>JAJIBD010000655.1:0-554590 GCA_021461705.1 Cryptotis parvus | reverse complement strand
ACAAAACAATGTAGTTAAAGGAAGAATCTGAATCTTGAGGGGGCTGAATAATGAGTAAAGGCAGAAGTTAGAGCCACAGCTAGTCTTCTTCACACATCTGGCTATGGGCTAGGGGTGGCAATGATCTAGTCTGGGTCACTGGAGGAGTTTAACTATGCTCTATGTGGTTCTCATCTTTTCTAAACCCGTGGTACCACTGGTATCCTCAGAGCCATACTGGAGTTATAAGAGAATGACTAGAAACTTGGAGAGTCTCTGGAAAATCTACCCCTGAATCTGGAAAACTGTCCTTTCCCTCTCACTACTATATTTAAGGTAAGGAATGAGGTCAAAATCAAGGACTATAGAAAGTCAAAATCAAGGGCTACAGAAAGCAACTCTCCTCCCTAGTACCTGCTGTACTCTTTAGCTGGCCCGTCTAGTAGTTAAGTTTAAAAAATCACATTGTTGGGGGCGGAGTGATAGTCCAGCGGGTAGGGTGTTTGCCTTGCATGTGGCCAACCTGGGTTCGATCCCCAGCATCCCATATGGTCCCCTGTGCTCCGCCAGGAGTAATTCCTGAGTGCAGAGCCAGGAGTAACCCCGAGCATTGCGGGTGTGACCCAAAAAAGCCAAAAAAAAAAAATCACATTGTTCGCATACAGAGATCCTGGTTCATGATGGAAATATTTCCTTCCCTATTTTTGTTTGTTAGGGCTTCCCCTGCAGTGCTCAGTGGCCAGAGGACCATTCCTGATGACACTCAGCTCTACAGTACAGCTGGACAGTTCAGTTGGTTGAGTGCTAGGACCGGTGATGCAGTGCTATCAGGCTCAGCAGTACTGGGGCTCCCAGGGCCAAACTAGCAGGGCTGATATGGGATATGCAGTGCCAGGGATCAAACTTGGGGCCTTGCACTCAAGGCATGTACTCTAACCCTTTGAGCTATGTCCCTGCTTGTTCCACTTTATAATTTGGATATAATTTCATTTTTCTGACCAACTCACTGCTGTCTTTATTTCCCTTGACATTCCCCCATATCAATATTAGTAGTTGGCTTTCTTTTTTGTCACTAACCAATAAAACAGAACAATCAGTGACTTGAAGATGTACAGACCAGATTAGTCATTAAGGCTTATCTTTTATTTCACTGCATCACTGTCTTCCCGTTCATCATCGATTTGCTCAGTGGGCACCAGTAACATCTCCATATGTCCTGTCTCATGCAAGTAGAGCCCAAGGGCATTTGCTTGCTCCAGGAACATAAAGAGCCTCAAACCATTCCATCAGGTCATGGGAATGAGGTCTATAATTGTTACTGGTATTTGGCACATCAAATACGACACTGTTAGCTTGCCAGGTTCTGCGGTGCAGGTGGCATACTCTTGCAGTCATCTCTAAATCCAGCATTTATTGATGAACCGCAAGCAGCCGGCGGGAGCTAGGCTGTGATAAGCTGGTCTGCTGGGTGGAGTTCTGACGAGGGGGAAGTCCAGATGTGGAAAAATGGAGGCCCTCATGGAGTGGGGGTCATCTGGCTTGTTGCGAGGCTCTGCTGGGGTGGTGGGCCAGGGCTAGAACCTGCCATCCCTCCCGGGCACCTCGTGCATGGCTGGGCACAAGGAGAGCCAGTAGCAGCTCTGCCCCATGTCTGTGAGTTTATCTATCTTTATTTAGTTATTTTTTTTTTTTTCAGTCACACTTGGTGATGCTTAAAGTTTATTACTGACTCTGCACTCAGGGTTTACTACTGGCAGTGCTTGGGGGACCATACGGGATGCTGAGGCTTGAACTCAAGTGTGCAAGGCAAACACCCTATCTGCTGTCCTGTCACTCAGCCTCTAAACACATCTTTAAACCACTAACTCTGTGGCTTGAAATTCAAATTCCCGCCGAGTGGTGTGCAGAGTTCTTTTTCTATTTTTTTCCCTAGGGCAATGCTTAGGGGTTACTCCTGGCTTACCACTCAGGAATCATTTTTTGACAGACTTAGGGGGGCTGCAAGGGATGCTGGAGATTGAACCCAGGTCAGTGCATGCAAGGCAGGTGTTCTACCTACTGCACTATTGCTCCGGCCCCTCTTCTTTCTAGATTTTGTGAATTGCCTTCAAATATTAAATCTAGGTATGTCTGGACTCAGTTATGCAAGTTTTCTAATTGAAGTCTTCCTTCCTACCCCCTCCCTGGGCCACTACATTACCACCAAATCCATTTGCAGTGAGGAAAACTCCAGGACTGATTTGGAAGATGTCAAGGAATATTTAGAGTTTCATGTTTTTATTCTTATGGATGCTCTCAGTGCTAACAGTTCATTTATCTTGAATGGGCAGTTAATGAAACTGAAACAAAGTTAGAAAAATATCCCCAAAGTTGTATTTTCATATTGAAATGGGTTGGATGATTGTAGCCTGTTATGCTTTTTTTAAAAAAAAAAAATTGAACACGTCTGTGCTCAAGGGGATACTCCTGGCTTCTCTGTTCACTGGGTTGTCCCTGGCTTGCTCAGGGTACCATGGGGTGACAGGGATTGAAGCTGGGTTTCTGCAAGCGCACCATGCACTCAGCCCGCTGAGCCCTTTCTCAGCATCTGCTGCTTTTATGAAAGCTTGCTGAGGCTTGCTGTTGTCCTTCATCCCAGAAGGAGTAGACAGTGGAATACAGATTTAAATCTATTTTGCTGAGTGAAACTGGTCAGAAGGTAAAGGACGGATATAGAATAACTGCATTCATTAGTGGGATATAAATATATACCAGTGTTCTGCTAATTGTGGGAAATGGTAATGCCACACTAGAACTGAGCATTGAATGTACACAAAGAGATTTACATGATAATCCCTAAATGTCTGTAGGGCAAGCCACAATGTAGAAGAGAGAATGTGTGTGTGAGAGAGACAGAGACAGAGAGATACAGAGAGAGAAGAGAGAGACAGAGAGACAGAGACAGAGAGAGACAGAGACAGAGACAGAAAGACAAGAGAGACAGAGAGAGAGAGAGACAGAGAGAGACAGAGAGAGACAGAGAGACAGAGAGAGAAGAAAAGGAAAAGTGCTTGCTATAGAGGCAGGCTGCGGAAGGGGGGGGAATTTGGGGCCATTGGTGATGGGAATGGGCACTGGTGGAGGGGACGGGCGCTGGAACAATGTATGACTGAAACCCAATCATGAACATCTTTTTAATTGTATACCACACGGTGGTATAATAAAAAATTAAAAAAAATTCTAGCGGAATAATATTTCCACTATACCAGTCAGCTTTTAAACCTGGTCCTAAAGAATAAATACACGCTGTGATTAATAGAAGAAAAAAAAAAGCCATTCATCTGGAATGCTGAGACTTGGGGTGTAAAGGGTCAGGATGCGCAGTGCAGGAAGGACTTCGCTCTGAACACCCCTTGGTCCCCACTGCCGTCCCCACCTCAGTGATTCTTATTGAGCCTGAGTGCAGGCTGTGGCTGGATTTGGGAGGGTGAAGGATGTCTTAAATAAAATGACCCAAGCCGAGATGACTTCCAGTTCCATTAGAGCTCAGCCTAAATGCAGTTTCCTTCTTTGGAGATACACAGAGATCAAGTGAAAAGCAGTGGCCCGACCCTTCTCTCGTTTCCTGGAAGCTGATGGGTTGTGAGGAGAAGCGTGTTTATGCCACTCTCCACTCAGTCTGGGAAGGGCTCTTCAATCGTGACCTGCAGGTCACACAGCACTCTTTTTGCAAAGACACATGTGATCCTGAATGTCATGTTTTGAATGGCAGCCATTCCTTCTCTTTCAGCTGGATCCAGGGCCAGGCATGGGATTAATTCACAAATGGATCCATTTAATGAACATTAACTAATTATCTCAGGGAGGAATTTCATAAGTCAATTGGAGACCTTTCATTTGCCCAGCTGGGTTCTTATTAAAAGTCGAGTCAGGGTTGATTGATGGACTCATTCATTTCTTCACCTGTTCTTTCCAATTGGCAGGTCTGTGCTTGGCAATATACGCTTAATGTGTCCAGATATGTGCTTGGTGGGATCTCCTTTCTCTTTTAATATAGCCCAAGATTGAACATTATTTATCCCTGAAATATTAGCATCAGAAAATTAAAGATTAATAACAGCAGCGCTGATGGGGATAATAACTAATTATTCTGTTTTAGTTGTGTTAGAAAAATGTGTAACTGGCATATCAAATGCTTAATTTGAAGATGATTGAAACTTGGAATGCAGTTATAGTGGATTACTGAAATAGGATGAATTAGAATCAAACGAAGAAAACGATTGTAGGTAGAGATGAGACTGGCTCTCTGGATATCAAATTGTGAGCCTTGACCATACCCTTATTCTCCACAGCTTGATGCCAGCCTCTTGCGCTGCATAGACAAGGTATTCAGGATTCTGACTTCTATCTATCTATCTATCTGTCTGTCTGTCTGTCTGTCTGTCTGTCTCTATATATTCATTTCACTTTTTTAAAAAGTAAGCCTGATTAATCATTATTTTTAAAAGTATAAGTGCTTGAGAGTATAGCTTCATTCTCTATGTGTATAAGCCCAGGACCGATTTGGATCATTAGTAGGATCATTTCTACTATCAAAATGATTCTCTCTCCCTATTCATCCCATCTCTGCCCAGCCCCTCGGGTAAATTCTCTCTCTCTCCCCCCCCACCCTCTCTCTCTCTCTCTCTCTCTCTCTCTCTCTCTCACACACACACACACATGCACACACCTGGGTGCTTAAAGCTTGCACAGTGCTCCTGCAGCTTACTTTGGAAAGAAGGGGGCCTGAGGCAGTTCCTTTTGCTCTGTTGCTGAGTGAAGGCGTCTCCTGGGGGCTTGGTTCCATGGACAGGGTCTTTCATGTTGAATTCAGACAAACTTGCAAGCAAGATCAGTGCCTCCTTGGCTGTTTTGAAAGCTTTCTCTTTGTAGTGACATGGTCTCAAGTTTTCTGGAGGAAATATTCAGAAAGCAAAGAGCTTTGCTTTTTTGGGAAACCAGCATTCCAAATGGATTAGGCCTTACAACTTTCTCACAGGCAAAGACAGGTAGATTTCTGAGCTGTGAGAAGAAGGAGGATGTCTTGTCACACTGAGCTGTTGACTTAGAGGCCAATCCTGGCCTGCCCTCCCTCACCCCTGCTAGCTGGCTCTGGCCCTCACTTGTGGTTTGGTCGAGCACTGAGACTCTCTTGCTGACATTCCCAAGGTGGGCTCTAGGAAAAGGTGTGTGGAACCACCCCTCCCTCTCTTGACCTCATTATTCCTGAGAGTTAGCCCCTGAGCTAAGTTAACCAACAGAATTAGAGTGTAGGGTATAGATGTTACTGCACTGAGGTTCTGTGGGGGCTGGTGTAGTTCCATCCAAAGCCAATTGTTCTGTTCAGGTCTGTAGTATAAACCCTCAGAGTTACTTTATTTCCTGTTGGTGAGGATGTACCTTAAGCTTTTCCACAAACTTTCCTGGGGCTAACTCCAGTCAACCTGTGGCCCAACATGTGGCCACCCTAGATGAAAGCCAGGCTGTCTCCCTGCATCGTGGCCCCTTTATTTTATAGATCCATGTTCATGTAGATCATTGGTCACTTGGGGACTGCTAGTGTATCCCCTTCTTTTTTTCCCCTTCGTCTTCCTACCCAAGGACAATGGAAACAAAGACCAAGGGGGTTGGTCCACACTGGGAAGCTTGCGTCAAGTGCTGGGAGAGAAGGCAGTGGGAATGAGAAGGAACCACTATGACAAGAGGGTTGGAGATGTTCGCTCTGGATAAGAATGTGTAATGAAAATAGGTAGGTAAGGGAACAAGCACGATGATCTCAGCACCTGACGGCAAACCATAATGCTCAAAAGGAGAGAAAGAGAAAGAAGTGCCCTCCTCCTTCCTTCCTTCCTTCCTTCCTTCCTTCCTTCCTTCCTTCCTTCCTTCCTTCCTTCCTTCCTTCCTTCCTTCCTTCCTTCCTTCCTTCCTTCCTTCCTTCCTTCCTTCCTTCCTTCCTTCCTTCCTTCCTTCCTTCCTTCCTTCCTTCCTTCCTTCCTTCCTTCCTTCCTTCCTTCCTTCCTTCCTTCCTTCCTTCCTGCCTTCCTTCCGGCCTTCCTTCTGGCCTTCCTTCCTTCCTTCCTGCCTTCCTTCCTGCCTGCCTGCCTTCCTTCCTGCCTTCCTTCCTTCCTGCCTTCCTTCCTGCCTTCCTTCCTGCCTGCCTGCCTGCCTGCCTGCCTGCCTGCCTGCCTGCCTGCCTGCCTGCCTTCCTTCCTTCCTTCCTTCCTTCCTTCCTTCCTTCCTTCCTTCCTTCCTTCCTTCCTTCCTTCCTTCCTTCCTTTCCTTCCTTCCTTCCTTCCTTCCTTCCTTCCTTCCTTCCTCCCTCCCTCCCTCCCTCCCTCCCTCCTTTCCTCCCTTCTTTCTCCCTCCCTCCCTCCTTCCCTCCTTCCCTCCCTCCCTCCTCATTCCCTCCCTCCCTCCCTTTCTCTCCCTCCCTCCCTCTCTCTCCCTCCCCCACCCCTCCCTCCTTCTCTCCCTCCCTCCCTTCTCCCTCCCTCCCTCCCTCCCTTTCTGGTTGGGGGTGTGGGGTTGGGCCTCAGTCAAGGTGTTCAGGGAATACTTCTGGCTCTTCTCTCTCAAGGGTTACCCTTCTACATGCTCAGGGGGCCATATATAATTTCAGGAATTGAATAGTGATTTTCTTTTTTAAAAGCAGGGAAATAATTTGTTTTTTGTTTGTAATTTTATGCAGCTGGCATCTGATAGTTCTCTTTCTTTTTGATCTTTTATGTATTTGGTGTTATTTTACTTCATTTTATGCACTAACCAAGGACCCAGACTCTGGGTGTTGAGTGCTCAGGTGTGGGTATAGCACGGGAGAGCTGTTCAGAACCTCATGCTTCCTCTGGGCATTTCCTAAGCTGTGGAGCCATCTTCTGCCTTTCTTGATGGAGATTCCTAAAAGCAGACTGTCAGACTCCTTATAGCACTTATGGATGGCACCAACATCTAAATTTTCTGCTTTAAGCCACAAGGTGTAAGAGGAGGGAGAAAAAGGTAGAAGAGGAAGAGGAGAAAGAAGAGGAAGAGGAAGAGGAAAGAAGAAGAAGAGGAGGAGGAAGAGGAAGAAGAACTACTGCTACTGCTACTGCTACTGCTACTGCTACTGCTACTACTGCTGCTGCTGCTGCTGCTGCTACTACTACTACTACTACTACTACTACTACTGGCCATAATGGTGAGAAGGGTGATATTATCTGAGGGCCTTGGTGGTGGGAAGGGAGCACTGATGAAAGGGTGGGTGCTTGGGACCGGAGAGATAGCCCAGCGGGTAGGGCGTTTGCCTTGCACACGGCTGGCCCATGCTGGCCCGGGTTCGATCCTTGGCATCCCATATGGTCCCCGAGCACCACCAGGAGTAGTTCCTGAGTGCAGAGCCAGGGAGAAACCCCCTGAGCATTGCCGGGTGTGACCCAAAAAGCAAAAAAAAAAAAAAAAAAAGAAAGAAAGAAAAAAAAGAAAGGATGGGTGCTGGAACACTGTATGACTGAAACCCAATCATGAACAACTTTGTAATTGTGTATCTCATGGTGGTACAATAAACTTTACCAAAAAAGAGGCAGCTAATGAAGTTATGTGAAAAAAAATAAATTTGTTGCCATGCATTTTCCAGTCAACTGCTTTAAGCCAGGGGCCCATCTTTTGCTAACTCGTTTTGAAATAAAACTGAGGTAAATTGCTTTAAGAAATGGTTTTGTAAAGTCTTGCTTTTTGTCATACTAAAAGTTCCATTCCTGTCAGGAAACCGAAACATGAAAATTTGAAAGACCATAAAAATGAAATCTCTTTAGGCCATACTCCCTTTCTCAAGGCATTCTGGATCCTTGACTGTTGTTATCATCAAATGGAAATTGGTCTCAATGTGACACTCATTGACTTCAGCTAGGTCTTTCTTCTCACAAGTTCTACAGATGTTCGAATTTGGGAGAAGTTACTTTGTTGGAGATGAATAGAATTTGGACTTTATCATTTGGTAAAAGTATGGCAGTTGTTTATGGAAGTAAGGTTGCCATCATGAGCTGTGGAAAGACTGTGAATATCTAATCCTGCCTGATACTGCTTTGTTCTGACATAAATGCCATCCGGAGGCTCCCTCAGTGATGTTGGGCTTTGGCCATTATTTGTCTATGTTGAGAAATTCCTTTGTCCATTTTCTATAGCCAGTCCTTCATGCAGAGAGTCCCCTCCTGTACCTAGGGTCATCCAGCTGAACGCAGAAAGCTGTTTTTCAAACACTTCTTCCTGGGATAGTATGCCAGCAAGCTATTGCTGTGGACTCTCTCACCCAACCCTTAATGGCTTCAAAGGGCAACCATCTGTAATTTGCTGGTTGGGAATTTGAGGTAGACTCTGCAAGGTGAATTTTCTGTTCTCTGCTGGAATCACTATTTATTTTGATCATCTATCACACTGTTTTGTGGCCACTTTAATAGGACTGTGTCAGTGGGGAGAGCTTATCTCTGCTTCTGGTGGACTTCTCCGTCTTAGATCAGTCTAGATCAGTCCTTTCGAATAGCCACTGGGCAAAATTCTGAGAGAACGGAAGTTGTAAGAATTCTCAAAGAATCAGCTGTGAGACGTGTCTTCTCTTGTGTTCTATGGATCCATGCAAGTCACACTTAGTCTTGTGGGATGGGGTGGAGGGGGATGAATTCTATCTCTTTCTTTGAGGGTGCAAAGACTCTTGCAGAGTGGGGATTTAGGGAGAGAAATCATTGTGAGTCACACCTTAGTGAACACTTGAGATCATTTAAAAATTTTATTATATCATCATGAGATAGACAGTTGCAAAGATATTCATGATTGGGTTTCAGTCATACAATGTTGCAGCACCCATCCCTCCACCAGTGCACATTTTCCACCACCAGTGTCCCCAACTTCCCTCCCCACCCCTACATGCCTCTATGGCAGACACTTTTCTTCTCTCTCTCACTCTTTCTTCCCCAGACCAATACAGTCACATTTCTGCTAGTCTGAGAGAAACACTAGGCTGTTCTCCCTGACTCAGGAATTATAAAATACATGCCTGGATTTTTTTTTTTTTTTTTTGCTTTTTGGGTCACACCCGGCGATGCTCAGGGGTTACTCCTGGCTCTGCACTCAGGAATTGCTCCTGGCGGTGCTCGGGGGACCATATGGGACCCCAGGGATCGAACCCGGGCCAGCGCAGGCTGGCCGTGCAAGGGCAAATGCCCTACCCGCTGGGCTATCGCTCCGGCCCCGGTGCCTAGATTTTTTATAAGTATTTTATTATACCATCGTGAGATATACAATTACAAAGATGTTCATATTTGGGTTTTGGTCATACAGTGTTCCAGCACCCATCCCTCCACCAGTGCCCATCTCCCACCACCAATGTCCCCAGTTCCCTCCCCCCCCTCCCCAGCCCACCTCCATGATAGGTTCTTTATTTCTTTCCCTTTCTCTCTATCTCTCTTTTCCTTCCCTTCCAGATTGCGGATTTCAGAACATACAATAAAGGGTTGTCATGTGTATATTTTTGCCTGTATTTAATGCTCAGATCTAGCTTGGTATTAGTACTTTCAACAATTGTTAGCACACTGTTCCATTTTCTGTCTTACCTAGCCTCTGACTCCCACACGTCTGTGATAATTTCCACCTTTGACAAGACCTCCTGATACATGTTTCACTTGACCTTGGATATTGGTATCATAATATATACATATATATATTTATGTCATGCAAATAAATGCAGTCATTCTATATCTGTCTCCTGGCTAAATTCACTCAACATGATCTTCTCCGGTGTCCATCCATTTATACGTGCCTAGATTTTAGCCATCTCCAAGGGCTTGAATTAAGTATTGTACTTCTTGTATCATTGGTTACCAATACAATGTCTCCCCACCTCCCAATATTTGGCTTATGGTACTGTGCTCCCATTCATGGTCTCCCCGGTATTTAGATCACATTAACATTTTCTCTGTTGCTAGGACTTCTGACATCACAGAATTAATATTGTGAAATATTGTCAAAGGATTCCACAGTCATTTGCTATTTTGACTGTGCTTTGATTCATCTGTGGGGATGCAAACACTTGCTTTGCTGTTATTTCTCTACTCACTACTTGCTCTTCATTCTGCATTGGAACAGGGACAGCACCTTGGGGAGCTGGAGTGAGTGAAGTCCAGATGACACAGCTTTGTGCGTCAGCCTGATGGCAGATCTGCTGAGTTCTTGTACGACAGGAGATGTGGGTAATGGTTCTCATCAGGATGATGGTCCTGAGTTAGGATTCCTTACGGAAAATCTGTTCAGAGTGTTCCCTGAACATCACAGACATATGAATTTTACACAGATATCAGAACAAATCACAGAGGGTTTTTTCTTTTTAGATTATTCACTCTTTTTGGCTGTCCTCATCTGCTTTCTTTTGTTTAATGAATAATTGAGAGTTGGCTGCATAAAACATGCATTGTGGCTTATTTATGTTTTTTTATAAAGCCCCATGCAAGCTACATTGTGCTCTATGAAACTTGAATCTATTCAGAATAGATTTTCTTCCCTTTTGGAGGCACTTTCCTAAAGGGTCCTCAATGTTGTAAGTGTTTGATGGCCATACCTTCAATGTAGACTTGTATTTTTTGGATATGTGAGTCTTAAGAGCTAATCCTCTGATAAGTTGACAGCGGGAATGGAGTGGGGATTAAGATGGGTGGGAATCTGGGAACACTGGTGGAGGGAAGTTGACACTGGTGGAGGAATCGGTGTTGAAATATTGTATGCCTAAAACACAACTATCAGTAACTTTGTAAATCATGGCTTCTTAGTAAAATTTTTTAAATAATAGCTGATCCTCTTTTATGTTAAGTGAAGTAAGTCAGAAGAAGAAGAACAAATACAGGACAATCTCACTTCTCTGTGATAGAATGACTGGACAAGGGATATTTTTTAAAGGGGGGATAAATCACCCACCCGTGACTCCATTTGTGAAGGAGAAGGACAGAAAGGAAAAGAAATTGAGTGGGGAGTGGAGGGGAGAGGTAAGAAGAAGTGAGCAGGAATTAACAGGGAGTCAGTGGTCAAGGGCTCCAGGTCCATTGGTGGTATAAAGGAGGGGTATTAACTAGGTATCCACACTGCAGAGTCAAGAACACTGAAAGTATAAGATCAGAACCACAGCTAACTTAAAAATGTGTCTGCCAAAGAGGCAGGCTGGGGGTCGAGCGGGAAGGGGAGAAGATAGGAGGGGGTCTGGGGACACTGGTGGAGAAAAATTGCCACTAGTGGTGGGATTGGTACTGGAGCAAACTCAACTATGAATAGCCTTGTAAATCACAGTATTTTAATAAAAAAGAAAAATTATAAACAGTTAATTATTATGAGACAGATAATGTATGGGCACTTGAAATACATGAATACTTAAATAATTCTTGTTATGTAGGTTTGGTCATCCTTATTTCATATATGTTGAAACTAAGACTTCCTGCAGATAAGATCAGTTTGACTTCAGAGTGAATATTTTGTTTACTACAATGGAAAACAGTCAGAGAATTTTGTTTTGTGAAGAACTGAACCCAGGGCCCCATACATGCAACATAGTCTATTTCTGAGCTATATTCCTGACTCTGCAATGGGATTATTTATTTAAAAAAATTAATTTTTATTGAATCACAGTGAGATACAGAGTTACAAAGTTGTTCATGATTGGGTTTCAGTTGTATAATGTTCCAACACCATCCATTCTTCTGTGTACATTTCCCACCACCAATGTCCCCAGTTTCTCTGCCCCCCCATGGAATTCTTCATATGATAATGATCATTGGCTATTGCTACCACTGTTTTACAGGAATAGTCTTACTTTTTTTCCTGGAAGAAATGGGAGGTTTGATTCCTCATCTATTCTCTTTTCTTTTTTTTTGAAGGGGCCATACCCAGTCATATGTGGATGTGTGGTTTGAGGTTCAGGTTAGAGGTATATTATGTCGTACCTGAGATTGATCTCAAGATCTCTCTTATCCCAGGCATGTGCTTTTCCATTAGAGTCATTTTCTCTGTCCTCATCTTTATATATCATGTATAACTACAAGGTAGAAGTTACCTTTGTTTTTTTGGGAGGTTGTTGGAGAAACATTTTCTGGCACACAGTGGTGCTCAGGGTCTATTCCTGGCTCTGTGCTCAGGATGGACTCTGGGAGTGCTCAGGGGACCATATGCAATCCTGGAGATCAAACCTGTTTTGTAGCTGAAGAACACATGGAGGGTGAGTGTCTGACTCCTGTGCTGTCTTTCCAGCCCAAATATCATCGTTTGCAGACTTGCAGGATATAGGAATAGTAAACACATATGAGTCCTATGGGAAAGGCTTTGAGAGCGTGGAGGATATGAATTGAATAGGGGGATATTATCAGCAAGTAAGGGTTGCAATTTAAAACTGATGTATCTGAAACCATAAATGCAAGATGTGAGCGTTCGTGTTTTTGTCAAGATGCCCAGTAACAGTGTCTTAAAATCTCTTACGCATGAGTGGTGGTGAGGCTGCTGGCCTCTTCTCTCTTGCTCTAGAGCTGCAGCTTAATGTTTCCATCAGTCCTCGTGCAAATGAAGACATCAGGTTAGAGTCCAGCTTTCTTTTTCTAACCCTTCTCCTTACTGTTACTATTATTGAACTTGAAGTCAGTTGCATTGCAGTTCCTTTAAGTCAGGCTGTGAGCGCTCTGCAGGCAAGTCTGTCTCCCTCTGCCATGCTTATGCTTTTAGGATCGCTTTCACCCCAGGAAGTGCACTTGACTTCATTAGTTTGGTTCTAGTTGAAAAACCACAGGTTTTGCTTCAAAGCTTGTTGGCTCCACAATAGCGTTTCTCAAGGGTATTGCAGAAGAGCAATTCTCAAGTGTGTTCCCCAGTCTTAGAAATTAGCAGCAACGTCTAGCTTATGAAATGTACAGGTGGTGCTTAAGAGACCCACTTAACCGTTTAATACTGGGCTCCATCTTGGATCTCTTACATTTGAATTCTTATTATATACTTGAGTGTTGATACACAAGGAACAAGTAAACCTATGTGGCTGCGGCTTAAGAGATGAGATCATATTTAGAGAGAGATGTTAGGAAGTGATCAGCATGTCTATTCTTTAAAAATGTTTTTTTTTTGAGATAAGAACAACTAACATGAAATCCCTTCTCAACAAATTTCAAGTATACAGTGTATCATTGTGACTCTAGGTATAGCATTTTACAGTTGATCTCTGGAGTTTATTCATCGTACTCAACTGAATCTTTATGCTTGTTGCTTAGTAACTCCCCAGATTATTCTCCCTGGAGTCTCTGGTAACCATCATTTGCAGCATTTGATTTTAATATATTGATATTTTCTGTTGCAGCGAGACTCTCTGTAGCATAAGTAGAGAGAAAAAGTCTGATCCTGGAACTTGTTATGCCTATGGGAATTGTGTTAGTCCAAAGTATAATGCAACACATTGAAGGACTTGGAAACCTTTAAAAATACATAAGGAATACAATAATTATGATATTTTAAAGTAGGATGTGAAAACACTTAAAATAGTGTTTATTTACATAAAACCATGCAATGTATTCAGTGCCTACAAACTTAATTTTGAATCTAACAATTCTAAAATAGTAGTGCCTTCAAACTTAATTTTTTGATGTGTTCCAAATTCCTTCTTTTTAAAAAAATTTTTTATTTTTTACAATTACAAAGATATACAATTAAAAAGTTCATATTTGGGTTTTGGTCATACAGTGTTCCAGCACCCATCCCTCCACCAGTGCCCATCTCCCCACCACCAGCGTCCCGGTTCCTCCCCCCTCCCCCAGCCCTGCTCCATGACAGGTTCTTTATTTCGTTCCCTTTCTCTCTTTCTCTTTTCCGTCCCTTCCAGACTATGGATTGCAGAACATGCCTTAAAGGGTTGTCATGTGTATCCTTTTGCCTCTATTTAATGCTCACAAACTTAATTTTGAATCTCTTAATTCCACTATTAGATTCTGATGTTATCCACGATGTTCTTTTCTGAAAATAATATTATGAATAAAAGGATTTTTATGAGATGAAAGAGATAGCACAGGGATTAAGGCACTTGCCTTCAGGTGGCCCACCCTAGCTTGATCTGGGATACCATATGTGTGTTCCTCAAGCACTGCTGGGGTCAGCCCTGAGCACAAAGGCAGGAGGAGTCCCCAAGTAATGCTGACGTGGCTCAGACCCTCTCACCTTAGTAAAGCAACAAAGATTTTTTAATTTTCAAAAAGGGTTTTTATGCTTCTAATGAGCTCTTCTCAACATTCCATAATAGAGAACATACAGACCTCTTTTAGTTATGGGTTCTCCATGGATTCTTCAGAATTTCCCATTTTTTATAGGTTACTCTGGCTTGAGAGGTTGGAAGGAGAACACAGAAAGAAGTGAAACAAAAATACCAATTTAAATGAGCCAGGGGGCACATTCCTGGTCTCACATACAAATGTAGAAGATACAGTGATGAATTTATGGGGTATTGAAGGGAACAATTCCTGGGGCCTGCAATGGAGAGGTACATGCCGTTCTAGTAGTCACATCTTTTAGAGATAACCATAAAATTTCTCTAATTAAAAAAAAACATAATTTTAGACATGTGGACCTATGGAATAGAATTGAGTATCCTGACACCCAACCTCAAACACATGATCATTTAATCTTTGATAAAGGTGCAATGAGTCTAAAATGGAGTAAGGAAAGTCTCTTCAACAAGTGATGTTGGGAAAATTGGGCAGCGACATGTAAAAAAATGAATTTGGACCTGTGTCTAACACCATGCACAAAAATAAGATAAAAATGGATTAAAGATCTCAATATCAGACTTGAATCCATAAAGTACATTGAAGAAAATATAGGAAAAACCCTCCACGACATTGAAGCTAAAGGCATCTTCAAAGGTGAAACATCACTAACAAAGCAACTAGAAGAAAAGATAAACATATGGGACTACATGAAACTAAAAAGCTTCTGCATCTCAAAAGAAACAGTGACTAAGATACAAAAGCAGTCCACAGAATGGGAAAGAATATTCACCCAATACCCATCTGATAAGGGGTTAATATCCAGGATATATCAGGCACTGGTAGAACTTTACAAGAAGAAAACAAACAACCCCATCAAAAAATGGGGAGAAGAAATGAACAGAAACTTCAGCAAGGAAGAAATTCGAATGGCCAAAAACATATGAAAAAATGCTCATCATCACTAATCATCAGAGAGATGCAAATCAAAACAACAATGAGATACCACTTTACACCACAGAGACTGGCACATATTCAGGGGAGCAAAAACAACAAGTGCTGGCGTGGATGTGGGGAAAAGGGGACACTCATCCATTGTTGGTGGGAATGCCGGCTGGTACAGCCTTTCTGGAAAACAATATGGACTTTCCTCCAAAGACTAGAAATTCAACACCCATTTGACCCAGTCATACCACTCCTGGGAATCTACTCTGGGAAACCAAAAATACGCAGCGGAAACACCATCCCTACTTTTATGTTCATAGCAGCATTATTCACAATAGCCAGAATCTGGAAGCAACCAGAGTGCCCGAAAATCGATGACTGGATAAAGAAGCTTTGGTACATCTACACAATGGAATACTATGCAGCTGTTAGGAAAAATGAAGTTATAAAATTTGCCTATAAATGGATGGACACGGAGAAGATTATGTTGAGCGAAATTAGCCAGAAGGAGAGAGACAGATACAGAATGACTGCATTTATTTGCATGGCATAAATATATATGTACATATTATGATACCAATATCCAAGGTCAAGTGAAACATATATCAGGAGGTCTTGTCAAAGGTGGAAATTATCACAAACGTGTGGGAATCAGAGGTTAGGTAAGACAGAAAATGGATCCATAGTCTGGAAGGGAAGGAAAAGAGAAAGAGAGAGAAAGGGAAAGAAATAAAGAACCTGCCATGGAGGTGGGCTGGGGAAGGGGGAGGGGAACCGGGGACGTTGGTGGTGGGAGATGGGCACTGGTGGAGGGATGGGTGATGGAACACTGTATGACCAAAACCCAAATATGAACTTTTTAATTGTGTATCTTTTTATTTGTATATCTCACGGTGGTATAATAAAATACTTAAAAAAAAGCATCTCACTGAAAATGAGAGGACTCCCCCACCGTTCTTTTCTCTTTTAATTTAGATTTTTTTCTCACACTTTTCCCAAATTTCAAAGTTCGTATCTTACCTGGTGGTATCTATTTTCTTTTCTTTTCTTTTTTTTTTTTTTTTGGTCTTTGGATAATACCCAGTGGTGCTCATGGTGCTCAGTACTTACTCCTGGCTCTGTGCTCAGGGATTACCCTACCTCACAGCAGTACTGTAGGGGGTCATATGTGGTGCTAGGGATCACACCCAAGTCAGCGGGGTGCTAGGCAAATGTCTTATGCTAAGCAAACTGTTCTATCTCTCCAGCCATGGTAGTGTTCTCTATTAAAGAAAAATATAAATAAATATAAAAATATAAATAAGTATTTAATATAATATAAAAATATAAATCTACACTGAATATATCACTTAATGTTTGTATCTGTACCAAGTCTGGGTAATATAAATTTCTCTGAAGGTAAAATAATGATTGTAGGTTCCAGTAACCAAACTGGATTTCTGGTTTCTCTAGATTTCTCTTGATTGGTAAAGAAAAGCTGAGGGAATCAGGATTGGTATTATTTATTTTGCTTCTTTTTTTTTTTTGACCACACCTTGCTGTGCTCAAGTTTATTACTGGTACTTCACTCAGGGGTCACTCTTGGCAATCTCAGGGGACCATCTGGGATGCCAGGGATCAAACCCAAGTCAGCCATGCATAAGACAGGTGCCCTACCCATATTTATCTATTTATCTATGTATTCATTTTAATTTATTTAAATTTATTAAAATCAATAATTTTAATTTAATTAATTTATATTTATTTAAAATGTATTTTAATTGAGGCACCATAATTTACAAAGTTACTCATGATTGAGTTTGGCATGAGAAGGAAGAGTAGTTTTTATTTTTAAATTATTAACATTATTTTTTGGTCTTTGGGCCATACCCAGCTGTGCTCTGGGATCACATCTGGCAGATTCAGGGGACCATATAGGGTACCTGGGACTGAAACCAGGCACCCCATATGGTTTCACAGTTGATTGTGTGAAAGGCAAGCACCTTAATCACAGTGCTATCTTTCCAGTCCCAGGAATGGTTTTTAATATTTCTGTTATGGTATTCTGAAACCCTGTCTCAGGCACCATGGGGAGTGTTGCAGGCTGGCAGATCTCTTTGTCCTGTGAAGTACTTCATGTTTTAGTCAATAGTCCTATTCCGAGAGTCCCATGAGATTTGCATTGCTGATCTCTTTCTTCCTATAATCTTCAGGACAACTTGATGATCCCAGCCAAATAGATGTCCCAATCCACACACACCATGCATAAGAACACCTCACCAAGGGCACACGTAGTTGCTAACTTATTTGTGGTAGTTAGAGGTTTTCTCCCTCTACAATGTACTCTGCCAATGAGCAGATTCTGTTTGGGGAAGGAGGTTCCCTTTTCTAATTTACCCAAAAGAAACTGATTGCCAGTCCACAGTCCCTTATGTCTGCCTGCAAGGAATGAATGGCTTTCACATTGTGGGACCTAGCAGTGGCCCAGTCCCAATTTTCAATGCCACAGTTTCTAAGAAAGCCTCTCTTCCACTTTATACATGGACAAGCATACATTCCCATGCATATATGGGCATTTGTACATGTGCACAGGGGTTCCTTGTCAATATTAAAAGGAAACTCATTCTGTCGCTCAAATTGTCTCATTAAAGCTAAGGGGAAACAAGCCAGAGTTACTGTCCACCTCACCATTTCAAAGCCAGTGACTGTGAAGTCGGGCCTGGTTTATGTTCTTATTTTATTGTGTGAGTAAATTGTAAATTTTAAAGAGGGTTTTACCAGGTCAACCTCCCTCAAAGAAGTGCAATCCCTAAATCATTACAAACAGGATTGGTACTTTGTATTGGTTCTCCCTGTCTCCTCCCAACCAAAAAAATAAAAATAAAAAAGGGGATTGAGTATTTGAATCCGAAATCCAGACTCTACGGGCAGCTATTTATGAAACTAGCTCTAAGGGGCAGCTAGCTATGAGGCAGGGTTGTGATAGAACAGCCGGCCCTGCTGTCCTGGCATGGAAGTACACTATCCAGTTCTCCTTCCTCTCTTATACAAGCTCAGAAGGCTAGTCAACCCCATTGTTTTGCAGTGAAGAATCAGAGTGTTGGAGCCAGCTTTCTTTTTTAATTTTATTTTTATGAAAAATACTGTGATTTACAAAGTTGTTCATTATGCAGTTGTTTCAGGTGTTCAGTGTTCCAACACCACCACTGTGACCTTCCTCCAGTGTCCCTATTTCTGTCCCATCCCCAACCTGCCCCCTTAGGCACGTAACAAATTTACTTAATATTACTTGTTACAACAAAACTTTAAGAAATGACCAATAGAATGATCAGAAAATAAATCAGTAAGAGCCAATTTATGATTGCTATATGATTTTAACCTATGTAAACAAGGAAAATAAAACCCTTTGATACAATATATAATAAAATGCTTTTTCCATTTACATAATTAAGTTTTCAACTTTGGACTCTAAGATATATTGCATTAAATTTTATTTCATATTTGGATCTCATTATGGTAATCATGCCTTTACATTAATAAAACTTTTAGAGAAATTTGTGCCTTTACGTTAATAAAACTTTTAGAAAAAATTCTGTGCTAATATATTTTAGAGTTTATGTGAAATAGGTAAAGCCTACTTACGTCAATTTCCCCTACATTTTATATAAAAACTGGTTTGCAAATTTGTTTATGATGCTTTGTTGCAGGTGTTCAGTATTCCAACACCAATCTCACTGACGTTGCGTTGTTACCTTCTCTCCACAATTGTTTACAGTTTTCCTAACCACCCCCTCAAACCTGCCTCCATAAGAGACCCAAAATATTTATTTTATATTGCTTGTTATTAATAATTTTACTAATAGAATCATCGAAAAATGTTTCCTTAGCAGAAAATTAGTATAAATTGTTGTATCTCACTAAGGAGAATTAAGTCCTTGTATGAGGGATTACCACGATGATGTTACAGGTTAAACCTCCTGTGTTGCTGTTTGGTCAGTTGAGACTAGGTGCCTTCTATGTTACATCCCACTCGGAGAGCTACTACAGGATTATCATTGATAGAGAATTTGGAGATGTTGTGCAGCCACAAAGGCAGCCACTTGCTCCAGGAAGTCCAGATTTTGTTTGTTTTTCTGCACTCAGGAATTATGGTGGTGCTCGGCGGATCATGAGCGATGCAAGGGATTGAACCGGGGTGAGCTGTGTGCAAGGCTACTTGCTGTACTATTGCTTTTGGCCCAAAGTCCAGAATTTTAACTGGGTGATACAGCTGGAGTTAAAATATTAGCTGGGTGGTGCCTTTGGGGTGTGGGTGTGACTGCCTGGGCTTCCAGCAGTACAGGTTGGTGAAGACAAGTAGCCTGTTCTGACCCTGAGGAAGCTTGGAGATTTCAGTCACAAAGACCCCTGTACCTGAGTTTTCTGTAGGTTAATTTCTGGGTGAGAATTGTTCCTGAGACAATGGAGTCGGGCTGGAGGCATTGTGATTTTGCAGTGAGGGGGCAAGTGGCTGCCAGGGCTCTGTTTGAGGAGGCCCTGGGAGGGCTTATCCTCTTCCAGTGTGCTCCAGATATCTCCTCCTGAGCTGGTGTCCGAGAAAAATTCTCATGGCAAGTTGATCTTTTTGAAGATTTATTTATGAGTCTCTGGAGCAAGGCTGGTAGATGAGTTTACATGGCAATGGAGGTGGTTCTTAGGCATTACTCTGGAGCTAGATTTTATTAATATTTTATTATACCACCGTGAGATATACAATTACAACATTGTTCATGTTTGGAGGTTTCGGTCACATAGTGTTCCAGCACCCGCCCTCCACCAGTGCCCATTTCCCACCACCGATGTCCCCATTCCTTCCCCCTCCCATAGCCTGCCTAAATGGCAGGTTCTTTATCTCTTTTCTCTCTCCCTCTCTCTCTTTTCCTTCTCTTACATATTGTGGGTTGCACTACATACACTTAGAGGCCATCATGTGCATTTTTTGCCTGTATTTAATGCTCAGTTCTAGGTTGGCATTAACCCTTTTGACATTTATTCACACATGTTCCCTTCTCTGTCTTACCTAACCTCTGACTCCCACACGTTTGCGGTAATTTCCACTTTTGGTAAGACCTCCTGATCCACGTTTCGCCTGACATTGGATTTTGGTGTCATAATATGTATATATGTATTTATGCCATGCAAATAAATGCAGTCATTCTATATCTCTCTCTTTCCTTCTGACTAATTTCACTCAACATGATCCTTTCCATGTCCATCCATTTATAGGCAAATTTCATTTTTCCTAACAGCTGCATAGTATTCCATTGTGTAGATGTACCAAAGTTTCTTTATCCAGTCTGGAGCCAGATTTTAAAGATTTAAATTTATTTATTTTTCAATTAGTAAGTTTTTCTTATTTTTGGGCGTGTTTTTGGTACACCCCAGCAGTGCTCAGGAGCTACTGAGCTCTGTACTGGCATGTCTGCTCTTGCCAAAGCTTGAGGGGGGACACCGTGAAGTATTAGTGCTGGAGATTCAGCCAGGGGTAGTTATTTTGCACAAGACAAGTACCATAACCCTTGTGCTATCTCTCAACCCCAAAATGTGAATTTAAATTCTACCAGAATTTATCTGTTGTATAAAATTGACCAGTTTCCTTCACTTCTGTAATTCAGTTTTCTAATCACTATCACTGATATCTTCTTCAGCATTGTTGTCATCAAATTCTGATACCTTTTTTTTCCCCTGTGGCTTTCCCCTACAGCAGGACGTCATGATCTTTTCATCTGTAGTTATTTTCCTCCCTGTAGATGCTTGTATGTGCCAACTTATCCCTGAGAACCAGATTGTATTTTTCCTGGTGTCTGAGTTCCTCCTGTTTAGACATCCTGAATATCACCTGGATACAGGCAGTTTCAATTCAATTGGATCCAAAGTTGACAGACTGTGTTCCCTACAGGTGGACGAAGCTAGAGATTTAATGTGTGCAGGAAAATAAACCCATAAGTTGAATATAAAGAAAATATGACCCTTAGTGATTTTTGTGAGTTCATTTGAATTAGCATTAAAAACAAAGGACAATGTATATGCTGAAAATGACAACTACCATTTTTGGAATATATATATATATATATATATATATATATATACTGTGTATCATGTGCAAGACTAGAAGACTAGGTTTTAAAGAACACAAATATCCTAGCAATCTTTCCAGACTGAAATTCTGATGAGAAAATATGAGGATATGAAATTCACAGTTGTGATGAATTTAGAAAAGGCAGCACTAACTCATGATCCTTCTTTGACATAGTTTTCTACCATATATTGGTTTGATTATTTTTCCTTACCCCAGGTGTCTTAAACATGTGTCTGAATCATGACTCATCATAGAAGGTAAGAGGGCCCTAGTGATGGTACAGCAAGTAGGATATTTGTTCTCCGAGCTCAGAGCCAGGAGTAAGCCCCCGAGCACTGCCAGGTGTCACCCTAAAACAAACAACACCCCACCCCAAAACAAAAATAAGGTAAAGTAATTTTTTCCAGTCGGTGCATTTAATGCTTTCTTACTATGGAAGTAATACATAATCAGTATGTAACATTTTGAAAAAAAATAGGTAAGTCGTTAGTTTATCCTTGGGGTGATATGGTCAGTGACATGAGTCAAGAGTCAGCTTTCTATGGGAATCCGTGCTCCCAACCAGATTTTTGTATTGTTTTTGTGTTGGTTTTCTTTGGCTGAGTCACATAAGGGTAAAATTCATTATTATTTAACATGCTGGCACAGCTCTGTTCAGGATATTTGTTTGTTTTGCACAGTTCCATCTGTCTTTCACATAGGTTAACAGTGTGGAACCTCTTTTGGCCAAATAGGCACCCAATTTGGGGGATAATAACATCCATAATATTAAATATAACAGAAAAGCTAGTGATATAATTGGAATTGATGTTCATCATGACAAATGGTCTCATTGTGTGTGTGTGTGTGTGTGAGAGAGAGAGAGCGAGAGAGAGAGAGAGAGGAGATAAAGAACCTGCTATAGAGGCAGGCTAGGATGGGGGGGAGATTTGGGGACATTGGTGGTGGGAAATGGGCACTGGTGGAGGGATGGGTGCTGGAACACTGTATGACCGAAACCCAAACATGAACATCTTTGTAATTGTATATCTCACAGTGGTATAATAAAATATTTTAAAAAAAAGAAAGACTATCTAGTGATCTGTAAAGTCCTATCTAGCTTGAGAGAAGTATCATATTTCATAATATGTAATACTGGTAAAATATGTATATGTTATATAATACTGGTAAATATGTATTTATATATAAATATATATAGCAAACAAGATAATTATATTTCAAGATAATGCTGTATAAATATATCGTCATATGAACTTTTATTGGTAAATATTGGTAATTTCTCTTCTTAGTCACTATTAAATGTAATGTTAGTCCTCTAAAGTAACAGAAGTAAATATATCTATCTATCATTGTATATATACATGTGATGGCATATATATATGTATACACACATATATCATCTGCACCTGTGATGCTCAAGGATTACTTCTAGTTCTGCACTCAGGAATTACTCGTGCTTGCTCAGGGGAGCATATGGGATGCTGGGGATCAAACTCTGGTTGACCATGTGCAATACAAACACCTTCTTTGCTGTACATGGTAAATGTTTTGCATACTATTCACGCAGGGGAGGTCTCAGATCAATTTCTCCTTTGCTTACAGTTCCTCAAACTCTATTTCTGTCAAGGGGCATTTATTCATTAAATATGTAATTTGTAAGTTTGCCTTGTGCGCAACTGACCTGGATTCAATCCCTGGCATCCCACGTGGTTTCCTGAGTCCAGTCAGGAGTGATCCCTGAGGGCAGAGCCAGGAGTTAGTCCTGAGTACCGCTGGGTATGGCCCCAAAGAAAACAAGATAGTTATATTTCAAGATAATACTGTATAAATATATCATATTAACTTTTATTGGTAAATATTAGTAATTTCTCTCCTTCATCACTATTAAATGTGGTGTTAGTCCTATAAAACAGCAGAATAAATATGCACCAGTCTTAGACCTTCTGTCCCCAAATCTAACACTGCTAGGTGAGCACTCACAGCTTCTCCATCTCTTAGCGTTCCTTAAAACCTTCCATCAGTTTTACGAGGAGAAATTTTAGATTCTTATCATATTAAATTTTATTGGCAAAATTGGATACATTCCATCAAAAGTTTCTGATTAACTTATTACCAATTTCATAAAGTGGAGTTTTTCATCAATTTGTGATTTTTTTGTCAATGGTGAGCTGAGATAATATTCATGACCAACCAGAATCAGAGGGAAACAGATTTTCCAAAGACATAAAAATGACTTGAGGATAGAAATTGTATCTTTTGCTTATGTGTGCAGTAGATAAGAGCACAGTTCTCTACCACCAGCATGCTGAGTGAGACTTAAGAGATTATTATTATTATTATTATTATTTTAAATATTTTATTACACCGCCATGTGATATACAATTACAAAGATGTTCATGTTTGGGTTTCCGTCATATAGTGTTCCAGCACCCATCCCTCCACCAGTGCCCACTTCCCACCACCAATGTCCCCACTTCCCTCCCCCTCCCTAGCCCGCCTCCATGGCAAGTTCCCTATCTCCTCTCTCTCTCTCCCCCTCTCTTCTCTTACACATTGTGGATTGCAATACACACATTCAGAGATCATCATGTACATCTTTCTTCCTATATTCAATGCTCAGTTCTAGGCTGGCACCATCATTTTTTGACAAATATTAGCACACTGTTCCCTTCTCTGTCCTACCTAACCACTGATTCCCACATGTTTGTGGTAGATTCCACCTCTTTTTTTTTAATTGAAAGATGCTCATGTAGAGCTTTGGTTCTACAGTGTTCCAACACGCACCCTCCGCCCAAACCCATCTCCCATCACCAAAGTCCCCACCTCCCTACCCCTCCCGCACCTCAACCACTTGGAGGGTTCTGTATGTCATTTCTTTCCTCTTTATATCTCCTTCCCAACAAACTTTCCAGCTCTTCGTTGAATGCAGTGCATTAAAAGACATTACTGTTTCACTATTTTAGTGGACCTGGGCTCGAACTGGCTTTGCTCTGTTGATCTGGTCTGAGGCAGTTTCGCAGCGTCCGGACAGCAAAAATGGTGGCTAGTGTGATGGGCGAGTCTCATCCGGCTGCTTCCGGGGACCCCTCAGAGGCGACGGGCCCACTCCCAAAACCCATCTGCCCTCCTCGGGGTTCCATGGTCAGCTAGGCCGGCGCGAGCCGCGCCAGCCTCCCCCAGCCGTCCGTGAGGCCCTGTATGCTGGCCCGTGGGCAGCTCCGATTTTTATTATTATTTATGACTTACAATAATAACATCACACTGATTTCCTCTCTGAGTATGATTAGACTGTGGACAGAAGAGACAGTCTTGATTATGTCACAGTGACACTCCCTTGAAGACACGTGATAGGAAGTATCTGGTAGTACTGAACTAAAACCAAAATTTTTTTTTGTGGGTGTGCACCCAGCAATGCTCAGGGTTACTCCTGGTTCTGTACTTAGGAATTACTCCTTGGTGTTTGGGGACCATATGGGATGTCGGGGATTGAACTCCAGTTGGCCGTGTGCAAGGCAAATGCCCTGCCTCCTGTACCCCGGCCTCAGGAAATAATAGATTTCTTTGGACCGACATTTTCTTATGTATATGAGCAAAAGAGATAGTGAGCACAACAGTCTGAGCACATGCATTTCATGCAGGAGACCTGGTTTGATTCCCAGTCCCTCATGATACCCTGAGCACCACCAGAAGCAACCCCCAAGCTGGGAGTATTCCCTGAGCATTGCTGTGTGTACCCCACCCCCAAGATAAAATGTATTAAATAGAAATCCAAAATCCATTGGAACATTGAGGAATATTGAACAATATCTTGAATATTGTACTTTAGTCTTTCTGTAATGTCTATAGCTCAATAAATAGGGATCCCCCAAAAAAATAACCCATGTGTCGCTTGTCATTTGTCTTCCTGATGTTCATCGATTTGCTCGAGCGGGCACCAGTAATGTCTCCATTTGTTGGGAATGAGGTCCATTATTGTTACTGTTTTTGGCATATTGAATATATCATGGGTATCTTGCCAGGCTCTGCCGTGGCTTTGGTTTCATCCCATGGGACCCAGTCTTTAAAAGTTTGAAATAAAGTATTTGTGAAAATTACTTCCTTGAAGCTCTTTTGGTTGCAAGCCCTCAATTGTTTCATCTAATTTTGGTCAAAAATAATTTACCTGATTATGTGAAGCTATTTATTGGTGAAGTTTTTCCCCTTTTCATGATGCCCCACTAATATGCAATGTAATATATTTCTAAAATGTAAGCATTAATGGATTCTGAAGCGCATGTTCTTAAGGATCTCTGGACTTGAAAACTTCAATGGAGTCTAACTGTATTTTTTCTGCTTTTAAAAAGAGTAAATTAAAAAATATTAAAATGGTTGGCTTTAGTTGTTTTGTTCCCCAGTATTTATTTTGGAGACGTTTCCATCACACCTGGCAGAACACAGTGGCTATTCCTGATTCAGTGCTGAGGAGTGACCTCCAGTGGTGCCCAGGAAAACCATATGTGAGACTGAGATTCATACAGTTAAGCTGTATAATTTCCTGTACTATCTGTCCATACCCTAAAAATATTTTTTTTTGTTTTTTTGGGGTCACACTTAGTGATGCTTAGGAGTTACTCCTGGCGTTGCTCGAGGGGACCATATGGGATGCCGGGGATCCAACCCCGGTCGGCCTTTTTGCAAGGCAAATGCCCTACCTGCTGTACTATCACTCCAGTTCCACCTAAAAATATTTTCATACTGACTTTTTTTAGTTAATATTGCAGGTGATCTGGGTGGATTGATTGAGACAGTGGTAGTTTGCAAGATTGTAAAGTTTACTGTGTTTTAGGGGACACGATGTAGAAGATCACATTCACCAACAAGGTGACCTTATATCTGCTTCAACTCCTCAGGGCCTTCTGTTCATTCCCTCCACCCACTCAAATAAAGTATGTTTTGTTGTCAGAGTTCAAGGACAGTGCTTTGCTTCTTTACTTGCTACCCGTGAGTGAGACCATCCAGTCGGTATTTCTTTTTATCCTACCAATTAATTCTGTCTAGCATAACACCCTTCAGTTCTATCCATGTTGCAGCAAAAATAGCAAGACTTAATTTTGACAAGACAGCTTTTAGGAATTTTCCCCCATTTAAAAGGAATTCTGTCTTGCAGCTTTTACTTGGATAGAGCTGGAGATTATCACTTGTATCACTTGTCTTCCCGTTGATCATCGATTTGCTTGAGCAGGCACCAGTAACATTTCCATACGTCCTGTCACATGCTAGTGTAGCCAATGGGCATCTACTCGCTCCAGGAACAAAAAAAGCCTCAAACTATTCCATCAGGTCATGGGAATGAGGTCATAATTGTTACTGGTATTTGGCATATATAATACGACATGGGTAGCTTGCCAGGCTCTGCTGTGTGGGTGGGATACTCTTGTAGTCACCTCTAATATTGAGCATTAATTGACGAACTGGGCTGTGATCAGCTCTTCTGCTGGGTGGAGATCTGATGAGAGGGGAGTCCCAGATGTAGAAAATGGCGGCCCTCATGGAGTGGGGGTTCACCTGGCTTCTTGCAAGGCTCTGCTGGGAAGGCAAGCCCACCTTCCTTCCCGGCGCCTCATGATCAGCTGGGCACAGGGAGGCTGGTAGCAGCTCTGCCCCATGTCTGTGAGTCTCTGGATTAGGATACCTGGGCTGGACTTGATTGAGAAAGACTGTTGCATGGTGGGTCTCAACGAACCGGGCTGTGATCAGCTCTTCTGCTGGGTGGAGCTCTGATGAGGGGAGGGAGTCGGATGTGGAAAATGGCAGCCCTCAGGGAGTGGAGGTTCCTCTGGCATCTTGTGAGGCTCTGCTGGGGTGGTGAGCCAGGGGGGATTATCATATTAAGCAAAATATGTCAGAAGGAGAAGGAGCATTCCCAGAGGATCTCACTTATCTGTGATATATAGAAACAAAACAAGTGAACAGACATTATAGAATAATGATAAACTCTAGATCTTGGACTATAAAACAGAGATTACCGAGCAGTAAGAGGAAGGGGTGAGGGGTAATAAAAGAGGTGAGCACAAGGACAGTGATGGTGGGTTTGAGGCTATTTTGTGGTGGTAGTGGTGCAGTAACTTTGTACATCAAAATAAGACCAATATTGTAATGATAATATTTCAATTGCAAAATTAAAACGGGAAAAGAAAAAAGTAAAAAGGAATAATGTCATATTGTCTGACCTGATTTGATTGTAGTCTGGATCTCACTTGGAATTAAAATTTGGCAAATGCCAAGAGATACGGAACACAAGAGGTCGTAGCAAAAGATGAAAAATAAACTCCTGATTTAGCTATAAGAAACCCCTTTGTATTATCTGTATAAATAAATATCTATAAGACAATAAATGTCTGTTGAGAGGAATTGAAATTTTTAGATAATATACACAGACTTTATGATAGTGTGCCAAAGAGTATTGGAATTTAATACATTCTCAGCTTATATTAATAGATTCTCATTGGCCTCTTTAATAGAAAAGATGTGTTTTTATTTAAAATTTAAACAATGTATTCTCAGACCCACCTAAATTTTATTATTCTTACACTTAGCATTGAGTTTTCCCATATTTATCGCTAGGAATTATGGGGCGTAAATACCTATGGCAAAGGTGCGACCTGGGTCCTGTCCATGGTACTGACACAGTCTGGTTCTGTTGCCAAGAGCAGAAGGCACTTGCTGAACTGTAACAAAACCAAATGATCAATTACCTGAAGTGCCCATACCTCATTTAAAACAAATTTCATGTTTAATTGAGCCTGTATCAAATAGATCATCCTGTATTGAGAAGGCGTTTTGCAGTTTAGGATTTGCTTGCAAGAGAGACTGTCCGCAGTATTCCATGTATGTGGCAAACAGACCAGTCTAATTCACAAGCTGCTAAATAGAAATTATTTTGTTGTCTCTGTAGTCACTGGGTAAAGACTAAAGTAATTTATTTAATTACCCTTTGGAGAGCTCTCTATGTTATTTTTATGAAGGCAATAGAAACATTGAAAAGCCAAAGGAAAAATAGGAAATTAACTTACATGAAAGTTGGTTTATTAATTTTTCCTCCATGTAGAAATGTGTTTTATTGTATTTAGAATAGTATAATTTCAGAAGCAGTCAGAGTGTCTTAACTCATAAAAGGAAATAAACAGAAATGGAGCAAAAGCTTATTCTGAGTCTTTGAAGCAACGAGGGATTTGGGTGTGTTAAGCGCTTCATTTAGGTTCTTTTTTTTTTTTTTTTGCTTTTTTGGGTCAGACCCGGAGATGCTCAGGGGTTACTCCTGGCTCTGCACGGAGATGCTCAGGAATTACTCCTGGCGGTGCTCAGGGGACAATATGGGATGCTGAGGATCGAACCCAGGCCAGCACAGGTTGGCCACGTGCAAGGCAAACACCCTACCTGCTGGGCTATCACTCCGGCCTCCCATTTAGGTTCTTAGACTACTCTTGGACTGCTGGTGAGATTCCAGTTATACTGCTGGTGTGATTTTCTTCTAAGGCAGGGAAATATATCTGGCTAAGGACACCAGGGTGGGGTTTGAGGTGAAACTGGGAGGATTCTGAAATGTATTTTTAATTTTAGGTTGGGTAACATGGTTTCAATAGTATAAACATTCATTCCTTTATTGGACAAAGTTACTAAACCTTCATCAGCAGCTGTGTGCCCAGGGCCCTCAACCACTGACCTTAAAAGTGATTTTGAATTTATTAAGTTTTTTTCCTTTTTGGGGGGGCCATGATCATGAATGCTCAGGGCTTACTCAGGCTGTGTATGTTCAGGGATCATTCCTGCAGTGGTTGGAGAATCCTTCGTGGTGCTGGGTACTGCAGCTGAGCCAGTTGTGTGCAAAGCAAGTGTCTCGCTGTATCCTTGCTCTTCGGCTCCTAAAATTGTGCTTTACTATCTCGATATTAGTTACTTGTTTTTATCTGTGGAATAATATGACTTTTCTCAGTTCTCTTACTTACTCTTTATTAAACTCACCTTCCCTGGAATGTTTAAGCTGGGAAATTTTCCGTGAGAAGAAGAATTGCAGAACTTTTATATACTACCTACAGATAAGGGAGTTTTCTGAGCAAGAGGATTATTTTGGTGCTCATGAAATCACTTAGTGCTAAGGGCATTTTATTGTGATTCCAGAATTTTTAAGGCTCATTATCCTTAGAAAAATCTGGTATAACTGGAATCTCAGATCCAGTCATTATCTTGTATTCAGCATTTCTTTTTTTTACAGTAAATCAGAAGGACATTTAAAAATTGGGAATCTTATATATTTCTTTTTTACCTTTAAAAACTGTTCTATAAATCCCCCCTTATTCTTGGAAAGAAAGAATTATAATATGGCCCAGGAGCCTCTGGGAATATGGTCTTGCTAATCTCTGCTGCTCAGAAATGCTGGTCAGTTTTCCATTCTTTAAAAAAATTCAGTTGGTAGAAACTAGTCTTTGTGGACTTACATGTTGTTTATATGTTGTTAGTGCTTACCACAATTTCATGATTAATAAATATCCCTTAAGTGAGTGAATGAATGAAAGGAATGAAATGTCAGTGCTATTCTATTAAATCTTGATAAAACTATTTCTATTTATTTTTCAAACTTTAGTTAAACACTGTGATTTGCAAAGTTGTTCACAGTACAGTTGTTTCAAGTATTCAATACTCAAACACCAGTCCCACCAACAATGTAACCTTATCACCACCAAAGACACTCGTTTCTCACCCATTCTCATGCCTACTCCCTTAGGAGGCACTCGTTAAATTGCTTATTACAACATATATCTTGGATTGGTATGGCTAAAGTCATGATCTTTTCACTGAGCTGTTACATGCGAATTGGACTGTCTGTTATTGCTTTTACTTCCTAAACTTATTAAAAATAGCGGACTTCCACTCAATTTTTAACAAAGATGTTCATGTTAATTTCTTACAAATATTCAGTATTCAACCCAAACCCATTTCAGCTACAGACCACAATTATTTCAAATATTCCCAATCACTGCTTGAGTCTGTTCTAAGCACTCAATAAATTATTTTATATTGAAACTATTTTTATTTTTTCTTGCCTTCATATCATAAATATTTATTGAAAACCTACTGTGTGTCAGGCATCATGAAAGATGCTGATAAACAGCATATCGTAATGTATAATAGCCAAGCTGTTGAGAATTAGGAATGGCCTCTCAGGGTATGCTATCATTTTAGATACATTGCAGACTAGATATACATGTTGCAGAATTGCTTGGCAAAAGAGAAGAGACAAAAGGCACACACTTGGAGGAACAAGAAACAGCTCAGTTTGACACCAGCGGGTACAGCAGAGATTTTCTCCAAAAGCCAGATGATCCTCAAAGTTCTTTTTTGGTCTTTTTGGGTCACACCCAGCGATGCTCAGGGTTTACTCCTGGTTCTGCACTCAGGAATTACTCCTGGCAGTGCTCGGGGACCATATGGGATGCTGGAGATCGATCCTGGGTTGACTGCTGGCAAGGCAAATGCCCTACCTGCTGTGCTATTGTTCTGGTCCCAACCCCCAAAGTTTTAATCATACTTTTCTAGGGTATCAGCTCTTACAGATAGAGAAGAAATGTGCCGGGTCAGCATTTCTTATGGCAGGATGAGTGATATAACTAGGGTGGGAGAACATGCAGGGCTAGGTTACACATAACAAAGCGAGAGATGGATTACACAAATGTGTTGGGATGTGAAGATACACAGTCTATAGGCTTCCCTAGTTGGGACCAGACTCCTCTCTACAGGGTGAGACAGCACATAGTAAGTACTTTAAATTTAGTAAAGGCAGGACTGAGCATCAGGTATCCCCTGATTGGAGTCATATTTTCCTGTCTCACGCAGACATGGTGGAACATATAACTATACGCTACTGTTTGCTGTTTTAGAAGATTTAATCCTATGAGAATGCTTTCAAAATAGAAATTATAGACATGCTTATTTCTAAAGATATTAATATCAGTTCTTATTGTGTTTGAATAATGATATTAATATGAATATTACTCTCAGTCTCTAGTTATGCTTGATAGGATGAAAGCACATATTTTTTTGTACTTTGAGGTTCAAAAGTGAGGAGACCGGAGGAGTCATGAACTTATTTCCTGCCCTCTGACTGCCTCATCATGGGCATAGGAGGATGAGATCATGAGTTGTTGTCAGTAGGTGCCCGATTATGTCATTATATAAATGATGTGGCAATTTACCACAATGAGCCCATTGGATTGGCACCATTGACCTTTGTCCAGCAGTGTTGGTTACAAAGAAAGAGACAGATGAATGTGTAGCATGTCCAGGTTGCACGTTAGCCTTGACAAAGCGCAAAGAGCGGGGGCAAGCTGACCATTTATTGAAAATGATTTTTGAATCCTCAACATGGCTCCTTGGCTCCAGACTCATGAACCTTTGTTTTCATTAAAAGATACATTCAAATACGTTAAGAGCAAGGGCTGGGATATTTACATTGCTATGACTATGTGGTCATCCATAATCAGGAAGCACTTTTTAAAGTACAGTATTGAAATTATGATAATTTCTTATTCTATTCTGGCCTGGTCACACAACTGCTGTCCTCATTGTAAACTATACATTGAAGTATTCTAGTCTTGTTTGGGCACACAGAAGTTTTCTGCCTTCATGTTTAAACTAGCTAGCCTCGTTTAACTCAGATGACTATACTGACATTGGGGTTTTTATTAAGGGGACAATTTTCCACAAATGAACTACTCAAGTTTTCCAAACTTGTTTGGCAGATCATGGCAGAACAACCAACTCTTTAGGGGCAGGTGGGGAGTTGAGGCTGTAGAGAGGACAGATATTTTAAAGAACATATCTTACAGTTGATCCACTTCAACACAGGGTTGCCCTAACGAACAATTTAATACATTTAATACTTCTTTTGTATTAGTGTACTTATACCTGTTGTATGTCATAATCCAAATTGTTTTTTAAGTTCTGATTCTCTATTTTTTGTTTTAATGGCATTGTATGTTTAAAAAATTTTATTATACCACCGTGAGATATACAGTCACAAAAGTGTTCATATTTGGGTTTCAGTCATACAGTGTTCCTGCACCCATCCCTCCACCAGTGCCCATTTCCCTCCACCAATGTCCCATAATTTCCCGGCTGGCTGGCGTCTATAGCAGGCAATTTTCACTTCTCTCTCAATCTCTCTCTCTCCTTCCTTCTTTTACACACTGTAGTTTGCAATATATAGTTAGAGGTTATCATGTATATCTTTTTGCCTACTTTCAATGCTCAGTTCTACACTGGTATTATAATTTACAATAATTATTAGTACACTGCTCCTTTCTCTGTATTGCCTAACCTCTGACTCACACACACACTTGCTGTAGGTTTTACCGACTGACAAGACCTCCTGATCCATGCTTTGTCTGGCCTTGGATATTGGTATCATGGCATGTATGTTTAACATAAACATCTGGAGGAGTGGGAACTTAATCCTATACTTCCTTCCTGTTGGGAAGTTTCTTTTCCTTTCCTTTCTACTTTCTAACAAAACCTTTATATTTATGAAAAACAAAAAAGAACATTTGGAGGAATGGTATGCATATTTATGTGCTTTTAGATTTGTTTCTTTTTTTCCTACAAGAAAGCAAGCTTTAGTATGACTGATGAATAGAGTGTTTTATTTTCTAATAATAGAACTAAGTTGTCACAAGGTTATTCATTCACATAGGGTTCTGTGTCAAGTCAGACTTATGACTTTATAATCTCAATTTGGAAATGGTATTTTTGTATTTTTAGGGAAGAAAATAGAACTTAGGGCAGGATTGTTTTTTCAGGAAGGAGAATTTGCATAAAAAGCAACTTTATGATAAATCATCTCTTTAGTCTGATTTTTTAAACTGCATGCAGCAGTATCTTCTCAAAGAGGCCTTTGTTCTAGTGAGTTTTACAAAAGAAGCTCAAGTTCCTCATCTGTATCAAGGACTGTAATTGTACCTTTTTAGTCATTCTCAGATAATTTCACATTATAGTTGTGGCTATTATCTTAGTTAAATTGCCTTCTGTTTATTATACTCTCTCTATTTGGAACATTAACAAACATTGTCAGAAACATAGAAATCATGGGTATGAAAAGCCTCTTATCTCTGATGTTTCTTTGGTCAGCAAAGATGGCTTTTATCATATGGTTATTGCATCTATGGGTAAATGCATGCTTCAAGGCAATAATCTTCCCTTTGGATCATGTGCAAGCATTTTATTGAGTCTCTCAGCATAGAATACTAGTTTAGAAAGTTGCTTTACTTAGAAAATTTTTCAGGAACCTGAGCAAGAGTATAGAGGTTAAAGCTCTTGCCTGGCACATGACTGACTTTTGGTTCAATCCCTGGCACCACATATGTATATTGCCAGCACTCCTATGTGTGACTCCCAAACAAATAAAATTTCCAAACAGGTTTCCTTCTCCAGTTTTTATTTGGGTAATTCTTTTCTAGGGTCGTAAGGGGTGACCTGGAGATGCTCAGAGGTCACTCCTGGCAGTGCTAAGGGGGCCATATGGGATGCTGGGGATCGAACCCAGGTCAGTTACATGCAAGGCAAATGCTGTCTCTACTGGACTATCTCTCTGGTCTGTATTTGGGCAATTCTGTACAATATTTTTCCACAAGTAGTTGTACACAATGCAATGAACAGGTTAACATATCTGAGAAGTGTTATATAAGGTATGTACATATATGCTATTTTTTTAATTGAGAATTTTCTGAACTTATTTAACCGTTGAAATCCTTTTGGCAAGACCATTCACTATCCCAATATGACAACTTGTTCTTTTTAGTCCAGGCTGTTGACAATAGGGTTTTTCTAATAGTCATGAATTTAGGAAATGAGCAATATGTCAGCTTCTGTTATTTGTCATCCGATGGGCAACTCTCCTTGCATTTTTATTTTCATTTGTTTCTTTATTTATTCATTTATTTATTTATTTATTTATTTGCTTTTTTGGGTCATACCCGGCAATGCTTAGGGGTTACTCCTGGCTCTGCACTCAGGAGGTACATCTGCCAGTGCTCGAGGACCATATGGGACTGAATCTGAGTCAACTGCATGCAAGGCAAACTCCCTACTTGCTGAACTATTGCTCCGGCCCCTGTCCCTGCATTTTTTAAAAAGAAAAATTAGGTGATGGTCAATTCTTTCTACAATTCTTCAAGTATACCCTTTAAATTCCCAGACCTGCCTGTATATTTTTGTTCTGGGAAGAATAACATTTTATGAAAATGAAAACTTTTTTTTCCCTAAAAAATGATATAAAGGTAGTTCTCTTTTTTAGACTAAAACCCAAACACTAAAACCCAAAATAATCCAATAAAGGAATTATTGTGGGGAAAATATAGAATTTGGATTCTGACATCCATTCATAAAATATTATTTTTATTGTTTTTTGGGATAATCGTAGTGGAGTTAGGGTCTACTCCCAAATCGGTGCTTGTAAGTCATTGATAGTACTCAGGATCCGACCATGTGGTATTAGCGATTGATTCTGGGCCTTCTGATGCAAAGTGTGCACTTCTGCCTAGGGAGCATTCCTATCCCATTGTTCATAAGCTTGTTATGAATGTGAAAGTCGTGGTACCCTTTTCCAATAAAGATTAAAGAATCGGTATATTATTGTAGTTTCTCTTAATACTCAATTATATAGGGTGTATATATTGTATATAATAGCTTAACATGAAAATGCATTTCTAAAGAATATGTAGACAAAATAAGGTGATCCAGTGAGGGTTAGGCTCTGGAAGATTTGGAGACCTGTTAGCATGTGATTATCAGTGAAACTCTTTAAGACTGGTCTTGTTTGGGGCTGGAGAAATAGAAAAGTGGGTGGGGAATTTACCCTGTGCACAGCCAACCTGGACTTGATCTCTAGCAACCCATCTGGCTCTCCAAACACTGTCAGGATTGATCTCTGAATGCAGAGCCTCCAGGAGTAATCCCTGAGCACTGTTGAATATAATCACACTACCCCACCCTCACTCCCCTAAAAGAAAAACACTGAAAACTTGTCTGGGTATATTCCTACAACTGCCACTGGAAAATTCACATAGTAGAGTATTCTATATTCTATTACAGAAAGTCACATCTTTGTCTTTTATGTGTATAACTGGGCAATCTCCATCAGTGCATATATTCACATGGTCTGACATAGAGAGAGACTGGGTCCTCTGGGATGAACCCAGAGCCACGGCAGAGCATGGCAAGCTATCCGTGGTGTATTCAATATGCCAAAAACAGTGAAAATAATGGACCTCATTCCCAAAGAATGGAGACATTACTGGCGCCGACTCGAGCAAATCGATGAACAATGGAAAGACAAATGACAAGATAAGTGACAAGTGATCCTAATTTAACCTCATTTTTGTTCCTGGAACACCTTCCCCAGGCCCTATGATTGATTCAGAAATGTTTCTATAATTTTGTGATGAATGTAGGCTGTGTACAAGCCAAGTGCCATGCCTGCCATATTATCTTCTCAGCCCAAATAGAACCAATTTTTTGCTTGCATAACTCTAAAGAATGAACCTGTTGCTTCATTCTTTCTGGTCTTGATTACTGCGTGGCCTGTAACAGAGGGGCAAGTAGACACTTTCCACCTGGATCCCTACAAAATGCTTCTTAGAAATAATGTTGACAACAGTGCCAGTGAAGCCACTGTAGAACTTAAACAAACTGGTTTTGGGCTCCTTGGAGGAAGTAATTTGCTCTGTCTTGTATGAGGGAATGACTTTTCTGTAGGAAGGAGGTGGGTGGTATAAGGAAGATAAATGGTGCTGAATGAAAGGGTGATTAAAACCCTGGACAGTTTGAAGTTCCTTTGGAGAAACCTGGGAGTTAAGTATTTTCTTTCTTTTCCCTTTATCTTTTGTCTGTCTCATATTTCAGTTTTACGGCCCCTCTTTTGCTGTCCATGGTGCTGAATTATGATGTGACCCACTCTTAGTTTAACCTTAGTGATTTCCCGACCCACACTTTCTTTTAAGGTAGAAAATGACTCAAATTCCTTTTTTCCCTCTGAAATCATGAGTAACATTAAATCTTTTACAATAGTCATATCTAATTTCTTATTATGATTCCTTTCTCACCAATGCACTAGGCAACATGTCAGTAAAAGAACAGCACAATCTCTGGCTAAAATAACATCAAATGCTGGATCCAAGACCCACCAGAGTGACTGACATTACTCAGAGATGGCCTTTCCTATGGAGGGATCATTCGCAGCTGGACCTGGATTTCAGTATTGCTCTCAATTACTAGTTATATTGCTTAAAGGCAGTCACTTAATCTTACTTTCATTTGCTCATCTGACAATTGAAGAGCTAGCTAGGGTTATTCTGAGTGTAATATGAGAGAATATAAAATGTTCAACATAGTGTCTGGTATAGATACTCAAAATGCTAGTTTCTTCTCCTACTTTTGAGTATCAATGCTTGCTGTTTTAATCTTCCAAAAGAAAGTTGGCAATTGAAGACAATTTTTTTTTTTTTTTTGCTTTTTGGGTCACACCCGGCGATGCTCAGGGGTTACTCCTGGCTCTGCACTCAGGAATTGCTCCTGGCATTGCTCAGGGGACCATATGGGATGCCGGGATTGAACCCGGGCCGGCATGGCCGGCTGCGTGCAAGGCAAATGCCCTACCCGCTGGACTATTGCTCTGGCCCCTGAAGACAACTTTATAAGTATTGGTTCTTTTTCTGAAAGCTTTTCTTTGTTACAAGTAACAGTAACTCTAAGATCTGATCTTTGGGTTTCCTAAAGCACTTTATTTGAGGAAAACCTGTGAATCATCTTGGCTGAAAGACAAGGTAGGCAATAGTGCGATTCATGTGAACAGTGCAGAAAATGCACAATCTCATAGGCTCAGTTGTGTGAGCACATCTGAGACTGTAGTGGTTTTTTTCAGTCTAATTCCATGTTGAAATTAGTGGTGGTGATTCTAAGAAGTAGACATTTCAGGGGTGGACAAAATTAGAATTGGACTTGTACTTTACACTGTTACTGATTCTTAAGAACTCAGTCAATGTCTGTCTCTACATGTAGGGTAGTTTCCAGATCAGTTCAAGGAATTGGGAATATGAGTGATGGATGGGGTAGGAGTGGGTTAGGGGGAGTTCCACACAGACTGTTTCACACAGACTGCTCAGACTTGTTTGTGTGTACGAATATTGTGAGCAATGTAAGGAAAGGAGTCAAACTTTCAGAAGATTTCAGTACTAACAGCAAGCTGTGTCAAGCAACAGAAATGGACAGACCTGTCAAGTTCTAAGTCTATCACTTATTATTATTATTGTTGTTATTATTATTATTTTATTTTATGATGCAAAGAGAGATATTTAATTATCATGCAAAAGATCCAATTAAAAAGACATACAGTAGTCGGCTTTTCACATGCTCAGGCCTATAAAAATCAGTAGTTTAAAAAATTACCTTAAGGAGGAAATTGGAAAATTATTCAGTTTGGTGCAGAGACACTTGAGGAAATTCTCAAATAATGGAACCAAAATTAGGTTAACAGCATGTTCTTGAATGCCTTGACTTATGCATTATTCCCCTATTCTGTAACCTATGTCCCCTATTCTGGAACCATTTTGTGGAGGTTCTCCAAGGCTTTGTAGATTTTTTAAATTTCTTCTTTGTTTATGTTTGGGAAAAGGCAATTTTTAAAATCACCGTTATTATTATTACTATTATAATTATTGTTTGGTCAAATGTACTTAATAGAAAAACCTCAGATTGGATTTGAGCTAACCATTGCTTCCCACATTAAGAAATACTTACGCAGGCAGCAATCTATTTTATTTCAGAGCCCTGGTACCATTTTCTTGTGATTCTCTTGGCGTGGTGCTTTGCAGCAGTTGGAGTTTCAAGTGGAGAAATGGCATCATCAGTCTGTATACAACATTTGGCATAAAGACCTATAGAAAGAAGACAGGCTGGTTTATTTCTGCATCTCTTCTGTAGGTGTGATAAAACATTTACTGTAAGGATTGGGAAAATATTTTTTTCTGTTACTGAGTGTTTTATTTTATTTTTTTTTAAATTTTTTATTATACCACCGTGAGACATACAATTACAAAGGTGGTCATAATTGGCTCTTGGTAATACAGTATTCTAGCACCCCTCCCTCCACCAGTGCCCTATTTCCACCACCAATGTACCCCCCCTCCCTCCCACCCCCACGCTGCCTCAATAGCAGGTACCCCAGTTTCCTCTCTTTCTCTCTCTGTCTCTCTCTCTGTCTCTGCATCTCTCTCCCTCTTCTTTTACACATTGTGGCTAGCCCTGCAGATATTTAGAGTTTATCACTTAAGTCTCTTTATGTATATTCAATGGTGAGTTTTAATCTGCTATTACCATTTCCCACATTTAGTAAAATACTGGTATCTATTTATATCCTATTAATGAATGCAGTCATTCTATATCTGTCCTTTTCCTTCTGACTAATTTCACTCAGCATGATAGTCTCCATGTCCATCCATTTGCAGGTAAATTTCATAATTTCATCTTTTCTGACAGCTGCATAGTATTCCATAGTGTAGATGAACCACAGTTTCTTTAGCCAGTCCTCTGTTCTCGGGCATTTAGGTGGTTTCCAGATTCTAGCTATTGTGAATAGCACAGAGATGAATAAAGAAGCACAGATAGTGTTTCTGCTATGTGTTTTTCGGTCTCTAGGGTATATTCCCAGGAGTGATATTGCTGGATCAAATGGGAGCTCAATATCTAGCTTTCGGAGGAATGCCCATATTGTTTTCCAAAAGGACTGGACCGGCCGGAACTCCCACCAACAGTGGATCAGAGTCCCTTTTGGATTGGGGAAATACTTTAAAGGACAGGAACACTGGATTGCATGTGAAGAGTTCAAATTTGATTCCTGGTTTAGATGATTCCCCAGCGACCACCAAGTGTGTATCATGGTAAGGTGTGGCCCTGGTGCTCCCAGCACTGCCAGGCCCAAGCATAGAAGTTCTGGACCTAACTAGCTAGGAAAAATATTGCTGGAAGTCCTTCCCTGGTTTCTATGAGCACTGTTTGGGAGGACCTCTAAAACATATTTCCTGAAAGTTCCCACTAAAATCCTGGGTCTGGAGTGATAGTGCAGCATTAGGGTGCTTGTCCTGTTGCTGCCGACCCAGGTTTGATCCCCAGCATCCCATATAGTCCCCGAGTAACACCAAGAGTCAAGAGTACGGAGTACAGAGTCAAGAGTAATCCCGGAGCATTGCTGGGTGTGGCCCTCAAGCAAAAACAGAACAAAACAGTCTTGAAAAGGAAGAAAGATTATTATGATTAAATTAGGCTTTAAATGGTCTCATCTGGGAGCTTGAGGTAAGGATCTCATTGATTAATTTGGGGGTAGAAAGGAACAAAATTTGTGCTCAAATTAGGAAGGAAGGAAGGGTAAATAATTAACAGTTTATATTTCGACTTGCTAATTCCTTTCAGCATAAACATTTCTGAATCATATACATCAGCTAATTTCCCAGAGAACATGAGAGGAAATAATGTATATAAGTCACTCAGTACAATAACTGTCACAGAGTAAACAGTAAAGTGACCATTGGAGTTGACTATTGTTATTTATTCATTTATTTTTCAATTATATTATATTACAGTGAGATATACAGTTATAAAGATGTTCATGATTGGGTTTTAGTCAAACAGTATTCCAGCACCCATCCCTCCACCAGTGCAGCCTATACCATATTCATTATTTTTTTTTTGGGGTGCTCACACACAGGGTTCTCAGTCAACGAGGCTGGTGATAGGGGATGTATTATTTTTCAGGCCCTGAGGTGTGCATGTGTGGGACATGGAACCACAGATCAAGCAATACATGTGCCCTAATTCCTAAACTATTCCTCCAGTACTGAGATGGCATGTGGTTCATTTTAGCCTTATTTTTGGGGGGTGTCACATAGGGCAGTGCTCAGGGAATATTCCTTGCTCTATTATCAAGGGTCACTTCTGCCAGTGCTTGGGGGGCACAATATGTAGTGCCAGGGACTGAATTGGAGTTGGCTGCATGCAAGGCAAGCACTTTATCCGTAGTATCTCTCTAGTCCCAAGATGCCACATTTATTGACTTAAGATTTGTTCAAAACTTATACTGCTATGTGTGACTGTATATTCCCGAGAAACTTTCTGAATATATCCTGACTTTAAAAATCAGAATAATCATTTTTTTTGGCTTTTTTGGGTCATACCTAATGACACTAAGGGGTTACTTCTGGGTTACTCTTGGCTCTGCAGTCAGGAATTACTCTTGGTGGTAGTCAGGGGACCAGATGGGGACCATAGGGGATGGTGGGGATTGAGCCTAGATTGGCTGCACAAAAAGTAAGCACCCTAAAATTCCCTGTATTACAGTGGAAAAAAGAAGTGACATGTAGGCAGAAAGCCAGAGAGTAGAGTAGCTTGTAATTTAAAAAAATATTTTTTATTGAATCACAGTGAGGTACATAGTTACAAAGTTGTTCGTGATTGGGCTTCAGTCATATAACGTTCCAAGAGTTGTTCCTTCACCAGTGCATACTTTCTACCACTAATGTCCCAGTTTCCCTCCTGCCTCCCTCTCTCTCTCTCTCATGTGTTCAAGCATTATTCCTGGGCTCTGTAATCAGGAATCACTCCTGGCAGGGCCAAGGGGACCATATGGGATAACAGGAATAGAGGAATAGAACACAGGTCAGCCATGTGCAAGAAAGCACAAAACCTGCTATACTTCACTCCAGACCCATATATTGCTATTTAAAAATTGCTTGTTCTGCCTATCTTGTTAAGAAGAGGTGGGATCTGGGCAAAGTGTTAGTACAGGGCACAGTGCGCTTACCTTTCACACACTCAATCTGGGTTCAATCCTTGGCAACCCAGGTAGTCCCCTGAGCACTGCCAGGAGTGATCTGTGAGCATTTTCCTATTGCTCTTTCCTATGATAGAGTGTTTTTACTATTCCTATTTCCTATAATAGAAACTCATCTATCTATATAACAGATAAACCAAAAGCTACTTTCAGGAATGTGATCTTCTGGACACAACCTTCTGAAAGTGGCATTATTAAAAGACTATCCAAGACCTCAAAATTATTCTGATTTGGGGGTTAGAGTGATAGTACAGATTTAATACTAAATATAGGAATGCAATTAACTTTAAGTAAAGAATAAGTAAATCATGGTACCATTGAATCCTAATGGTTTTGTTTTCTTAGTGCAATGCTTTAAGGTATAGTCAATGACTGAAAGGTGCATCGAAGACTCAGATATTGGGCCAAGAGATTGAATAGGGAGTAAGGTGATTCCCTTACATTCGGCTGAGCCCTGACACTGCATGTTTTCTGAGCATGGAGTTGAGAGGAGCTGTCCAAGTATACCTAGGTGTGCCCCCTGCACCCAAAAGACTCAGGTACTTCTTGAGTGGATAGATCAATTTTCCTTGTGTTTACAACCTCACAAGCTCTCAGATGGTTGCCACAGTTGCAGGCGCAGTGCTCCTGTCCTCCCAAACAGAAAGGGCAGGCGACTGTGGGGCAAAGGGTGTCATAGCCACCTGTTATGAGTAATGAAACTTCATTGCAGATCTCCACGTGATGTTCTCTTATAATTAAGTTACCAAAACTTGGTCTAGCAATCGCTCTTGTAGGAGTCTGGCAGAGGGGTGAGAATTATTATGATCTGTTCAGAAAATAATGATTTATCTTTTGGAGCTGGGTGCTTTGAAACTTAAATAGAATCTTTTTTTTTAAAGGGGAAAGACTAGTGCGTAGGAGCAATGGCTGTCGGAGAGGAAACTAAGAGTGCCAGCCAGGGGCAGGTATTTGTTTTTTAAAAATGTCCAAGTCTGACACAAAAAAACCCATAAATATTAGAATAAATGAAACTTTCTTTGACAGATAAACTGAGGCCCAGAGAGCAGAAAGTATACGATTTTCCTGAGGCCACACAGCAAATGAGAAGTGTAAGTGGAACTATAACTCACCTGTGCTAGCTCCTGGCCTGGAGTTCTTCCTATTAGCAAAGCCATGTTCTCGTTTTTGTCTTATTATTTATGGAAAAGTTAATGCAGCATGTTTCCTTTTAGTTTTTTTTTGATGTTTGATAGAGTGACTAAACTTATGCAAGTGTTTTTCTCAGAACTTAGGTAAGGAAAAGCACATATAAATATTTGTCCCATTAAGGGTTAATCAACCATGCCCCTCTTTACATGAACTACTGTTATGGCATGAGATGATCAGAATGTAATATGCTATGGTTTTAGAGGTAACACACACCACTTTTTTTTTTTTTGCTTTTTTGAGTCACACCCGGCAATGCTCAGGGGTTACTCCTGGCTATGCACTCAGGAATTACTCCTGGCGGTGCTTGGGAAACCATATGGGATGCCAGGGATCGAACCCAGGCCGGCCTATGCTAGTCGCGTGCAAGGCAAATGCCCTACCCGCTGGGCTATCGCTCCGGCCCACACACACCACTGTTTTATATTGTTTTATGTACGTATTAAGATCATTAAATACGAAGTCGAAACACTTAGAACTCGCAGAATACTAAGACCTAAACATGGAAAATAGGGTTAGTGTTTAAAATGTATAGTCTATGGGGGTACAGAGAGATAGTAGAGCAGCTAGGGCACTTGTCCTGCATGTGGTTTGACCTGGAGACCATTCCATATGGTCTCCTGAGCCTGCCAGTAGTGATCCCTGAGCTCAGAGCCAAGAATAAGCCCTGAACATTGCCAGGTGTGGCCCCAAACAAAACAAAGCTATATATACACACACATTCATGCACACATATAAGTGTATGTACTAATCTATTGATTTTAAAGATGAGAAGACAGACTTGTAGAGGTTATTATTTTTTTTTTTTTTTCTGGGAAATACTATTTGGTTTGTTTTTTTTTTAATTTTTTTATTATACCACAGTGAAACATACAATTACAAAGGTGATCATAATTGGTTATTGGTAATACAGTATACAGCACCCATCCCTCCACCAGTGCCCCATTTCCACCACCAATGTACCCCACCCCTCCTGCCCGCCCCATGCTGCCTTAATAGCAGGTACCCCAGTTTCCTCTCTTTCTCTCTCTCTCTCTCTCTCTGTCTCTGCATCTCTCTGCCTCTTATTTTACACATTGTGGCTAGCCCTGCAGGTATTTAGAGTTTATCACTTAAGTCTCTTTGTGTATATTCAATGGTGAGTCTTAATCTGCCATTACCATTTCCCACATTTAGTAAAACACTGGTATCTATTTATGTCGTATTAATGAATGCAGTCATTCTATATCTGTCCTTTTCCTTCTGACTAATTTCACTCAGCATGATAGTCTCCATGTCCCTCCATTTGCAGGTAAATTTCATAATGTCATCTTTTCTGACAGCCGCATAGTATTCCATATTGTAGATGAACCACAGTTTCTTTAGCCAGTCCTCTGTTCTCGGGCATTTAGGTTGTTTCCAGATTCTAGCTATAGTGAATAGCGCAGAGATGAATAAAGAAGTACAGATAGTGTTTCTGCTATGTGTTTTTCGGTCTCTCGGGTATATTCCCAGGAGTGCTATTGCTGGATCAAATGGGAGCTCAATATCTAGAGGTTATTATTTTCTAAAGGTCACAAAGTTTTAAGCAACCACCATGTCAGCTTACCCACTGGCCTGGCTCTTCAGATTCACGACTAAATATCCGAGGAAAAGCAAGCCAGGGCACTAAAATTCACAACCACACTAGTCTTCTGGCTGAAAAGTAGGACACCTCTGGGAAAGGGGCAGGCTGAGTTCCTGCCTTGCCGAAGCCCTGGAAGCCACAACCATACCCCCACTGCTGCCACCACACCAAAGGCCCAACTCCAGTGCTTCTCTAATCATCTCGGCAGAGATAGCAGACTGAAAAAATTCCAGGTACTCTGGTATTCAGGCTGACAACTCTGGGGTCTTGGAGTGGGGCGAAATAGCCTCCTTTCTTCGGCCCTCTCCCCCCACTTCCCTGTACTTCTGGAAAACTAGGCAGCCGCTCGCACCTCCCCCATCTCAAGTCATTAGACCAGTTCTACAGATCCTTAAATTAAGTTTCTGGGCTGTACCACCCCTCCAAATTCCATAGTCCAGTACAAACATGATGGGGAAAGTACCATAGAGGTCAACTAAACTCAACAAACAAACAGTTTAGTAAATCCTTAGACAAAGACTAAACAGCCCTCTAGTGAGATGTAACAGTTACACAAATTTACTTTTACTGATTTTTTTTTGATAATTCCTTTAGCCATTTAGTTGTAACACGCAATATAAAATAAAGTACTGTATGCCTGATAAAGGGGCAGGCTGGTGGGAGTGGTTGGGAAACAGGGTATAATGGTGGTGGCTGGGGTAGGGGAAGGTCAGTCTGGTTGTGGGATTGGTGTTGGAATATCAAAAGCTCACAACAACTGTATTATGAACAACTTTTAAATAAGAACATTAAAAAAGTCAAAGTTTTGAAGAAGCAGAACTAGGGTTCACATCTTGAAAGATGGAATTTGTGCTTTGTTACTGTCTTAATATCCAGTCCTGTGCCTGGCAGTACAGAAATTCTACTTGAAATTTTTGTGTTCTCTGAAGTCTCTCATACTTCGGACCACAGTATGTATCTAAATACTTTGTTTTATATCTGAATCACTGTCTGTCTTCCCGTTCATCATCGATTTGCTCGGCGGGCACCAGTAACATCTCCACATGTCCTGTCTCATGCAAGTAGAGCCCAAGGGCACCTGCTTGCTCCAGGAACATAAAGAGCCTCAAACCATTCCATCAGGTCATGGGAATGAGGTTTATAATTGTTACTGGTATTTGGCATAACAAATACGACACAGGTAGCTTGCCAGGCTCTGCCGATAATAATAAAAAGATAATTAAATTAAAACAAATAAATACATTTTAATGAAAATTATTGTTTTATATAACAAAAAAGTTTACCACATAAAGTATAAAAGAAGACAATGGGTGGAAATTGCAATAACTCAAGCCTATCAAGTACTTCATATGCTCTGACGACAGTCTTCAAAGGCGGGAATTAGAATTTTAATATTTTGCATGCAAAAAAGCTTTTGCTTCATAGGCTATTGATCACCTATTACTATTAGCCTCTTGTCAAAATGCAAGTTAACTTTCTTGGAATTTCAATGCAGGTCTTCTAAAAACTTTGCAGGTGTTTTGAATTTTTCATATTAATATGAAGGAGTAAAACATACATTATGAGCTGTTTAAAGATTCCAGAAGCTATTATGCATCATAATGTGTACTGAAGTTAATTCTAAAGCATATCTATAGTTCATTTTATTTTATGCCATAGCACCTTGTTTATAGTATAGTATATTTATGGGTTAGAATGCTATTAAATATTCTGGCCTTATGTGGTTGTTTTTTTTCCTTTCCTGATAAAATTTTAAAATGACATTTAATGTTTTAAGAAACATTGTACTTGAGGTGCAAAGCTGTTTTATTATTTTGTTATAAGTTAGCTTTTTTGGTAATCATTAATATCTTACTGACCTGGCTTGTGTTAAAGATTTATTCTTCTGAGTTTATGGTTCTTTACTTACAGGGTTTTTTTTTTTTGTTAGAATAAGCAAAGTACTGTGTTAACTTTTAAAACTTTAAAGATAGTTCTTATCTAAGAAAAATAATAATTAATCCTTAAGATGTTATTTCAGTGAGCAGTATTCTTCACAAGGAATAATTCTTCACAAGTAGACACTTGTTAGAACACAGGTTTCTATAGGTCACTTGTGATTCACAGAATTTTGTTACTAAAGATTTTAATGGCCTTTGTCTTTTCAGGGATGGTTGTACTGCATTCAGCTTTGCAGAAGAATAACTCCTGGTGCAAAGGGAAAAATTGCCTACCCCCTACGAAGGTAATATACAGGATATAGGTCAGTAGTCATGATCTCTATTACAAAATATTAGGGTTCGGTGTAAGTTTTGTATTGTTCTATAATGCATCATTCTTATGTTTGTTTACTATTGAACCTCATTTAATAGTGCTCAGGGGGCATCTCTTGGTTTGGTACTAGGGGTTTGCTTGTGGGTTAGCTGGGGAAGTATTTCATTGACTCTGGACTTTCTGAATAAAAAGTCTGCACTCAACCAGTAGAGCTGTCTCTCCAGCCCATAATGCAGAACCCTTTAGATTCTGGCCTGCGGGAAGAGGTATTTGGGGAACTGCCATTTCTACAGGTACTTTTCCAAAAACTGACAAAGTTTTATCTCTGAGGAGTCTTGCTAGCCAGCATACATAAAAGCCAGCTTCTTAGCGTCTAAAAAGAATAAATTTGTAGCTTATTTATAACTTTGTCAGTTTCCAAACTAAAACTTTTATGATCATCTTGCTCCCAGCCTAGATTGGCAATGTGTTCACGTTGATGGTTGGTTTGGGGCCAAACGTGGTTGTGCCTAGGGCTTACTCTTGTCCCTGCACGCACTCCTGGTGAGTATCACTTCTGACAGGACTTGGGGGCACCATATCTGGTTTTGGGAATCGAATCTAGGTCAGCTGTGTGCAATGCTAAGTGCTCTACTCATTGTACTATCTCTAGATTAGCAATGTTAAGAAATACCAACACTTGGGAATGTCAACTGGTAAAGCCATTTTGGAAAACAATATGGGCATTACTCCACAAACTAGGAATTGAGCTCCCATTTGACCCAGCCACACCACTTCTGGGAATATACCCTGGGAGCCCAAAAACACACAGCAGAAACATCATCGGCACTTTTATGTTCATAGCAGTGCTATTCACAATAGTCAGAATCTAGAAACAACCAGAGTGCCCGAGAACAGAAGACTGGATAAAGAAACTTTGGTACATCTACACAATGGAACACTATACAGCTGTCAGGAAAAACAGAGTTATGAAATTTGCCTATAAATGGACCGGACATGGAGAGCATCATGCTGAGTGAAATTAGTGAGAGGGAAAAGGACAGATATAGAATGACTGCATTTATTTGCAGGTTATAAAAGAAAAAGATAGTATGATACCAGTATCCAAGGTTAGACAAAACATGAATCATGAGGTCTTGTCAGTGGGTGGAATCTACTGTAAGTGTGTGGGAATTAGAGGTTAGGTAAGAAAGAGAAGGGAACAACGTGTTAACAATTATTGGAAATGATAATACCAACCTAAAACTGAGCATTGGATGTAGGCAAAGGGATATAGATGATAACCTCCAAATATATGCATTGCAAGCCACAATGTATAAAAGAAGGGAAAGAGAGAGAGAGAGAGAGAGACTGGGGGGGGGCGGGATTCAGGGGACATTGGTGGTGGGAAATGGACACTGGTGGAGGGACAGGTGCTGGAACACTGTATGACCGAAACCCAAACATGAACATCTTTGTAATTGTATATCTCACCGTGGTATAATAAAAAAGTAAAAAAAAAAAGAAATACCAACCCTTAAATTTTTTTAAATTAATTGAAAATACATATTAGCATGTTTATTCTTATTACATCTACGACACACACAAGATTGTTTATAGTAGATGAATAAATAAACAAAATTGCACATTTAGGCCAGGGGTAAGGAAAGTCCAGCCTGCATGCCATGTAAAGACTGAATTCATTTGGTCTGGAACAGGCAAGTGACAGGACAGACCTGTATGTTTCTCAGTGGCTTCCTGTGGCTCATCTGTCTGAATTGTGTGATCTGTAAAAGACATTATAAACACTGAAAAGGCTTTTAGCAGAAAAAATATTACCATCCCTGATCTAGGAAATAAAATATTATTCAGAGCTAATTATTTAATTTTGAATTAAAAAAAAAATTCTAAGGAGGACTTAAACTTCAGACGATTCTTAAATAGTCAAATGAATAGGGTTAAAGGCAATAATAAATATTAAATTGTTATATTTACATCAGATTAAAAATTTTCATTATACCATTGTGAGATATACAATTACAAAGATTACATCAGATTTTTGAAATGAAATATTCGGAGCAGTACAAATAAAGTTGAATTCTACTTTTTTTTTCTCTCAAAAATGCTTCTCCCTTCCCGGAGAGGGTCATCAGTTTGCTTTGGTTATGTGTCTCTACAACTCTTCACATTTACTCTTAATGCTAAAAGTCTGCAGTTCATAAAAATGTGTAGTTTGTTTTATAGCACATGTTCTCTCAATGCTCTTTTTTCATTCATCATTTTTAAAAAATTTAAAATGTACTGATGTTCAGTTATTGATTTTCTTCTTTGTGATGACATGAATCTAATGCGTCTGACTTGTCTACACGTAATTAATTAGTAAGTAGACATTTGGGTGGTGTCCAATATTTTGGTTTTACAAATGATGTTGTGATGAGCACCTTTATGTTTTGGCATGGTGAAGACAGATTTCTCTAGGATAACCAATACAATGTGTCAGAACTGACACTGCCCTTCCGGGACTAAGAAAAGAGTCAAGCTCCACTTTTGCTCCTTGGAGGAATCTAGCTACCGTGTAAGATGTCCACGTTCTGAGACTGCCAGGCTGTGAGGAAGGCTGTGTTAGCCATGTGGAGGAGAGAGAGAGAGAGATAGAGAAAGAGAGAGATAGAGAAAGAGAGAGAGAAAGAGAGAGAGATTCCTCTGCTCTCCTGGCCATTCCAGCCATCCTTGTTGAAGTGCCAGACGTATGAATGATAAAGTTGCTGTGAATGTTCCAAATGTCACATGGAGCATTGACAAGCTGTCCCTATTGGGATTCCTCCAAAATGGCAGAATTAAAGGCGGAAAAATACAATTGTCTTGAATTACTAGGTTTAGAAAATTAAGATACCCCTTTTATTCCTATCATTATTTTTTAATTGGATTATAGTGAGAAACTCAGTTACAGAGTTGTTCATGATTGGGTTTCAGTTATTTAATGTTCCCACACCTGTCTCTTCACAGTGAACATTTACCACCACCAATGTCCCCAATTTCCCTCCCACCCCATGCCCCCCACCACCACTATGACAAGCATTTTTCTTCTTTCTTTTCCGTTCTTCCTCCCCTCTCTTTCCTTTTAAGCGTTATGGTTTGCAATACAGATACCAAAAGGTTATCAATCATATCCCTTTACTTTCAGCACTCAGTTTTTGTCCAGGGTGATAATTTTCAACTATTATTGTCATAAGGGTATCTTATCTATACTAACTGCCCTCCCTCCCATCCTCACTTGTGGCAAGATGCCAACCATTGATCACTCCCTCCTGGCCCCTATTTTTTCTGGCCCTGAATATTCATTTTGTACTTTTTTATATCCCACAAGCAAATGCAGTCATTCGATATCTGTCCTTCTTCTGACTATCAGCATGATACTCTCCATGTCCATCAATTTATAAGCCAATTTTATTATTTTTTTAATATTTTAATATTTTATTATACCATCATGAGATATACAATTACAAAGATGTTCATGTTTGGGTTTCGGTCATATAGTGTTCCAGCACCCATCCCTCCACCAGTGCCCATTTCCTACCACCAATGTCCCTGATTCCCTTTCTCTCTCCCCCCGCCTGCCTCTATGGCAGGTTCTTTATTTCTCTTATCTGTCTCTCTATTTCTCTCTCTCTTTCCCTTCTCTTACACATTGTGGATTGCAATACGTACACTTAGAGGTTATCATGTGCATCTTTTTGCCTGTATTCAATGCTCAGTTCTAGGCTAGAATTATCCCTTTCGACAATTATTAGCACACTGTTCCCTTCTCTGTCTTAGCTAACCTAAACTACCACCCATTTGTTGTAGATTCCACTTTTGACAAGACCTCCTGTTCCATGTTTTGCCTGACCTTGGATATTGGTATCATAATATCACTGTAGCACTGTCTTCCTGTTGTTCATCGATTTGCTCGAGCAGGCACCAGTAACATCTCCATATGTCCTGTTGCAAGCAAGTGTAGCAATCAAGGGCATCTGCTTGCTCCAGGAACAGGAAGAGCCTCAAACCATTCTTCAGGTCATGGAATTGAGGTCCATAATTGTTACTAGTTTTTGGCATAACAAATAAAACACGGGTAGCTTGCCAGGTTCTGCCGTGTAGGTGGTATACTCTTAGTAGAAGGTATCATAATATGTGTATGTGTATATATGTATATATATGTATATATATACATATATATATTTAACGTCATGCAAATAAATGCAGTCATTCTATATCTCTTTCTCCTTCTGTATAAGCCAATTTTATGATTTCATTCTTCCTAACAGCTGCATAGTATTCCATTGTGTAGAGGTACCATAGCTTCTTTATGCAATTGTCTGTTGTCGGGCATTCTGGTTGTTTCCAGATTCTGGCTATTGTGAATAGTGCTGCTATGAACATAGAAGTGCAGATGGTGTTTCTGCTGTGTTTTCTGGACCCCCAGGGTATATTCCCAGAAATGGTATTGCTGGGTCAATTTGGGAGCTCAGTTTCTAGTTTTTTGAGGAATGCCCAAATTGTTTTCCAGAAAGGTTGGACCAGTTAACATTCCCATCAATAATGAATGAAAGTCCCTTCCACCTGGCATCCGTGCATTGGTTATTCTTGTTCCTTTGGATGTGTACCAGTCTCTGTGGTGTGAGATGATATCTTGTTGTTTTGATTTGCATCTTCCTGATGATTAGTGATGCGGAGCATTTTTTCATATGCCTATGTTTTGCTAGTGCCTTATATATCTTGATCACTTGTCACTTGTCTTCCCGCTGTTCATCGATTTGCTCGAGCGGGCACCAGTAACGTCTCTATTCATTGGGAATGAGGTCCATTATTGTTACTGTTTTTGGCATATTGAATACACCATGGATGGGTAGCTTGCCAGGTTCTGCTGTGGCTCTGGGTTCATCCCAGGGGGCCCAGTCTTTTTCTATGTCAGACCGTCAACCATCCAGGGCCCATGGGGCAGAGTCCTGGGTGTAGACAAGTCTGTCTCCTGTCTGCCACCTGCTGACACAGCCGGGAACTGCAGCAACACCTGCAACACCTCAAGGGGCAGGAGAGACTACAATTACACATAAAACTTTTTAGGTACTTAGAAGCAGACTAGTAGTACAGTGGGCAGCGAGCTTGCCTTACACACAGCCAACCTGGGTTTGACACCCCGCAGCCCACTAGGAATCTCTCTGAGCATGTAGCCGGGAGTAACCCACAAACAGAAGTATTGTCAATACTTTTATTTATTATTATTATCATTATTATTACTATTAACTTATATATAGATGGGTATTGGATAAATTATTTTTCCCATTCCATGGGCTGTCTTTATCTTTTTTTTCACCATTTCTTTTGAGGTGCAGAAGCTTATCAATTTAATGTAGTACCATTTGTTTATTTTTGATTCAACTTGTTTGGCTAATGATGTTTCATCTTTAAAGATGCCTTTAGCTTCAATATCATGGAGGGTTTTCCTGTTTTCTTTCATGTACCTTATGGATTCATAAGAAGAGAGCCATTTTTTTCCTGACAGGATTTTATTTTATCTTTCTTAATAAATGAGGAAAGCATTCTTTATGTATTATGTATGCATACCAGATGACCCCCCACTCCATGAGGGCCGCCATTTTCCACATCTGGACTTCCCTCTCATCAGAACTCCACCCAGCAGACGAGCCTATCACAGCCCAGCTCGCTTAGCCACAAGCGGCCGCACAGTTCATCAATAAATGCCATATTTAGAGGTGACTGCAAGAGTATGCCACCCACACAGCAGAGCCTGGCAAGCTACCCATGTCGGATTTGATATGCCAAATACCAGTAATGATTATAGACCTCATTCCTATGACCTGATGGAATGGTTTGAGGTTCTTTATGTTCCTGGAGCAAGCAGATGCTCTTGGGCTCTACTAGCATGAGACAGGGCATATGGAGATGTCACTGGTGCCCACTCGAGCAAATCGATGATAAATGGGAAGACAGTAATACAGTGATACAGTATGCATACCAATGATTACTGTCATAGGAATATCAGCTTATGAAGGCAAGAATCCAAATGCATTTGCTCTATCCTCTCACCAACAGTACTGTGTTGAAGCCTCCTTCTCTTCATGGACAGTATCTTAGTATCTTCATTATATTTTAGCCACACTCCATCATTAGAATGGACTTGTAGTCATTTTTAAATTTTTTTTGTGTTTTAAAACTCAAATATTATATTTGATGAAAAGTGCTCTAGAATATCTCTTCTGATTTGGTGACCCTGAATTTAGTGTCATTTGTGATCGAAGCATGATGGATGTCTCACCACATACATGACAGCATGTTGGTGAGGCAGGAGTGAGAATGGAGGAAGATTACACTGTGCCCCTCTTCTCTAGGTATGGAGAAAATATCAATATTTTCCTTGGTTGCGCTTAAATGTTATTTGACATTGCTTGATGTCTATGGGTCCCATAGGGCAATATTGTAGCTCTCAACAGGTTCAGCTGATGGTAGCCTCCTCATGCAGCTTCTGAGGACATTGGGATTCTCCCTCTGAGGTTCCATTGGCTGCTTTATAAAGCATTTTGGGTTCCTCTTGACCTCATAATGAACTATCTCCAATAAGACCCCCCAAATCTGAGGCCTCTTGGTTGGTTGAACTTAGGATGGGGATGGGGGATTTCTTGCCTGCCTTTGTTTTTCTCTGCTGTCTTCCATGATGCCATCTGTTCTACTTGTCTTTTTGCCAGCTCCATGAGTGAGAGGAAAGTCATCAATTTCAGTGCCTCCATAAGGATTTTACCAGGAAGTAAAATATCAATTGGACCTTCCTGCAGGTATGGCCAGGAAATCCTATATTAATTGCTTTTGCTTTCTGTATCTTTAATATCTGATATAGTGCCCGCATGGCAGAGCCTGGCAAGCTGTCCAATGCGTGTTCGATATGCCAAATCCAGTAACAAAAATGTTTATTTTCCTGACCCCGAAAGAGCCCTTAACACGGCAGCAGTAAGAAAGGCAAACAAGCAGTGCCTGATAAAATTTCACGGCTGTCCTAGGCTGCCAAAACGAAGAAGAACTAAAATGAGTGTCTGTACTTTCAATGCACGTACACTGGCATCGGAAGCATATATTGAGGATCTGATGCTGCAAGCAAGAAAGATCAAGTACGACATCATTGGTCTGACTGAGACGAGGAGGCGTCAGTCGCATCATGCTGTATTTGACACCGGAGAAGAATTGTTCCTTGGAACATGTGATGAAAGAGGCGTCGGTGGCATTGGTGTCCTTGTCAACACGAACATGGCTGTCAACATTGATTCATTTGAATGCCTAACAAACCGAATAGGACGATTACACTTGAGGAGATGTGGCCCACTGCCAGCAATTTCTATCTTCATTGTCTATGCACCAACATCCACATACAAAGAAGATGAAATTGAGAAATTCTACATGGAATTGGAGGAGTTCTATAAAAAAGATCACACCTTCTACAAGATCATAGTTGGTGATTTTAATGCCAAGATAGGACCGAGAAGATCGGCTGAAGAACTTCACATCGGGACCCATGGCCTAGAATGGAACGAACAGGGTGAGAGACTATCTGAGTTCATCATGTCCACCAAGACTATTCATGGGAACTCACAGTTTCAGAAGGCTGAAGCGAAACGTTGGACATGGGAATCTCCTGGGGGGACAGTTCCACAATGAAATTGACCACATCATCTTCAATCGACGGTTTTGTCTGACCGATGTTGCTGTCATCCCCAAATTCCAGACAGGATCGGACCACTGTCTCCTTCGTGCAAAATTCTACTTCCCTCAACGGGGAGAAAAAGCTGCAAAGTTTAAGAAGAGAAGTCCCAGAACGACCACCAACTGGGAACTCTTTGGCACCATTGCGGCAACATGGGAAGATACCATCATTGATGACATCGATGAAGAATACAACCGACTGGTTCAACACCTCCATGATTGTGCGAAGAATGCCGAGAGAGAGAAAGACACAAAAGGACGCTTGTCTTCAGAAACTCTTGAGCTCATTCGCCAACGTGGCAAGGCGCGAGCCTCAGGAGACCAAATGCTAACGTCCAAGCTTGCTAAACAGTGCAGAGAAGCGATAAAAAGCAGACCTCAAAGACAGAAGAGCAGAAATACTGGAAGATGCAGCAGAAGCCTGGAAAAGTATTCGCACTGCCCGCCTGTCCTTCACCAACTATAAGACCAAGATGACTGCCCTCCGACGCCCTGATGGATCTATCACATCTTCCAGAAAGGCAATGGAGAAGATTATCCAGGACTTCTACTCAAATCTCTTTGATAGCCACATCCACCTGCCCACATACCAAATTCCACAGGATGGATATGTCATTCCCAATGTTCTCCCTTCTGAAATCCTACATGCCATCTCATCGGTAAAGAAGGGAACAGCACCAGGCCCAGACAAAGTCAGACCCGAACATCTGAAGAATCTGCCGTCGGTACTCATCAATACACTAGCTCGGCTCTTCACACGCTACCTGTCCGAATGCAAGGTGCCCTCCCAATGGAAAACCAGCAGGACAGTTCTACTGTTCAAGAAGGGAGACATTCACGACATCGGCAACTATCGCCCCATCTGCCTGTTGTCTGTCATCTACAAGCTGTTTACACGAGTCATCCTGAACAGGATTAGCAGAACACTAGATGAAGGACAACCATGCGAGAAAGCAGGTTTCCGGAAAGGATTCAGCACAATCGATCATATCCACACAGTAACCAAGCTCATTGAGGTTTGTAGGGAGTACAAGATGCCACTCTGTCTCACGTTCATTGATTTACAGAAAGCCTTTGATTCTGTGGAGACTGAAGCAGTCATCGAAGCCCTAGTCAAACAGGGTGTTCAAACCCAATACATCAAGATCCTTCGTGAGCTGTATTACGGATTCACTACCAGGATCTCACCATTCTACAAAGAAGTGATCATTGATGTCAAAAGAGGGGTTCGACAGGGTGATACCATCTCACCAAAACTCTTCAGTGCCACCCTCGAGAACATCATGAGACAATTAGAATGGGAAGGAATGGGAGTGAAGATAGATGGTCGGCAACTACACCACCTCCCGCTTCGCTGATGACATCGTTCTAATAACACCAAACATTAGCCAAGCGGCACAAATGCTGGCTGACTTTGACCGAGAATGTGGAAAGGTAGGTCTACAGCTGAATCTGAAGAAAACTATGTTCATGAGAAATGAACTAGTTCCAGAGGCCCCATTCACTCTCAATGGAACAAACATCTCTGAATGCAGCAGTTATGTGTACCTAGGTCGAGAAGTCAACATGATGAACGACCTAAAACCTGAGCTGCGCAGGAGGAAGAGAGCGGCATGGAATGCCTTCAAAGGCATCGAAGAAATAGCTAAAAGGACAAAGAACCTCCGGCTCCGGGCACATCTCTTCGACTCCACCGTTCTCCCTGCATTAACATACGCCTCAGAGACCTGGGCCCTACGAAAGCAGGATGAGAATGCTATTCGGGTTTCCCAGAGAGGCATCGAAAGAGCTATGCTTGGAATATCACGCCTCACTCAAGTGAGAGAAGGAATCCGGAGTTCTGACCTCCGTCGCTATTCCAGAATCAGGGACGCTGTCTCGTTTGCCAAGACATCGAAAATCAGATGGGCTGGACATGTAATGCGATTTGGAGACAACCGCTGGACTAGAGCCGTTACTGACTGGATCCCACGGGATGTCAAAAGATCACGTGGCCGCCCACCTACAAGATGGTCAGACTTCCTTGTTAAGACCCTGAAGGAACGGTTTGAGGCTCTTCATATTCCTGAATCAAACAGATGCCATTGGGCTACATTGGCACATGATAGGGTCCAATGGAAATGTTACTGGCGCCCGCTCGAGCAAATCGATGAATAACGGGATTCAAGTGATCAAGTGATCAAGTGATCTTTAATATCTAGTAAGGCAACTATTTTCCATCTATGTTCTTTTTCTTCCAGAATAATTTTTATTATTCTTGGCCTTTCCCCCTTGCATATCTATTTTAGAATTGACATTTCATTTCATAAAATACTGTGTTAAAATTTTGATTAACAGTGCGTGGGATTTATGGATGAATTTGGAGATGAACTGCTCTTAAAATGTAAAATGACTTAGGTAGTTGCTTCACAGTCTAAATACATAAATGCTTCCATTTAGCATCTAGCTAATATATCTTACTTACTTTGCAATATTTCTATGCAAAGCTTTATCTGTTGTCATGGTCAATGCCTACACAAAGCTTCCCTCCACAAATACTTGTGACATTAATGAATGGACCATCTGTAGATATTTGTGTTAGACATTTTGTAATGTAGACAGAAAATGTTTTGGGAACTATGCCACCAACTATAAATTTTCAAAATTACAAAAATGTTCTTCATAATTTAGCATGAGACTCTAGTATCTCAACAAGAATATATAATTTGTAATAATTGAAGCAGCCATAAATCAGCATTTTGCATGGTCTGTGTTAGTGATCATGGCATTATTTCTGTTTCTTTATTGAATATGGTAGATGATTTAGGCTTCAGATTTATTTTGTAATTCATTAAAGTTTTGTAGGGTAGGGGACATCCAGTGGTGCTCAGGGAGCTACTTCTGGCTATTACTTAGGAGTGACCCCTGGTTATGGCAGTAATCGAACCTAAATCCATTTCATGCAACGCAGGCTCCCTGCCTCAGGTATTATCAGATTATTAAAAAACAAACAAACATGTTATTGAAGAATGATTGACACAAAGGATATGTACATATTTAATGCACAAGACATGATGAGTTGAGAGGTAAGTATATATCTTTGAAATATATACCCTAATCTATGCCGTAAATATATTAATTACTATAAATACTACAGTTTCCTGCTCCTTTATGACATGATCATTTGACATAAGACATACTCTCCAAGCAAATATCAAAATTTACAATGTGGCATCATTAACTATAATGATAGTGTGTTGCAAAGCAGACCCCAGGACTTAATTTATCCTGTATAACTGACACTCCTACATTTTGGCTAATACTTCTCTCTTCCCTCCTGTCTGTCAACCTTGGGCATTTTTTTAGATGCCACCTGTGAGCAATGTCATGCAGTATATCAATTTCTTTGTTTGACTTATTTCACTTAACCTCATGCCCCTCAGGGCCCATCAATGTTGTCGCAAATGGCATGATTTCAGCTTTCTTAAATGTTGAAAAGTATCCCACAGTGTGTGTTCCTGCTCTGTAACCCTCGTCATTCAGTAAGCTGTCAGTTTATGGTTGTTTTAAATAGGCTGCAAAGGAGGGGAATTATTAATGGTTTACATAAATTATTAATGGTTATATATTTTGATAAGTACCCAGAAGTGAGATAATTGGACACTATAGATTTTCTCTTTTTAGCTTTTTGGGCCACACCCAGCAATGCTCCAGGCTTACTCCTGGTTCTGTACTCCAGGGTCATTCCTGGCAGGGCTCTGTGGAATGCAGTGCTGGGAATAGGTCTGGTTCATCTGCACTCAAGACAAGCACATTACCTACTGTACTTGTATCTTTCAGGACCTTAGATTCTCTGTTTTTAATTTTTTGGAGTCTTGCAAGGTGTTGCAGGTGTGGTTGTGGTGGCCTGCTGCGTCTGCAGGTAGCAGACAGGAGATAGGCTTCTCTACATCCAGGGTTTTGCCCGTGGGCCCTGGATGGTTGATGGTCTGACATAGAAAAATACTGGCCCCACTGGACCCCTGGGATGAACCCAGAACCACAGCAGAGCCTGGCAAGCTACGCGTGGTGTATTCAATATGCCAAAAACAGTAACAATAATGGACCTCATTCCCAACAAATGGAGACGTTATTGGCACCTGCTTGAGCAAATCGATGAACAACAGGATGGCAAGTGATACAAATGATCTTGCAAATGATGCTGAGGGGCTAGGGTTCTATTCCTGTGATCTTCACAAACTGGATCATCAGGTCAACTCTGGGACCCAAATATGTGGTGTACAGAGCTCAGGAATACCCATGTCATCACCAGAGGTGTCAGCTCTTCCAGAGCCACACTCAGCAGTACTTGGGTGGGGGTCGGGGGGGAAGTATGTGATGCAAGGGATGAAACCCACAAGACTGGTGCCTTAATCCCTGAACTCACTCCAATGCCTCTTTAATATTTTGAGGACTGTTCATACTGCTATCCATAACGGCCACTACAATTCACATTCCCACCTATATCACATAAGGGCTCTCTGCCCCCAGCATTCTCATGGGAGGTTCCTACATCTCCCGTACTCTCTTTAGGAGGGAGACAGACACAGTGTAGGGCTTACTCCTGGTTCAGTGCTCAGGGATCAGTCCCAGTGCTTCCGGGATTGAATAGGCACCTGCCATATTCTAACTGCTAACAGAGCTTCTCTTACTGGCACTAATATTCTCCCTGATTCCAAACGCTATGTTCTACCAGTTCACATTTGGTGTGTTTCTACTAGGCACGCCCTAGATTCCAAGTGGCCATTTGGATGATATCTCTTTTTTTTTCTCATTTTGTTAATTTTTTTATTAAATATTTTATTATACCACCATGAGATATACAATTACAACGTTGTTCATGTTTAGAGGTTTCGGTCACATAGTGTTCCAGCACCCCGCCCTCCACCAATGCCCATCTCCCACCACCAATGTCCCCAATTCCCTCCCCCCCACAGCTCGCCCAAATGGCAGGTTCTTTATCTTTTTTCTCTCTCCCTCTCTCTCTTTTCCTTCTCTTACACATTGTGGGTTGCACTACAAACACTTAGAGGCCATCATGTGCATTTTTTTTGCCTTTATTTAATGCTCAGTTCTAGGTTGGTATTAACCCTTTTGACATTTATTCACACATGTTCCCTTCTCTGTCTTACCTAACCTCTGACTCCCACATGTTTGCGGTAATTTCCACTTTTGGTAAGACCTCCTGATACACGTTTTGCCTGACATTGGATTTTGGTGTCATAATATGTATATATATATATATATATATATATATATATATATATATATATATTTATGTCATGCAAATAAATGCAGTCATTCTATATCTCTCTCTTTCCTTCTGACTAATTTCACTCAACATGATCCTTTCCATGTCCATCCATTTATAGGCAAAATTCATAACCTAATTTTTTCCTAACAGCTGCATAGTATTCCATTGTAGATGTACCACAGTTTCTTTATCCAGTCATCAGTTTCGGGCATACTGGTTGTTTCCAGGTTCTGGCTATTGTGAATAGTGCTGCTATGAAAATACAAGTGCGGATTGTGTTTCCGCTGTGTGTTTTTGGCTTCCCAGGGTATATTCCCAGGAGTGGTATGGCTGGGTCAAAAGGGAGCTCAATTTCTTTGTCTTTGGAGGAATGGAGTCTTTGGAGGAATGTCCATATTGTTTTCCAGAAAGGTTGTACAAGTCGACATTCACACCAACAATGTATGAGAGTCCCCTTTTCCCCGCATCCACGCCAGCACTTGTTGCTTTTACCCTTTTGGATATGGGCCAGTCTCTGTGGTGTGAGGTGATATCTCATTATTGTTTTGATTTGCATCTCTCTGATGATTAGTGATGATGAGCATTTTTTCATATGCCTTTTGGCCATTCGAATTTCTTCCTTGTCAAAGTTTCTATTCATCTCTTCTCCCCATTTTTTAATGGGGTTGGCTGTTTTCTTCTTATATATAGCTGTACCAGTGCCTGATATATCCTGGATATTAACCCCTTATCAGATGGGTATTGGGTGAATATTCTTTCCCATTTTGTGGACTGTCTTTCTATCGTGGTCACTGTTTCTTTCGAGGTGCAGAAGCTCTTTAGTTTCATGTAGTCCCATATGTTTATCTTTTCTTCTAGTCGCTTTGTTAATGGTGTTTCACCTTTGAAGATGTCTTTATCCTTTTCAAAGAGACTCAGGGAGGGCCTGGAAGAGAGTCAGAGGAGAGACAGGGCAGGGGTGAGGAAGAGATGGGGCTAATGCAGGCAGGTTCATCGTCTCACTGAACTCAAGAAGGAAACTTTCCCAGACAGCATCCACTGATCTTTACTCTGCCATGGCTGGCCAGTCCTTGTGGTTAGACCTGGGTCACTTCACTATCCTTGTGTTATTTCAAATTCCAGGGGGAAGTGGCCAAATTCTCCAGATGTTTGTTTCTTCTGAAGCTCCCCCACACTTGAAAATTCCCTACGATTCACTAGAGGCTTTCTAATCCAGCCTCAGTGAGCTGACCAAGTTTATTGGGTTGAGATTTGCAAGGCTCCTTTTTTGAACTATTTCCTTTGAAAATTTAGCAACTTATTGTAAAGTGTGGGTGTAAATCAGTCTCCATATGCTTAACCCTGGGGCTTTAGTCCAAACTAAGATGTGCTCTTTTAATATTCTCTTGCAAAATGATGATCAAATGCCCATTATTTGCATAATTTTAATGAACTTAGTACTAGTCATATTTCTTCCCCCCCACCCATATGAAGCAAACAAAACACTAATCATCCTTATGTAAAATATTAGACTACTTGGGAAATCTGTCCAGATTTGAGCTCTTTTTCCCTAGACAGTATTAAATTAGCTAAAGCAATTTCTTCCTCAATATTCTAACAGGAAGTGTGGGGCCCTTTATCTTCTTTTGCTTTGAAGGAAACTCAACCAGCTGTCAAATGCTCAAATGAAGACCAAACATTTCTATTTTCCATGGAAATCTGGATGCCTCATATAAAGCACTCCACAAAGTGAAACGCCCTCTGACCACTCTCAAAATAATCCAAGCAAACAGCAATTAGAGAGAGATTCCACTTCTTTCTCTTTGTTCATTGCTCACTAGGCTCTCACTGAGCTTCCATGCGTATTGGGAGGGAAATGGACGGCACTTAGATTGTTCCTTGCTTTGATATGTGACTGTCAGGGTTGCAAATAATGTGCCTGCGGAAGAAAATTGCCTCCTGGTGCACCTGAAGATGGAATTTTAAAAAATGTTTCTCCCGCCTTCCTTTTCTCTTTCCATTTACTCAGCATTACGTGACTTGGCTATTAAGTGCCCAAAGAGAAGGAAGAATTGTTTATGGTGGTCCCATCAGGGATAGTTCTGACCAAGAGAAAGTGAGCCACCAGCCAAGAGCATTTCCAACATTTATTTAGTATATATTTATTAAGTACCTGTTGGGCACAAAGAACATAAAGCATGGGGACTGCCTTCTCGAAATTTGTCATCTGGGTTCTGGGGGAGGATGTGGATGTACCATAAGTTAACTGCAAGGTGTGCAATATTAGAGGCAAGTCATCCCCTGCTGTGAGCCCATAAAAGGCAAAAAGCTCTGGCCAGGAAAGTGGTAGCAGCTAAGAGGAGATAAATGAGCTGAAAGAAATTTTCTAACAGAGCCGAGTGGAGTTAGGTTGGACCGCTTTATGGGGAACTGTTTAAACCAATTTGCATGAGCAATTAGCAGAGATGTTTGTCGAAGGCATGATTGCAGCCAATGAGTGGTTATCCTAGATGACCTTTAAAATATTCTTTACTGTGCATTGGCTCCCTGTGCTGAGGGCACTGACCCTGCCTGGGCTCAGAGAATGAGCAGAGAAGCACTTACAGAGACCAGGGCGTGAAGGAAGGAGTGGATGTGGGATGGAAGGAGGGAGGGCTGAGGGAACCTCAGGAGGAGGGAAGAGCGTGAGATGAATGAAAAAAAAGACAACAGTCAGACCCCATTTTATGGTGAAAGATAAAAGAAGCCAGGCTGCACCTAAATGCTGGTGTAATTCCCCGTGTTCGGATTCGAAATCGTGCCTCCCCGATGTGCCAGGCTGGAGAGAGAGTCCGTGGGAGGTGCCTGAGTCACGAGGATGGAGCTCTCCAGAAGCTGATTAGTGGGGCCAGAATGATAGTACAGTGTGTGGGGTAATTGCTTTGCACACAGCCGGCCCGGGTTTGATCCTGATACCCCACATGCCCCCTGAGAACCACCAGGAGTGATCCCTGAGTGCAGAGCCAGGTGTAAGCCCTGATCAGTTCACAATCTTTTCTTTCAAAGGTGATTAACAGCTGTTAAATTCCAACTCCATTTTTGTATGCAACTCCATTTATAGGTGCTTATTTAAGCTTTCATTTGTGGACTATCCACTGCAGAGAGGCTGAGCTCTAATCCACACACTGCCAGGCACAGGCTGGGGAAGGTCTCACTGTTCACCAGGTGTTTCTTTGTCAGGGGACTTTGGCTGATGCAGATAACTGGTCACTTGACTGCTTCCTCTTTCACCAACCTCTTTCACGAACCGTTTTCTGTTTGAATTTACCAATAAAGGCCGAATTCTTTTTTTTTTAATTTAATTTTATTTTATTATTTCCCCCCACCCTCCAAATATTATTACACCATTTTAGACATACAATTGAAAGATGCTCATGTAGAGTTTTGGTTCCACAGTGTTCCAACACTCATCCCTCCACCCAAACCCATCTCCCATCACCAATGTCCCCACCTCCCTCCCCCTCCCACACCTCAACTACTTGGTGGGTTCTGTATGTCATTTCTCTCCTCTTTATCTCTCCCTCCCGCCAAACTTTCAGGCTCTTCGTGGAATGCAGTGCATTAAAAGACATTACTGTTTCCACTATTTTAATGGACTGCTTGGGCGCGCTGGTTTTGCTCTGTTAATCTGGTCGTGAGGCAATTTCCCAGCGTCCGGACAGTGAAAATGGTGGCTAGTGTGATGGGCGAGTCTCATCTGGCTGCTTCTGGGACCCCCAGAGGTGATGGGCCCATTCCCAAAATCCATCTGCCCTCCTGGGGGCCCCATAGTCAGCTGGGCCGCCCGGGCGAAGCCGAGTTCCAGCCTCCCCAGCCGCTTGTGAGGCTCTTCATGCTATGGCTGGTGGCCCCAGGGCAGCTCCTGGGCTGGGCCACCAGGCTCGACAAAATGAAGGGGGAATGGCCGACCCCCTGACTTCATCTGTAAAGGCCGAATTCTTAAAATCCTCTAATCCAGTCCTACCTAAAGCAGAGTCCCAGACCTGAACACTCTAATACTCCCACCATGTGCTGCGTGACCCAAGTGGACCTGGAGGCTCCAGGCCCAGATTCCCGCCAACCGAAAGCTTGTCCCTTCCACTTTTCCAATGCTCTGTCTCATATCCACAAGAGTCCCACAGACACAGCCTGTGTTCTGTGGGACTGTGAGGCCCAACAGACAACCTGGGCCTCCTGTATGTGTTATGCTATAGAGTCACCACCCATGGGCTGGGATTAGCACAAAACTGCTCCCTGTGAAAAAGCCTGGGGAGTTCCCTTCTGCCAGGTGAGGACGCAGCGTGAACACCTAGAAGCTATCTAAGAACCAGGAAGCAGATTTCCACAGACTCAAAGGCTGGTGCCTTCACCTTTATCTTAGACTTGCCAGTCTCCAAAACTGGGAGCTATGTTTGTGGCTATTTATACACCTTCTAGTCTATTGAACTTGGTGGCCTCCAACTGGAGTGACTAAGACAGTCAAGAGTTCACACACATCCGGCCTGGTTCTGTACAGAATAGTCTCTAACCACTATGCTCTCTTTACTCTTTACCTTTGTACTGTGTGATCCATTATTTCAGAATAGCTCTCAGTTCCTGTTCCACTGCTAAATGGGAGGTGCTAACCTCCCCTACCCCCAACACAAAGAATAACAAAGCCCTTTGAAACGTTTTTTTTCTCCCCCACATTCTCTTCCCTTCAGTGTTATTGTGGTTGTGGCTGTAACTGGGGTTTCTACCACACCCTTGGCTGTGGTTCTCCCACCATTCAGTGGACATGGGGTGCACTCTTGTGCTGCTTGCTGAGAATCACATGCCTGCTCCCTGGGGCCCCACTCCTTTAGTTGGGGTCCTCCTATACCCTCTGGCTGTGCTTGCTGGGGGTTGCTGATGTGCTGAGCATTTTCTTGAAAGGCCAGGAGAAAACTTGGTCAGAGGAGAAATTCCCATTAGAATTCTTGGGCTCAACCTTCAGCAGTGGCACCAGGGAGGTAAAAAATACCATGCTAATTAAGCAATTACTGAAAGTCATGACTAAAACATGAGGTTGCCCCTCGAAGAGAGTCCCTGGAATAAATGGTATTCTTCATCTTGCCTTGGAGCCTGGCTGGTGAGCATCTAAGAAATTCACCTTTTCTACTGGAGAAGTGATAGGGAAGTAAGAAGAGTTTTTCCAAGTATCTTTTTGCAGACCTTGGAGATAGGAGTGAAATTTGGTTGGGGATATTAGGGGCCAATTAATTGGATTCCTCTTTCTTTTTATATATTTCTATATGTTTGGGGAGAGGATCACACCTGGCAATACTCAGAACTTCCTCCTGACTCTAAGATCAGGGATCACTCCTGTGGTGCTTAGGGACCATATTCAGAGCTAGGATTCAAACCAGATGGGACACATGTAAGGTATGTGCTTTAGGCCTGGTACTGTCTCTTTGCTACCCCCTATCTCTTAATTTTTGTGAGTTGTACAATGTGCACTTGGTAAGGGATTCTAATTTCATTCAGGTTTCTTGCTTGAGTTATATCTCATATTTTGGCTCTGTGGCCAACTGCTACATCCTCCTTTGTTGAGGTCAGCCTTGGAATTGCATTTAGGAGGCGTCAGGTCTCTATTTACCTTGCAGACAAATTAGGTACCTCACATCAGGTGAATGTAAGGAACTGACTTAGAGAGGAAAGTCTTCCATGCAACAGGTAAGTAGAATGCTCACCTTCCCAAGAAACATACAAAGAAGGAGATATTTGCCTTTCTCAATTTACCTGTTGGATGAACCTGGTGGGAAGTCAATGAAAATGCACAGGGTAACAGTTTCTACCAAACACACTCTAGAGATGATTTATTGGCTGACAAAATCATAGGAGGAAGGAACATAAACTGTCACTACATGCCCCCAATCTTATCATTTTAATGAGCTCCTCCCTTCTTTGGTAGGTGGGGAATTTGAGGCCCAAAGGAGTTGAAGTTTGGCAGTCATGCTTTAATGACCAACTGGGGGCTAGACTCAGGGCTGGTCTCTAATTATGCTATTGAGGAGGAGCCGGCATCTAGGTCAGAGCTGTCAGGTGATACGTGGTGAAGTGCTTGCAGAGGGGACCTGTGACTGGCCACGAGCAAAGTGCCAGGATGGGAAGACTGAGTCGTCTGCCTCCTTCTCATGCTCTTTTGATTGCCTCAGAGAATTTTCCTTCCTAATCTTACGACATCTGAGCTCTTGGTTTATGTGATCAGAGTTTCTGGATTCCAGTCCTGTTTCAGTCTCCTTCTGCAACTGCAAGCGGAAAGTCTCTGAACACCTCTGTGCATGCCAAAGGCAGCTGGAGGCAAGGGGTTTAGCTCAGTGCTAACACTCGCCTTGTATGTGCGAAGCTCTAAACTTCAATCCCTAGAATCACAAAACAAGAAAGAGGCAAAAATAAAAAAGAGAAAGTCAACGAGGCTGGGTCTGTGCCAATGCTTTACGATGGTAAGATATTCTGCAAGTGCAGAATATTATTTTCTCGACATTCTTCTCAGACAGGCCTCATTTGAGCCTGCGTGGGCCCAGGTGGCACAGGAGGAAGCTGAACTGATTGTTTCTCCGAGAAACAATCTTTTAGTGCAGTGGTTTTTCAACAGTAGCTGCACATTAAAATTACTTGGAGAGTTAAAAAAAAGATGTTCCATGGGATGTCAAAAATCATGTCGCCGCCCACCTACAAGATGGACAGACTTCTTCGTCAAGACCCTGAACGAATGGTTTGAGGCTCTTCGTATTCCTGAAGCAAGCAGATGCCATTGGGCTACACTGACAAATGATAGGGTCAAATAGAAATGTTACTGGCGCCTGCTCGAGGAAATCAACGAATAACAGGATGTCAAGTGATCAAGTGATCAAATGATCAAGTGACCCCCCAAACCAAACAACCACACACACACAAAAATCCCCAAACCAAAATCACTGCCTGGGCACTAGTCCCCAACTGACAACATCCTAATGCCTTTGAGGAGGGCTCCTTCCTGGTGTACTTCCGATGCTTCCTATGTATCTGGTCAGGTAGAAAAACCTGAGACGTGAGTCTTAGTCCTCTCCTACTTTTGCTTCACAGCCATTTTCATGGAATGCAGAGATGAAGGGTGAATTTCATTTCCAAGCAGATCATCGGTGCATCCAATATAGATACCTAAATCTAATCCTTCACAGAGTCTCGAATGAGCCTTTTAATTTAATGTTACTTTTCTTGTGGGGAGGCTGTGTGCTGGTTACCCTTTGGTTTGTAGAGACTGTTGTAAATCAATCATCATTGGCTTCATTTCACAAAGCGGGAAATCCAGGTTGTTAGTGAACCCTGCCTAGAAGCAGACAGTCCTCTGCTCGGCTCTTCAGGAGAAAGGCTCAGAGCAAATTCATTAGGAGCTGAAATTGGTTCCTCTCACTGGGCAACAACACCTTCCCACTTGGAAATTCATGGGGGAAAGTCCCCTTCAGTCAAGCATGTTTATTGTGTACATCAGTTCTCACCCTGTGGCCAGTGGTTGTGGAGGTGGTGCATTGTCCAAACCTAAGGCGTGCTGATTTTATGAGAGATGGTATGGAAGGTACTGTGCTTTTGTTCCATGTATGTGGTGAATGGGTTTACACTCACAGAGGTGCACCCTCCATCTGGAGAACATCTCCATAGTGAGATTAAAGGCTTGTTGGAATGTCCTCCAAACACCATGCTTTCATGATAGACCAAATGCTGAACTAATGGTTTATGATGTAAATCTCCATGTGTAAGAGAAGAGAGAGATAAATACAGAGACAGAGAGAGATACAGAGAGAGAGAGAGAGAGCTAGAGAGAGAAAGACAGAAAGAAAAGGTGACTACTATCGGGGCAGGCTTGAGGTGGGTGGGAGGGAGTCCTGGGACACTGGTGGTGGGAATGGGGCATTGGTGGAGGACTGGGTGCTGGATCACTGTATGAAGAGACCCAATTATGAACATCTTTGTAATTGTATATCTCACGGTGGTATAATAAAAAATTAAAAAAAATGCTGAACTAACAAAATCAGTGTGTGATCTATTTCTTCAATATCCCATTATCTTCTTCAGGCTTTCTCATTTAAAATGCACATATCCTTAGGAACTGAAAACAATTCTAGGCAGTAAAAATTGATTTTCTCTAATGTGTTAAGGATTGGCAATTCATGCCGTTGTAGGAGTTTATACTTTTGTGTTTGTTGTTGTTGCTTTATTTGCTTTTTAGGCCATACCCAGTGGTGCTCAGGGATTACTACTGGCTCTCCTTTCAGGAGCAGATCACTCCCGGAGTGGACTCAGGGGATCATGTGGGAAGCTAGGAATCAAACACAGGTTCAAAACAAGTTTATTGCTCTAAGCTTATACTTTTCTGATAGCCTTTATATGGTGTCCCGTGATATATTGGTGATAATGACGATGATTGTTATTGTTATTATTCCCAATTTATATGAGCCAACTGAGCTTCAGAAGGATCACTTCCTTGATTACCCCCCATCACCTAAAAATTCAGAGCTTGGGCTCAAGATTTTGGTATATTTGTTTCTAGAACTGAGAGTTTTCCCATTGTTGAACCCTACTGATGAGAATAGGATTTTATTTTTTGCTTTTCTTGATTACATGTTTTTAAGAAATATGAGCATCAATATAAACATTTATTGGAGAAGGCTCTGATGTTACAACCTAGTCGACAGCCATCATGCATACTTTGGGGTAATTTTTCCAGTTCAGATGAGCCTTCATGTGAATCATTTCTGCTCTACTTTCTAAATAAGAAACTACATGATGGACATTGCTTTTTAAAGAATTAGAACGAATGCTGAGATAATGGTAGATATTAAAATGTAGTTTTTTTATGGAACATGTTTAGACTAGGCAACTGCCTCCTGTTTTGAGAAGAAAGCTATTCCTATTCATAGAATGCAGAAAATAAAGGAAAGAGTATGGGAATTGGATTTGGAGACTCCTGAGTTTGAATATAGACTTTTGACTGGCATCTTTGGCAGTAAGTTTTTGGTGTCTTTTCGTCTCAGATTCCTTATCAACAAAAGGGGTAATAAGACTCATCTTGCAGACTAATAAGACAAAAAATCATATAACAATGGAGAAATCCCTAAAACCATTCGTAGTTACAATTATGTTTTTCATGGACTTATTGTTGGTTTTAGCCATTTATGAAATTTTAGGGACTTAGTGTCACACCTCCTATATATCATGTCTAATTTGCATCATTTCTACCATCAAACTTCTAGTGCTAACTCCACATCAAAAAATAAAAAATACCTCTGGTCATTCTTTGCACCCTTTTCTCTGGTAACCACCAGGACATACAGAGTCAAGGCATTTTTATTGCTTCTTGTTAGTTCATTTGCTTTGGTGAGTCATAGGCCACAGATGAGCGACACCATCTGATAACTGTCTCTCACTTCCATATTCTCCATCACAATTACCTTAGGTCCCATCCCTTTTATTCCGAAGGGCACAGTTTCATCTTTTCGGTGGCAGAGCCCTGTTCCCTTGAGTCTGTAAACCATAGCTCTTTATCTAGCCATCTGCTGCTGGGTGCTTCGGTTGCTTCCACGCTTTGGTTGTTGCAAACAACTGTTAGGAAGACAGGGGTGCAAATAGAACATGTGAATTCAAAACATTCCCTTTGCTTTTCAATCTATTTCCACTAGGTAATATTATTAGTATCATTTACTATAATCAGGGGCTGGGAAAATGCACTCTCCAAGATTGTAGAGAAGTGTGGGTAGATGGGCTCTAGCAGTGTCATACATGAGTCCATTTGTGTGGAGTAACCTTTTCTTTTTTAAAAAATCTTTATTTAAAACTGTAGTTTACAAAATTACTCATAATACAGTTGTTTTGGGCATGCAGTGTTCCAACAACAATTCCACTGCCAATGTGACCTTCCTGCCACAATTTTCCTCAGTTTTCCCCTCCAAGCCCACATACAAGCCTATCCTCTTGGCAGGCACAAAATTATTTATTTTATATTGCTTGTAACAATAAAATGGTCACTTGATCACTTGGTCACTTGAATTCCATTATTCATCGATTTGCTCGAGCGGGCTCCAGTAACATTTCCATTGGACCCTATCACGTGCCAGTGTAGCCCAATGGCATCTGGTTGATTCAGGAATATGAAGAGCCTCAAACTGTTCCTTCGGAAGTCTGACCATCTTGTAGGTGGGTGGCCACGTGATCTTTTGACATCCTGTGGGATCCAGTCGGTAACAGCTCTAGTCCAGCGGTCATCTCCAAATCGCATTACATGTCCAGCCCATCTGATTTTCGATGCCTTGGCAAACGAGACAGCGTCCCTGATTCTGGAATAGCGATGGGGGGGTCGGAACTCCGGATTCCTTCTCTCACTTGAGTGAGGCGTGATAAAATGGTAAGTGGAATTATAAAAAAGTAGTTTAATGAAAGAGTTTGTGAAAATTGTTGTATCTCACAAAGGGATTGCTAAAGTGATTGAGGATTTTTCTGAGCTGCTTGTTGTTCATTGAACCTTCAGTGTTACTGTTCTCACTTGCTTAGTCTCTTACTTCCATATTCCATATTCTGTGCTTCTTTCCCATCTTATTTGCTGTGCTCCTACTGGGCTGTCAGTATTCTGGAATTTGGCGGGGCAGCATCACTTGGCCCTATATGCTCCACAAGCTCTAGGAGCTGTAGAACTGGGGTGATTCTTAGCCCCCAAATTGTGTACCTGAGAGTTCTGTGGACTTGATGTCTGCAGAGGTTAGTTGTTAAGTGGTGAAGTTGGGCCAATTGTATGGTGGTGGCAGCTGTGGGTGTGGTTACTGGGGCTTCATCTGGGCAGGGACTTGGCCTGACTCCTCCCAAAGGAACTCCCGAATTTTCAGTCCAAAGACCTGTGTACCTTTGATTTTCATCAGCTTGGCTTGGCATCTCTTCCAAGATGAACTGTGGAGCTGGGCTGCTTACATGGCTGTGCGACGTGGGTGTGGCTACTTCAGAGTCCTCAGAGACACAAAATGTAAAGGGCCAGAGACACAGGGCACCAGGTAGGGCTGGTACTTTGCATGCGACTGACATGGGTTCAATCCTTAGCACCATATATGGTGCCCTGAGCACTGCTAGGAGCCAGAGCCATTCTTGAGCACAGAGCCAGGTAGGCTCTGAGCACCATCGGGTGTGGCCCCCCAACAAAAACAAAACACAAGACTTATGCTGACTCCTCTATCTAAAAATCATCAAAAAACTCCCTACTAAATAGAGCCCCAAGTCCTTGTCCTGACATTCAGGACCCTTTTGTGACTCTCATATAGCCTTTCCTGAATGCTGTCATTGCTTGAGTTCAGGATTTTCTTTAATGCGTCTGGGCTCCCTCTGACTGCAAATGCTTCCAACTACTGGTTTATTTGTCACTCTCTTCTTCCTCTTGTCCTGACCTTTCTCTTCAGAAAGGCTTCAGACCTGCCCCCAGATCCAACACAGCTCATCACTTATCCATGCATCTTGCCACTGTGCTCAGCACATTCATCTGCTATAGCAAACTGCATAACCACTTTTTAGACTTGAAGTTCCTAAAGGTCAGGACCTGTGTGTTTATCTCAAGTGCCTGGCACTGGACCTGGTGTAGAGCGGGTGCCCAGAGCCCTTAGCTGACAGTTATAGCATAGTCAGCTTAGTAATTTACTAGAGCACCGTGAGTAGGGCTTGGTGAGTTCAGAGGAGACAAACACCCAGCTTCCGGAAATAAGAGCTATGTGACTGTGGAAAGTTATTTAACTTTCAAGAACTTCAGTGTCTTTTCTATAAAAGGGCCAAAAAAAATGATCATCTCTGTTGGATTTCCTGCTGGCACTGTCCATGAACTGCCTGGACGGTGCTACCCTGTTGAGTAATCCTTTGGGGATTCTCCTTGAGGCGAGAGGGCTTGGGTAACACTGCTCCAGAGAGGGGGAAGGATAGCCCCCAAAAGAGCGCTCTCTCCCATAATCTTTAATTGAATCATTTATTGCTCAATAGTTCCAAGCAGCTCAGACTTGACTAGGTTGCCTTTTCTACCTCATGGAGAACTTAGGTGCGTTGAGTTACCTTTCACCCTTGCTACCATTATTACACCATTGGGGCTCACCCAAATCCACAGGGTGAACCCCCAATTCTCTATGCTTATGTTTAACTTCTCCTTTGTGTTTTACTTCCCTGGTCTGTTAGTTCTGAATGGCATTGGTTCTCATTCTAGCCCTACTCCCCCACGTTTCATGGAGCAGTGTCTCTTTCCTTATATTAGCCCTGTGTGATTTCAGTAAAGTCATTGCTGGCCATCAACCTATGACCTGTTCTTCCATCCATTGGCTGACAGAATGACTATTGGTCCCGAATGCACCAGGGGACACAGGCACCGCTGGATGGTGACACATACCTTTAAAAGGGTTGTTGGGAAAATGAAATGTAGATATGTAATATAGGGGAAGTAGTTACAAAAGTCCCTGCCATGACGTAAGTAATCAGAGCATGGTTGGTATCATTGCCATTTTAAAGAAGATTATTAAAAGCATGTTTTTAGATTTTTTTCAATATTTTTAGTTTGATTATAGCAAAAATGCATTTGACTTTATTGGTCTCATTTGTACTACACGATAATCCTGTCGGGGCTTGGATAATAGCACAGCGGATAAGGCGTTTGCCTTGCAAGCAGCCGACCTGGATTTGATCCCCGGCATCCCATATAGTCCCCCGAGCACTGCCAGGAGTAATTCCTGAGTGCAGAGCCGGGACAAACCCCTGAGCATTGCCGGGTGTGACCCAAAAAGCAAACTAATAATAATAATAATAATCCTATGTTATTTTCATTCTTCCAAGTTGACAAATGAAGGGAAAGAGAATGGAAGTGACTGGAACACTCAAAGTATATGGCAGATCGCAGCTTCTGCTTGAGTCTTAGTCATTCTGCCAGACTTCTGCTTCTCCCTGATGCATGTGCCACACAGCGAGCTACGCCGGTCCCTCACATCCCCATCCCTGGGCAAAAGTCTTGTCTAAAGATTCCTGCTGAAATGCCCACCTGCTGCAGAGTCTGGCCTAGGAAATGGTCGAAGTTGCATGGTCAAGATGGTTTGTGTTGGATTGTCAAATGAACTAGTTAATCCCTCACAGAACAGAGCGGATCAGTGCTGGGTATAGGGGAGGAGAGAAATAAAAAACAGGTCCAGGCTCCATCCAGCCAAGAGGGTCCAGGGGAAAAGCAGTTGGCTGTGGGTGGGGAGGAGGGAATTCTCAGTCTTGCCTGTAAAATCAGAAGAATGGCCATTTTATAGGGCTCCATGAGGATACAACAAAGCACCAAGAATAACCAGCAGGAGTTAAACAGGTATGCTCTAACTCACCTCACTCTTCCCAGCAACACCATGGGCTGCTTACCTCATGATAGCTCCGTTTTGAGGGAAGAGAGAGGCTCTGAGGTGGTTTCTCTGTAAGGAGTCAGGTGGCAGCAGTCATTCCTGTCAGAAGACTCCAGTCTCTGTGCTCAGGGACTGCCTGGCCAGGGGGATTGCCTCTGTGCTACTTTCAAGGCATAGAATTTACTTTGCATTCAGACTTTTGTAGCTTCTCAATGGGCTGAGTGCAGACTTTGCATGCTGGAGGCTCACTGAGCACTGCAGGGTGTGACTCAAATCCCAGTATAATAATAACAGGAATAATATCGTCAAAAGGGTGGGGCATCTGAAACCATGCTAGCTTTGAGCCTCTGGGTCTGTCTGGGAGCCTGACTGTTGTGAGAACTTAGAAGTGGAGCCAGCTCAAAAGAGGGAAGAGGAAGATCGGAGAGCAGGAAAAGCAGGATGAGACGCCGGCTGCAGGGACTGGGATGTGTGTGTGTGTGTGTGTGTGTGTGTGTGTTATGTGTGTGTTGTGTGTGTGTGGAGGGTGGGTGGAATAGTCTTTCTTCCTGCCCTCATCTCTGTTCTTCCCAGGAGCTCTGCTAAAGCCTGGATTGAAACTCCTCTTCCAAGCCTGAAAGCCTTGGCTGAGTTTGCTGTCTTCCTACAGTTTAATTTATAGCAGCCAGTGAGTGGAGCTAAAGCTTCACCAGTCGGCCGCTGATCCTGTGACCTGCTCTGTGCCTCCAGGCGCTGCTTGAGAGCAGCATCTTCCTCACCTCACCTAGAAACCCACAGAGGAGCTAATGGCAGCCTGGGGGTGGGGGTGCAGGGGAGGGTCTCACCTCCACACAGGACTTGGACTTCTTCCAGCCCCTTCCCCACCCCCCCCAGCTCTCCTTTTCCAGCCTTGGACTGGCCTTCTGGGGTTGGGGGCTTAAGCCCTGGCAGCCTCTGCAGGCTTTGATTAAACTCCGTACCCTGCAGAGAAAATGAATGAAATTTTTCTCTTTTCTTCACCACCAAGAAAGAGCACACGCTGGCCTTTCTGACACCTTTAAGCCAAGCTGGTTGTTTAAACGCCGGCTAGCAGGGCTGGAAAGATGGCTCAGTGGGCCGAGCGCACGCTCTGCGCATGCACCTTCCAGCACTGCCGGGAGTCACCTTTGGTATCGCAGAGTGTGACACCAAAGTCTCAAGCAACGTGAACAACGTTGTAATTGTATATCTCACGGTGGTATAATAAAATGTTAAAAATAATGAGCTTGGTCGATGGCCCTAAGAGCTGAGCATATGCAGGAGGCTCAGGTTTGATTTCCAGCGCTGCATGGTCCACTGAGTGGCGAGTAGCGAGGACCCTTCCTGAGCTCTCCTGGGTGTGACCTCCAGTCCCCTCCTCCCCCAATAAAGATGTAAGCTAGGGGTGGCAAACCTGGATGCCCACAGGGAGAGTCAGGAAACGGCTTGGAGAGAAGGGTCAGTGCCAGAGGGGCCATGTCACACGGGATGGCAGCGACCCAGGTCCGGTGCTTGCGGCTGAGTAGGAATGGAGGTGGAGGGAAGAGCAGGTGCGCATGTGCAGTTTCCCCTTGGGGGAACCATGCACTTCTTTCAGGGGGCGGGTGGGGGGGTAGGAGGGGAAGAAACAGTTCCGGGCCCCTAGGTCTGAGATTCTGACCCAGGCTGCCCGAAGGCTGCCCGAAGTCCTGGCGCGCAGCTCTCTGTCTTTCCTCTCTTGGCCACTCCGCGTTGCGTGTCTCGACAAGCTCCTGCTTGTTAGGTGACCACCTTGCTGTTAGCTTGAACTTCGCTTTCTCCGTGGAAACCTGAGCATCAAGCACGTGTTTGTTCATTCCTTCATCCATTCCCTTCGCTCCTTCTTTCATAAGGAAGTGTTGGCTGTCTCAGACACGGAGAGGCATTTTGTAGGCACCATGGGATGTGAAAACATAAAATGCAGGATCCAAAGAACACCTGCCGGGGACTCTGAATGCTGCTGAGAATCTGTTCAATCTCTGGATCTTGCAGCCGGCCGTGAGCTGCGGCTTGCTGTTTCAGCCCCAAGGGCCCAGGACTTGAGAGTTTTCGTTCAACTGCATCTGGCCAGCCCTGAAAAAAAAAATTAAAATGCAAAATTTAGAGTATGGCTTTGACTGAATGCATGTTACTTTTGCATCATTAAGAAGAGGCAAAAAAAGTCTTTCTTGGAACCTTTGTTAAGTGAGGGAGGGTCCTTCTAACCACTCTGTCCGCTTTCCTACTGTTGAACTGCTGATGGTATTTCAACCAATTGTATAGGGTCTCATTGTTTTGTTACTATAGTGATGTCAGGGAGCGTTTCTGTGTGTGAGGCTCTTTCCATATTCAGGATGATTTCATTAGATAGATTACAGGAGTGCCGTTGCTGGGTCAGAGACTCTGAATGGGTGAACAGATTTTGAGATACGCTGCCTGGCAGTTGCAGACGGACAGCTCCCGAGCAGGACGGGAAAGGCGCTGGCTCCAGAAGTTGAGGGTGGGATTGCAAAAGAGCCTGGAACTGAAAATGTTCCTCCGCCTTCTGCAGCTGAAGCTGTGTGCGAGCCAGGGCAGCAGATGGTTCCCTCCTGGGACTCCATTGGAACGGAGATGCCTGGTGTCCCTGGGGCACTGGAGTAGCTGATGAGGCTGCGTGCTTGGGTCCACTGCTGAGGCTTTTCCCAAGCTACTGTGCCTAAGTTCTGGGTTCTTCCCCCCCTTCCCGCCCCCGACCTTTTTTTCATCTCAGGCTGTTTCACTTAGATTTGAGCAAATGATTAATCACTTTAAAGCCAGGAACAATGGAATGGACTTGCTGGGCAATCAGCCATTCTTTTGGCCAACGTGCATTTGTGCACCCAGTGGTGGGTGCCTTGTCATCCGCAGACGATGGTTGGAATTTTCAACTGCTGTGACAGGAAGAGTAATCCCAGTGGTTGGCCTGCACTGCAATTTAAGGCTGAAGCTTGGCCCTCTCAGGGGAGGAACTAGATGAAAGGTCCCTTATTGAGGGATTCAGAGCGGCCATCCAGACACAGTCTGTGAATTGTGAACGTTATGAAGGTCATCATGATAAATATCCAAAAACTTGTCAGGGAGGATGACTATGAACCACTAGGAGCACAGCTACTATCTTGAGGCAACTGCCAATGAATGTTCAAGTCCTTAGCTGTGAGGCCTAAAAATCTTTAATGCCCCAAGTACTGCATGTGCCACTTTGGAAGGGAAAAAAATGAAGACTTGAAGACATGAAGCAAATAAGGAAAAAAACTTTATTTGATATGATCACTTTGCATTAAGTTAGGTGAACAATTGATCAATTATACTTTCTTTTAAAAATTTAATGCCACATATTTCATTTACTTATCTATTTATGTATGTATGTATTTATTTATTTTGCTTTTTGGGTCTCATCCAGCAATGCTCAGGGTTTTTCCTGGCTCTGCACTCAGGAATTACACCTGGAGGTGCTTGGGGGACCATATGGGATGCCGGGAATTGAACCTGGGTAGGAAGTGCTCTACCTGCTGGACTATCACTTGGACCCCAATTATACTTTCATATAGCCAATTAAAGTGCATGTTTGAGTACTTTTGTTTACTCAGCAATGAAATATGCTCTCCAAAGTAAGACAAAAGAGCCATCAAGGTATTTTCCACTAACACCTTCTTATTGGTATATATGTTATGCTCCTTGTGAGTACAATGCTATACTTCATTTTCCAGTCTTCCTTGCAGGTAGATGTGATCATGTGACCAATAGCCAATAGAAGAAGAGCAGGAGTCATTTACACACCTCTCATCCAGGTGTTCTTTCTTTGTAGCCAGTTGTTATGGAGATTTTCCCAGGGTGGGGAACATGCAAAAGATGGCGACCTCTGTCCCTGCCCTTCCCTAAAGGACTGCAGAGCCTTGAGGAACCATGCCTCCACCTCTGCCTCACAACTCATTCCCTTGACCACACGGATTTCCTGTGTGTTTGACTCTTGGGCAATTTAGGGTTTTGTTTTACAGATATTGCGCTATCCAAAGAATACAAAATACTGAGGGGTTTTTAAAAAAAATTCATTGAATCACAGTGAGATATGCAGTTACAAGGTTGTTCATGATTGGGTTTCAGTGATATAATGTTTCAACACCCATCCCTTTACCAGTGTACATTTCCCACCACCAATAGCCCCAGTTTTTCCACTCCCATGCCTGCCTCTGTGGTAGGCACTTTTCTTCTTTTCTTCTTCATCTCTCTGTCTCTGTCTCTGTCTCTGTCTCTGTCTCTGTCTCTCTCCCTCTCGCTCTCTCTTTACTTTTGGTTTTTATGGTTTGCAATACAGATCCTTAAAGGTTATCATGTATATTCTTTTAACGACTTTCAACACTCAGTTCTTGTCCAGAGTAATAATTTCTAGCTATTATTGTCATAGTGGTCCTTTCTTTATTCTAACTGCTGCTCCCCTCTCATTGGCCCTCCCACAAAATTGGGGCAAGCTTCCAACCATTGACCAGTTCTCCTGGCTACACTTTCAATACTGAAGTATTTTTTATTTTAAAATCAAGAGAATTCAGTTGTCAGGTGTATATATATATATATATATATATATATATATATATATGTATATTATATATATACATACACACACATATATACATACATACATATACATATATGTATATATAGGGTCAGAGATGTGCAGATGAGAATGAAAGCAGGAGCTGTCTAAAGGGCAGAGGAGGGGGTCTTCCCTTGTATAGACTTAATGGAGCTTCCCGGTCCTGCTAAGTCTAATGAAGTCAGTGTTGCAGAGGAGGCAGACTAAGGGTCTGTCTGCTTTTTTTCCAAGATCAGCTTATCTTCTCACATGAGAAAACTTTCCGGGAAATAGTAACAGATTTCTCATGTAGCAAATCACCCTCTTTATTTGATGGCAACTGAAACTTAGCTCATCTTAAGTCATGATAGCCCTGGCTTCTACTTAATGGAGTGGTAGTGAATTCCATAATTTTAACTTTAACCCTGTGTCTTTTGAAAGACCTTCTGTGGTGTTGAAATGGGATCTGGAGGCTTTATGTGAATCCTGTTGTTTCTACAGTATCTGGTAGAATAAGATGTAGGCCCAGAAAAGGAGATGGTTGTAATGAGCTTCTGTACTGGAATAATAGGACTGGGTGTTGTGAATACTTTTCTATGAGATGTTTTTGGCTTCAGCCAGGGCTGGAACTCTTCCTATGTGCCTTTTGCAGAAGAGCTTGTCTGGAAGTTCACTTTGTCTTCAGAAGGTAGGTAAAGAAGGGGGACAAAATATCTGATTTTCTTTTTTCCTTTGCTTCTGCTTGTTCTTTGGTTTCTTTTTTTTTTTTCTTTTTTTTTTTTGCTTTTTGGGTCACACCCGGCGATGCTCAGGGGCTACTCCTGGCTCTGCACTCAGGAATTACCCCTGGCGGTGCTCAGGGGACCATATGGAATGCCGGGGATCAAACCCAGGCCGGCATGGGGCCGGCCGTGCAAGGCAAACGCCCTACCCGCTGGGCTATCGCTCCGGCCCTATTCTTTGGTTTTCATATTAGTGGGGAAGGTGATGGTGGCCCAATGCCAGAGGACTTGTCATTTGTCACTTGTCTTCCTGTTGTTCATAGATTTGCTTGAGCAGGCACCAGTAACATCTCCATATATCCTGCCACATGCTAGTGTAGCCTAGCACCTGCTTGCTCCAGGAACATGAAGAGCCTCAAACCATTCCTTCAGGTCATGGGAATGAGATCTATAACTGTTACTGGTTTTTGGCATATCAAATACTTCACGGGTAGCTTGCCAGGCTCTGCCATGCAAGTGGTATACTCTCAGTAGTTGGCTCTCATCTTGTGCATTTACTGATGAACCACAATGGGGAGAGTCGGCTTTTCTCTTGGGTGGAGCTCTGATGAGCGGTGGAGTCCAGATGTTGAAAAGGTGGCCCTCATGGTGTGGGGGTTCCTCTGGCTTCTTTTTGAGGCTCTATTGGGATGGCGGGCCAGGGCTAGAACTCACCTTCTCTCCCTTGCACCTCAGAGTGGGACACAATTAAGTGATTATAAATGTAGTCTCCATAGTTGAAATTTGTAGGAATTTGCTCAAATGTCACTGTCCCTTCATATTTACTGATAACATCTCTATTCCTCAATCCCCAAGTTGTTTGTGTATTTTTGTATACCTGCATTATATAAGTAAGAGCATCTATTATAATACTTATTCCAAACTAATTAAGTTAGTTTATTGATGGGAACAATTTATTGAACACTTGACTTTGGTCAGGCAAAGGATAATAGGCTACAACCAGGAATTTGATGCAAATAACTGACAGTCTGGTGGGGGAGACCCAGATATGAGACAGCAGGGCAGGGTAATGGGTGTTGGAAAGAGGGTAGAGCTTAGTCGAAGAGGCATCTGAATCACGTTGCAGGTGGTTACCGGGAACTCCTTCTGGACCTGATGTTAGCAGTGTCAATTGAAGCAAGTCTTAAAGGACAGTTGGAAGACAACTAGGCAGAGAAGGGCTGTTGGTGGCAGGAAAATCACTATCACTATCACTATCTTCCCGTTGATCATCTATTTGCTAGAGCGGGCACCAGTAATATCTCCATATGTCCTGTCTCATGCTAGTAGAACCCAAAGGCATCCACTTGCTCCAGGAACATAAAGAGCCTCAAACCATTATATTAGGTCATGGGAATGACCTAATATAAATGTTACTGGTATTTGGCATATCAAATACAACACAAGCAGCTTGCCAGGCTTGCTGTGCGGGTGGCATACTCTTGTAGTCACCTCTAAATAAAGCAATTATTGATGAACTATGTGGCCGCTAGCCGGGCTGTGATAGTCTGGTCTGCTGGGTGGAGTTGTGATGAGAAAGAAGTCTGGATGTGGAAAACGGCGGCCTCCTTGGAGTCGGGGTCATCTGGCTTGTTGTGAGGCTCTGCTGGGGTGGCCGGCCAGGGCTAGAACCCGCCATGCCTCCCGGGCACCTCATGAGTGGCTGGTCAGAGGGAGAGCAAGTAGCAGGTCTGCCCCATGTCTGAGGGTCTCTGGTTCAGCATACCTGGGCCGATTGAAACAAAACTGCTGCAGGGTGGGTGTGGATGATCCAGGCTGTGATAGTCTGGTTTGCTGGGTGGAGTTGTGACGAGAAAGAAGTCCGGATGTGGAAAATGGCGGTCTCCATGGAGTCGGGGTGGGGGGGTCGTCTGGCTTGTTGTGAGGCTCTGCTGGGGGTGGGAGGCCAGTGCTAGAACCCGCCATGCCTCCCGGGCGCCTCATGAGTGGCTGGGCACAGGGAGAGCAAGTAGCAGGTCTGCCCCATGTCTGAGAGTCTCTGGTTCAGCATACCTGGGCCGGATTGAAACAAAACTGCTGCAGGGTGGGTGTTGATGATCTGGGCTGTGATAGTCTTTTCTGCTGGGTGGAGTTGTGACGAAGTCCGGATGTGGAAACGGCGGCCTCCATGGAGTCGGCGGGGGGGGTCGTCTGGCTTATTGTGAGGCTCTGCTGGGGTGGCAGGCCAGGGCTAGAACCCGCCATGCCTCCCAGTCACCTCAGGAGTGGCTGGGCAGAGGGAGAGCAAGGAGCAGTTCTGCCCCATGTTTGAGAGTTTCTGGTTCAGCATACCTGGGCTGGATTGAAACAAAACTGCTGCAGGGTGGGTGTGGATGATCCGGGCTATGATAGTCTGGTCTGCTGGGTGGAGTTGTAACAAGAAAGAAGTCCGGATATGGAAAACGGTGGCCTCCATGGAGTCGGGGTTGGGGGGGGGGTCGTCTGGCTTGTTGAGAGGCTCTGCTGGGGTGGCAGGTCAGGGCTAGAACCCGCCATGCCTCCCGGGAGCCTCATGAGTGCTGGGCAGAGGGAGAGCAAGGAGCAGCTCTGCCCCATGTCTGAGAGTCTCTGGTTCAGCATACCTGGGCGGATTGAAACAAAACTGCTGCAGGGTGGCTGTTGATGATCCGGGCTGTGATAGTCTGGTCTGCTGGGTGGAGTTGTGACGAGAAAGAAGTCCGGATGTGGAAAATGGCAGGAAAATATCATGTGCAAAACATGGAGGTGAGAAAAAGCCACATACACTTCAACAACTGTTAATTACTTTTCCTGGAGATGATGGGTGGGGGGTCGGAAAAGTTGTCAGCATTTTGTATACAATGATTTTTTTAAATATATTTTTTCCTTGCTAGTATGTTTAGTTTAATATCCTGTAACAGGAGCCCCAAAGGGTTTCTGTTGCATAAATGGAAGTTGATAGTGGGTCATCGACATCAGCTGGCCTCAGCTCTCAGAGTTGCTAGTCAACTCAGTCCTGTAGGCTTTCCAGACAGGCTGGACATGGGTTTCTACAGCTAGAAAACAGCTGGAAGCTCCTTTGCAAATAACAAAAGGAGCACTAAATATTTAATGCTTAAAAGTTAAATATTATTATAAAAGTAATTTAATATAAATGACTTTGAGCAAATCCTCATCCATATTTCATGACTGCCATGGGTGTCTGGGTTCTAATGTTTGTGAGCAATTAATTTTAATGGTTATGTGTTCTCAGTATTTCTCTATCTTTTTTTCCTGGTAGACCCTAGGTCCATCAAGAAAGTAAAGAGCTGGACATAAACTGTTCGTCTGGACTGAAAAAGAGCCCTAGATTCCTGAGCTGAAGACTCCAAATGGTAAGTTAATTGCCAGTGGGGGTTTCTAAGTCAAGATGCTGTGAGCCCCTCAAGTATGGTTTGACTTAGTGACATGAAGTCTGTCTCCTTCCACTGCACAGACCACAGCTGGGTGCTCCCTCTTGAGTCCACTGTGCTGTTATTATCTTCCCTTATAGCCATCATTACTGTGATGGGAGCTCTCCCTTCATCCACTCTCTCCTCCGAGCCAGCAGTAGTACCAAGACTATGCTATTCTGTGACACTAACCATGCAAAATTGGTGTTTTTACTCTCCGTTTTTCAGAGCAAGGAAATGAGGCTCCAAGAATGAAGTTACTAAAGTTTATGTAGTGTTTTGTCATCTGTGGCAATAGAGATTTCCCATGTTATTCCCTCTCAGATGGTAACGGGCCTAGGAGTAATGCATGGATGCTCCAATTTTTTTTTATATTCTGAAGATCATAGGCAGTACATGAAATTATTGCTTTTATTATATTATGTATTTGCTGTCTTGGGTTTTTATGGGGTGGGGCCAGCTATGCTCAGGGATTACTCCTTGCTCTGTACCCAGAAATCAATCCTGCTGGTGCTTGGGAACCATATGGGATGCCAGGGCTGGAACCCAGGTCTGCCATGTGGAAGGCAAATACCTGACCCACTGTGCTATTGTCTTGGTCCCAGTATATGTGACTTTGAAAAAATCTTTAAAGTATTTTTTGTTGTATTAAGCACAATGATTTACAAAGCTATTCATAGTTGAGTTTTAGACATGCAGTATTCCAGCACCCATCTCACCACCAGTGTCAACTTCCCTCCACCGTTGTTTCCAGGCCCGCTCCATCAAACCCCTCCCCTACAGCCAACCTACCACCTTGAAAGGAACATTTTTAAATTTGGTTGCTGAAATTTGGATCTTATGTGCTCAGTGTTGTTGACTCTGTGGCTTGGGTATTTAGCTCTACCACTCCTTTGTACCACTGATGTACCATATTTCCCTTGGCTCCTGTCCCTTGTTGCTTGTTGCTTCACATCTGTCTCTTCTTACTTTCCTCCCTACCTACCCGCTTGATTTCTTTCTTTATCAGTTCTCCTCCCTATACTTTTGGGCTAAGGTTAATCTAGGCATCCCCCTTTACATTTTTTTTCTTTTTGGGTCACACCTGCAATGCTCAGGAGTTACTTTTGGTTCTGCACTCAGGAATTACTCCTGGCAGTGCTTGGGGGACTATATGGGATGCCAGGGATCGAACCTGGGTTGGCTGCGTGCAAGGCAAATGCCCTACCTGCTGTGCTATTGCTCCGGCTCTAGGCATCCCCCCTTTACTATAATGCATTCCTTTGTCCATTTCTTTTGGTAAATAGGGGCCACACTTAGTGGTGCTGGCTGAGGGTTGTGGGACCACTTCCATGCATGGGAGTCCTTGACCTAACAGTGTAGACCTTCTAGTTCAGAGCTGAGCCCTGTGCTGTGGTGCCCAGGGGACACAGGTGCCAGGAACCAAACCCAGGGGCTCACTTATGCCCTGTTCAATCTCTACAAATTGAGCTGTCTCTCTGATCCCTCCACAAGACCTGTTGAAGGAAAAATTCTGGGAATAAAGAAATGGTTCAAATATGGACATTCCTCCAAAGACTAGAAATTGAGCTCCCTTTTGACCCAGCCATACCACTCCTGGGAATATACCCTGGGAAGCCAAAAACACACAGCGGAAACACAATCTGCACTTTTTATTTTCATAGCAGCACTATTCACAATAGTTCTGCTATGAAAATAAAACAACCAGTATGCCTGAGAACTGATGACTGGATAAAGAAACTGTGGTACATCTACACAATGGAATACTATGCAGCTGTTAGGAAAAATGAAGTTATGAGATTTGCCTATAAATGGATGGACATGGAAAGGATCATATTGAGTGAAATTAGTCAGAAGGAAACAGTCATTCTATGCAGTCATTCTATGCAGACATAGAATGACTGCATTTATTTGCATGACATAAATATATCAGGTGGTCTTACCAAAAGTGGAAATTACCGCAAACGTGAGGGAGTGAGAGGTTAGGTAAGACAGAGAAGGGAACATGTGTGAATAAATGTTGAAAGGGCTGATACCAACCTAGAACTGGGCATTAAATACAGGCAAAAAAAATGCACATGATGGCTTCCGAGTGTATGTAGTGCAACCCACCATGTGTAGGAGAAGAAAGGGAGAGAGAGGGAGAAAGAAAAGAGATAAAGAACCTGCATTTAGGCAGGCTATGGGAGGGAGGGAATGGGGGACATTGGTGGTGGGAAATGGGCACAGGTGGAGGGCGGGTGCTGGAACACTATGTGACCGAAACCTTCAAACATGAACAGCGTTGTAATTGTATATCTCACGGTGGTATAATAAAATGTTTAGTTAAAGAAAAAGGAAATGGTCCATTTTTTTTCTGATACAAAAGTCCTCAAATTGCAATATTTTATTTGTTATGGACAAAAAGTGTTTGTGTGGTTTTTATCAGCTAACTATTTATGGTGAAAGTGAGGCTGGAATCTTCCTCTTCTGTAGTCTTGAGGGTTTTTTTTCTTCTTCCAAATTTTTGGGGCCACAGTTGATTGTTCTCAGGGATTACTCTTGGCTCTGTGCTCAGTCATCACAGGCTGGGGGAACCATATGTGGCACTGTGGAAAGAAACTGGGTGCATGTAAGGTAAGCACCCTACCTTTGGTATTATCTCTCTAGCTCCCTTAGTCTTAAGGTTTTATAGCATTTAAAAGGTAGGGGCGGATATAAGGATTAATGTTCTTGATGTTTCATCTTTATTTATTTATTTTTTTTTTTGCTTTTTTGGGTCACACCCGGCAATGCTCAGGGGTTTCTCCTGGCTCTGCACTCAGGAATTACTCCTGGCGGTGCTCGGGGACCATATGGGATGCCGGGATTGAACCCTGGTCGGCATGGGCCAGCCACATGCAAGGCAAACACCCTACCCGCTGGACTATCGCTCCGGCCCCTGATGTTTCATCTTTAGTTCTCACCTAGGACTACCCACCCTAGGCTACCCCTTTGATATATGGAAGCTTCAGTGTTAGCAGCGATGAGTTCTATAGAACTGCATGATTTTCTAACACTTGCATATGTTGGTGGAATACTCAAATCTTTGGTAATCTACAATTGCAACTTCATTGTGACTTCTTTGCCTTGAATAAATATATTACATATTGATATTACATATTGATGCATAACACATGCGGTTATGCAAATACAGTCAATTTTCCTAAATGTGTCACTAGGGTCACATAGACAAACTTGCCCTTTGCAGATTTCCGCTGAGTGCTCTTGGCTGTCTGATAGGAGAGATCAAGGAGGGTCAACATGGCGTGTGTGTGTGTGTGTGTGTGTGTGTGTGTGTGTGTCTGTAGGTGATAGGGAGGTTGGCTAAATTCCAGAGCAAAGCCAAATTCCTAAATTATATTTTATATCTCAGTGAGAGGCTATAGCATTCAAATCATTGAACAGTGACTGCTTATTTTGGACCATGTTCTATGCAAGAGAGTGGATGTCCTTGGACAAGAATGAGATGGTAATGGAAGATATGGAGGTAGGTAGCAGGAAGGTACAATATATTAGAGAACAAATAACTGTAATGTGGGAACTACAGAGGAGGGGAGAGCTAGAGTAAGCCAGAGTTTATAGAGAGATCTGGGATGCAGATAAATAACACCTCAAGAGCCACAGTTAAATGGGCAGGACTGCACCCAAACCCTTGGTTTTTCCTTTTTTTTTTTTTTTTTTTGGCATCACACCCAGCGATGCTCAGGGGTTGCTCCCATCTCTGCACTCAGGAATTACTCTTAATGGTGCTCAGGGGGCCATAGGGGATGCCAGGGATTGAACTTGGGTTGGCTGCTTGCAAGGTAAACACCTACCTGCTGTGCTATCACTCCGGCTCCTCTTGGAGAGATTTGAAAGCATAGTGATCACAGAGCTTTCTGCCTGGAGGTGCTTATCTCTGCAGCATTAATAACAACTGTTTGAAAAGGAACTGTGCTTTGAACACAATTCAAATTAGCTTGAGGGATACGCATTGGGCAATCCAGAGAGCTAGATGACTTTGATGGTAAGGCTTTCTCTAACACCACTTCGTGTCAGCATAACTGGGACCCCATCCCATGAACCACCAGTGCCTTGCTATGCCTCTTTATGGTCATATTGATTAACTAAAGGTGAAGAGAGTAGAGTCAGGATGTTCACTAATCCAGAAGTCATAGACTCTGAACTGGAAGATATGAATAAAACAGCAGAGCTGAGATGAGGCCCTGGGTTAACACATGGGAAAGAGGAAAGATGTCAAATCCACCAGGACAGGAGAGATGAGCACAGGCAATTATGATCCACAAGATTAAAAGTCTATATACATAAACCCTGGTCTGCTTGGCCTCTCTCTCTTACTCTCTCTCTCAGTGATGCAAGATAGTTTTGATCGAATTAAATTTACATAAGAAGATGTGATGGGAGAGAAAGAGAATACATGTTCAAGAGAGAACACAGCCTTTCAAAAGAGAGATATATGCCATCTCCAAGAGAGATATATACCTTCTCCAAGAGAGATATATGCTTTCTCTAGAGAGATATATGCCTTTTTCCAGAGAGATATATGCCTTCTCCAGAGAGATATATGTTCAAGGGAGAAAAGGTTCTTGAAGGAGCAAGTCCTCCCTCATGATATCTTCTTAGACTGTCTTCCAGGATAAATTTCTTTAGACATTTCCAGTCCTTACAGTAGAACATGGATGTAGGTCCTGTGGGGTATGACATGTCTTAAAAAATGAAAAAAAACATTATTATATCACCTTGAGATAGACAGTTACAGAGATGTTCATGATTTTCAGTCACACAGTAATCCAGCACCCATCCGTTCACTAGTGTACATATCCCACCACTAATGTCCCCAGTTTCAATGTCCCCTTCTCTCTGCTCTATGGCAGGAACTTTCCTCTCTCTCTCTCACTCTCTCTCTCTCTCCCCACTTTCCACATTGTGGTTTGCAGTACATACATTGAGGGGTTATCAATTGCATACCTTTACCTACTTTCAGTACCCAGTTCTAGTCTAGCATTACCATTTCCAACTGTTGATGGCAAACTGGTCCCTTCTTTATATTACTTAACCTCTGTCTCCCACATCCTTGTGGTAGATTCCAATCATTGACAAGTCTTCCTGGTCTATGTATTGCCTGGCCTTGGATATTAGTCTCATAATTTTTTTAATATCCCACAAATGAATGCATCATTCAAAACCTGTCCTTTTACTTCTGACTAATTTCTCTCAGCATGATAATATCCATCAATTTGTAGATAAATTTCCTAACTTCATTTTTACTAACAGCTGCATAGTATTCTATTATGTAGATGTACCATAGTTTCTTTTCCAGTCTCTGTTCCCAGGCACTCCAGGTTATTTCCAGATTCTTGCTATTGTGAATAATGCTACAGTAAACATAGAGGTACAGATGGTGTTTCTGCTGTGTGTTTTTGGGCCTCCAGGGAATATTTGCAGGAATGTTATTGCTGGGCCAAATGGGAGCTCAATTTCTAGTTTTTTTTTTTTTTTGAGAAATGTCCATATTGTTTTACAAAAAGGCTGGACCAGTTGGCATTCCCACCAACAATGAATGAGAGTCCCTTTCTCCTTGCAGCTGTGCCAGCACTGGTTGTTTTTGTTCTTTTTGATGTGTGCCAGTCTCTGTGGTATGAGATGATACCTCATTGTTGTTTTGATTTGCATCTCCCTGATGATAAGTGAAGAAGAGCGTTGTTTTCATATGCCTTTTGACCATTTGAATTTCTTCTTTAAGGAAGTTTTTGTTCATTTCTTCTCCCCGTTTTTTGATGGGGTTGGATTTTTTCCATGTAAAGTTCTACCAGTGCTTTATATATCGTGTAGATTACCCCCTTGCCAGATGGGTATTGGTTAAATAATTTTTCCCATTCCATGGGCTATCTTTGTATTTTGGTCACTGTTTCTTTTGAGGTGTAGAAGCTTCTTAGTTTTATGAAGTCCTATTTGTTTATCTTTGCTTTCTCTTGCTTTGTCAGTGATGTATCATCTTTGAAGGTGGCTTTAGCTTCAGTGTTGTGGAGATTCTGACTATGTTTTCTTAGATGTACTTTGTGGATTCAGGTCTGATATTGAGATCTTTAATCCATCTTGATCTGACTATTGTATGATGCACGTTTTCCTCCAAGGAATATCTGAGATTTGCAAATGATTCACTAAAAAATTCAGTGTAAGTATGTATTTCAGTGAATTTGTTCCTTTCTCCTTTTCTTTGCCTTTGGAATTGTTCAAGGACAAAGCGTGAGCCATCGTCTCATTGCATGGGTCCCTTTATTGCCCCTTATTGTACCAGATGCAGAAAACATACAAGGGATATTTGTGGAATGAATGGTTCCCTAATTCACTTTTTTTTGCTTTTTGGGTCACACTTAGCAATGCTCAGGGGTTACTCCTGGCTCTGCACTCAGGAATTACTCCTGGCAGTGCTCAAGGGACCATATGGGATGCCAGTGATTGAACCCAGGTCAGCCGGCGTGCAAGGCAAACGCCCTACCCGCTGGGCTATCGCTCCGGCCCCACCAATTCACTCTGACTTGGAGGTTCGTCTGTTCAGAGAGGGAAAGGAAGGGATGGAAGGAAACAGCTGGTTGATTGCGAGTTGCATATAGGTTAGCCAATGGGAATATTTATTTACTTGGTTACCGCATGCGTATCGGATAGTGAGCATTTACTTTGTTTGGACACTGTTTTAATCACTGGGAATATAGTTAAAGCAAAATGCAAAGTTTCCTGATCTTATAAAGTTTATAGCAAATACCATTAAGCAAACAGGATTCTTCAAGCAATATAGTATTGTGAAGAGTTTTACTCATAATGCATTGAAGCAGTCAAGAGTGATAGGCGGGACTACTGCAGAGGTAGTCAGGGAAGGCTTCACTGAAGAGGGGACCCCACAGAAGGTGCTTCCTGTATGGATGCAGGAGAAAGGAAAAACTTTCAAAGTCACTGCTCTAGGAGATACATACTCAAGTTTTAATTAGAATCCACTTAAGTCAGATGCTAGTTTGTTCCCTAATAGTGATTAGTGCTGTCTTGGGTAATTAACAGCTCTTCAGTTTCGAGGGGGAAATAACTTAATTATCTGCCTGACCTTGATGCTGTGAGTGTTAAGGAATGAACGAGACTAGGATCAAGCTGGGAAGTGGAGCAACGAGTGGACAAAACTGGCCTTCAAGGAATCCTTGGGTCAAAAATGGGAATGGATTTCCTGCCGGACATGGGTTAGCTTCTTCACCCTGGATATTAATGTCCAGGCAGTTTTTCCCATCCTGTGGCTAATAGGATGGGGACCCGGGCACCTGTATGCACCCACTTCCTGACTTGGCCTGATCCCACCCCACCCCCCACTTTTCTGGATACTCAATTGAAAGCACACCTGAGCTGACTCCTTTTCCTGATCTTCCCCATCAAGTCATCTCCTAATACAACTGAACAACTTTTCACACCCTCATTTCACCTTCATCATGTCAATTTTTTCTTAGACTGCAAAAAGTTAGATTCTGGATAGTGCCTAAACAGGGCTGATGAAAAAAACATCAAGTCAGGCAAAGGAGTATGTGTTCGTTATTTTTTCCTCCAACTCAGCAACCTCTTCTTTCCCTCATCCTTTTCACTTCCATTCAAGTCAGTTTTGCATTAGAGTTTCAGATCAACTTTTAATTCTATTCTAGCAGATTTTTAATTATCCCAAAGCCACACTGAGAGGAGGCTCAGTGCAGAGGCTCCCGGCAGCTTTGGTCACATCTGCAGATCACGGAGGTATTATCGCTATGGTAACTCGCCCATGTTGGGTAGGAGCAAATAAAGCTCAGCACCAAAGGTTAATTGCTGTTTCATTTCTGCTCCCCGCTCCTTACAATTCCAGTATTGTAGATGGAAGTTCTAATTAGAATCAAATTATCAGCAGATTGAACATCTTCTTTATTATTTCTGGGCCTGAAAAATTACTAAGGCAGGTTTTGGAAAGGGAAAGTAACTAGATGACTCCTTGAAAACTCCTTTTCTCGCCTCCTAGGGATGGGAGAGGTTGTGCCCAGGGAACTGGTTTAGATCACTCAGCCAAATGGTCTAGATCTTTACTGCTCAGAAGGAACATGTTCCTTATTCTACTTGACATAAATAAAATTACGGAGGCGGACTCACTATTGGTTATTAATTTACTTTTTCTAAGTGCTCTGGTTTTAGACATGAGTTCATTTGAACTGTAAAATGGTGTCAGGATTTAAAAATTTTTTTTTTTTTTTTTTTTTTTGTTTTTTTGGGTCACACCCGGCATTGCTCAGGGGCATCTCCTGGCTCTGCACTCAGGAATTACTCCTGGAGGTGCTCGGGGGACCATATGGAATGATGAGGATCGAAACAGGGGCCAGCACAGCGTGCAAGGCAAACACCCTACCCGCTGGACTATCGCTCCGGCCCCAGGAATTAAAAATTCTTAATGCCATGTTACATTCAGAAACAGCTTCAGTGAAACTAAACCATATGCCTCTGGTGGTCATGAAACAAGTAAGATGCAGAACTGTGTGGTGTGATTCTAAAGCTTTTTAGCAAGATTAAAAGATAGGCATCGACTTGAATAAGAAGATAGAAGCTTCCTAGAGAAGTCATCTTGACTTTCCATGTTAGCTGTCCCAGATAAAATGTGCCCAGGCATTTGGCTAAACTTATTCTCTTCCCATTAGTGTTCTGAAATAGTAATTATAAATTATTGGGATTATGGGAGCTGCCACAGAACCCCCTCAAGAGAGAGCAGCCTGTAGGAGAACCTGCAGAAGAGAGAACCAGGACCCCAGGCTAGATTCCTGCAGAGAGCAGCGAGATAAAACAAAAGCAAAGATTAGAGTAACCTTCAGGAACCTCTGGCCTTGCTCTTCATTTTGTAGATGGGTCAGGGGGAACAGTTTTGGACCCAGATACAGGCCGGGGACCCTAAGGGACAGTGAATAGTGCAGGGGACCCAGCTAGGCACATCTGCTGCCATGGTTACCCCCAACCTCCCAGTACTGTTAAGGCTATGGAATCCACAGGAGATCCCTTGAGCCTAGGGCCTTGGGCCTCCCTGAGGGATAGTCACAATCTCTCCTCCTCTACAGTCACTTAAAAGCCTTAACAATGGGACACACTGAATGTGGTTTCTCTGCTTCTCTAGAACTAACAAAAACTAAACTAGGGTCTTTACTGTCCTTCTCAAATACAGTTCTGTTTTGTTCATTTCTTGTCTCTGCTGGTCTTCTTCATTCCTGGAATTCTTTTTTATGTATCTACCATTTAAATTTCTTATCCTTTAAGCCTCATTGAGAAACACAGCACCTTTTATGACATGTATTTTCCTTAATAATCATGACATGTTTTTCCAATTATCATGAATATCGATAGTCATTCAATTTCTGAATTGGGCACTAACTGATGAACAGTTTAGGGTTTTTTTTTTTTTTTTTTTTTGGTCACACTGAGCTGTGCTTAGGGATTATTCCTGACTCTGCACTGAGGGATTATTCCTGAAGTTGCTCAGTGGACCATATGCAGTGCTTGGGATTAAATCTGGGTTGGCCATGTGCAAAGCATGTGCCTTATCTGCTACTATCACTGTGGCCCAGATGAACAAGTTAGATGCCACCCTTCCTGGATTTGAATCACAGCTCCACCATTTAATACTACTGGGTCTCTAAGGTAGGAATTTCACTATGCTGTTTCTTTTTTTATACTTTTATTTATTTTTTTGCTTTTTGGGTCATGACCAGTGATTCTTTTTTTTTTAAATTTTTTATTATACACCGTGAGACATACAATTACAAAGGTGTTCATAATTGGTTCTTGGTAATAATACAGTATTCCAGCACCCATCCCTCCACCAATGCCCCATTTCTACCACCAATGTACCCCACCCCCCCCCCCCCGCCCACCCCCAGGCTGCCTCAATAGCAGGTACCCCATTTCCTCTCTTTCTCTCTCTCTCTCTCTCTCTCTCTCTCTCTCTGTCTCTGTCTCTGTATCTCTCTCCCTCTTATTTTACACATTGTGGCTAGCTCTGAAGATATTTAGAGTTTATCACTTAAGTCTCTTTGTGTATATTCAGTGGTGAGTTTCAATCTGCCATTACCATTTCCCACATTTAGTAAAACACTGGTATCTATTTATATCCTATTAATGAATGCAGTCATTCTATATCTGTCTTTTTTCCCCTCTGACTAATTTCACTCAGGATGATAGTCTTCATGTCCATCCATTTGCAGGTAAATTTCATAATTTCGTCTTTTCTGACAGCTGCATAGTATTCTGTAGTGTAGATGAACCACAGTTTCTTTAGCCAGTCCTCTGTTCTAGGGCATTTAGGTTGTTTCCAGATTCTAGCTATAGTGAATAGTGCAGAGATGAATAAAGAAGTACAGATAGTGTTTCTGCTCTGTGTTTTTTGGTCTCTCGGGTATATTCCCAGGAGTGCTATTGCTGGCTCATATGGGAGCTCAATATCTAGTTTTCGGAGGAATGCACATATTGTTTTCCAAAAGGGCTGGACCAGTCGGCACTCCCACCAACAGTGGATCAGAGTCCCTTTTTCCCCACATCCACGCCAGCACTGGTTGTTCTTGCTGTTTTGGATGTGTGCCAGTCTCTGTGGTGTGAGATGGTGCCTCATTGTTGTTTTGATTTGCATCTCCCTGATGATTAAAGATGAAGAGCACTTTTTCATATGCCTTTTGGCCATTTGAATTTCTTCTTTTTGGAAGCTTCTGTTCATTTCTTCTCCCCATTTTTTGATGGGGTTGGCTGTTTTTTTTGTGAAGGGCTACCAGTGCCTGATATATCCTGGATATTAACCCCTTGTCAGATGGGTATTGGGTGAATATCCTTTCCCACTCTGTGGATTGTCTTTGCATCTTGGTCACCATTTCTTTTGAGGTGCAGAAGCTTTTCAATTTTATATAATCCCATTTGTTTATCTTTGCTTCCATTTGCTTGGTCAGTGGTGTGTCGTCTTTAAAGATACTTTTCGTTTCGATGTCGTAGAGCGTTTCTCCTATGTTTTCTTCGATGTACCTTATAGATTCATGTCTGATGTCGAGATCTAGAATCCATTTTGATCTGACTTTTGTGCATGGCATTAGAAGGAGGTCTAAGTTCATTTTTTACACGTAGCTGCCCAGTTTTCCCAGCACCATTTGTTGAAGAGGCTTTCTTTGCTCCACTTAATATTTTTTGCTCCTTTATCAAAGATTAAGTGGTTGTATATTTGAGAGTGTGTTTCAGGATATTCAGTTCTATTCCATAGGTCTACAGGTCTGTCTCTATACCAATACCACACTGTCTTAATTACAACTGCTCTGTAGTAGAGCTTGAGGTTGGGGAAAGTGATCCCTCCCATCTTCTTTTTCCCAAGGATTGCTTTACATACCCAGTGATTCTTAAGGGTTGTTCTTGACTCTGCTCTCAGGAATGGTGCTTGGGGACCATATGGGATGTCGGGGATCGAACCTGGGTTGGCTACATGCAAGCAAACACCCTCTTTGCTGTACTATTCTTCTGGCTCTTATCTGTGCTCTTTCCTAATCTGTTTCTCATCTTTTTTCTCTACTATTGATCTCCTGGGGAATAATAATAGAATCTCCATGTCTGAGGATTTTTGCACGGATTAAATGAGTTTCCAGAAGTACAATGCTTAGAAAAATGCAGCACTTATTATAAATACTACCCAAGTACTTGCTTACTCCTGTGTCCTGTCTTACTCATTGTTTTGTTGATATTCAGGAGAGAGAGTCAGCTCATACACATCTAAACTTCACAAAGGAGCTTATGAATGCTTTAACTGGGAGAGTCTGGGTTTAGACTAGTGGTACTTGATCTGGACACTGGTAGAATCATTCATTGATGTCTGCTTTCTGGGCTCTATTGATGGTGCCTCTCTTACATGTTTAACATTGGGCAGAGACTTGAAAACAATCACTTTGTTTATGTGGGTTATGCTCTTAATATAGGAAGTACAATCTCTACCTTAGAAAGGTACTTGGGAAGAGATTTAAGGAAGAAGAACGAAATACATGTTAATGTTCACCTGAATCTGTGCTGTCTTGTTTTTCAACTAAAGGGTATAGACTAAATATAGAAAGGTGTTCATATTAAATCTGGGAGATTTAAGACTGGTTATTATAGTATCTTTGCCTTTTCTGAATGTTTGGTTCATCTTATCAAAACAAAAAAACAAAACTGGGCTGGAGAGGTATTTTAATATGTGGGGTGTTCGCCTTTCACAGGGTTGACCTGTGTTTGATCCCTGGCATCCCATGTGGTCTCCCAAGCACTGCTATGAAACATTCCGGAGTGTAGAGCCAGGAGTAAGGCTTGAGCATTGCTGGATGTGGTAAAATAAAAAGGAAAACAAAACAAAATACACAAAATATACTAGCTACTTAGGCTTCCTGTCATCCTCCCCCTATCTCCTAGTCAGCACCCACAGACTCCCTGGTGGTTTTCTGATTAATCACTTGTATCACTTGTCTTTCCATTGTCCATCTATTTGCTTGAGTGGGCACAAGTAACATGTCCATATGTCCTGTCACATGCTCGTGTAGCCCAAGGGCATCTCCTAGCTCCAGGAATACGAAGAGCCTCAAACCATTCCTTCAGGTCATGGGAATGAGGTCTATAATTGTTACTGGTTTTTGGCATATCAAATATTTCTGATTAATATCATTATGAAAGACAACCCTTCCTTTCTTCCTGTTCCCTTATTTGACAGAAGACAGGAAATTCAGCGTTATCTTAAGGGAAAGTTCAACAGTCTTTGGGTACAGTATAGAAATAATAACATCAAAATCTGTAGTAACCACGTCTTAATAATAGCCATTCCTTATCAAGGGCTGTTTTTCAGGTACCTTCCCAAGCTAATGTAGATCACCCAACAACACTGTGAGGTGGGTCCTACTGTTGTTTCTATGATGTTGATGAGAAAGTTGAGGCTCGGATGGGCAACACACTGTCCAAGATCACATAACGCATCTGTGGCATGAGGCTTCAAGTCTGGACCTGTCTGCTTTCAGGATCAGCTGTTCTGGTCTTGAAGTCTGTCCTGCTCAAGCTGCTCCAGGCTTGAAGTCTCTTCAGATTGGTACGAGGATAGAATAAAGACGTTTTTCAGACACGAAAACCAACCAACGTTATGCTTGCCTTCACCCCATCTCCTCCCTGTCTGCCTAGGTGTAGGTCTGGGCACCAAGGAACTCTGGAAACTGACATTTCCCTCCTGAAGGATATCAGTGAGAACAGGGGTCAGAAAGCTGAGCGTTGCCAACTGAGAGAGCTTCGGTTGACCTCCCAAAGAGCAGTGATGTGGAGGGAAAGGAAGCACACACACAGATTTTCCAGAAGATAAAATGAGAAATTGCCTGTAAGCTGCTCAACACAGTGGTTGGCCAATAGCAAGTGCTCAGTAAATGTTATTTTTTTCCATTAAAAAAAGACAAGGCTTCACAAGTCGAGTCTGTTCTAGTTCCTTTCATCACAATGCTACCCCTCAGCATGTTTCAAAGTTAATTTTTTATCACAGGTTTTAATTTATTTCATAAGCTATGAAGCTTTACATGAAAATGAGCAATGCTTTTCTCTATCTTTTTCTACCTTGATATCAACTTCTAAGAGTCAATCACTTTTGATTCCGTTAGCTGGTTATTATGATCTGGACCTAGCCTCAATTTTTTTTTTAAAGTTAAACTTTCAGTTTTGAGATAGCTGAAGGCACAAGCAGTTGTAATGAAAAATAATATAGAGATCTTGTGAGCCTTTTATAAGTTTCACCCAGATGCCATCTTACAAAATTATAGTATATCACAACTAAAATATTGATTTAATTTTAATTGAAGTATGACATGATGAATTGATTATAACATTCTACATATTTAAGGTCTACAGCATTAAAAAAAATCTGTTATTTTTACCACCCAGAGCCCATCTGTTATTTTACACTCCCTCTTCTCTCCTGTCCTCACTCCTTTGTTATTATATTGAGAAGTTTGTTTCTGTTTTGTGCTTGTTCATCAGTTTTGTTTCTTTATCTTTTAGCAATTGATGAAATCCTAAATGTCTTTATCTCTATCCAAATGACTTCTGTCACTTATCACAATACCCTTTAGAATCAATTTGTTGCAAATGCCAGGATGTGTGATATATTAAATTAATTTGATTATTTATTAAATTTAGTAATTTAATTATATATATTTATAAATTCGATTAAATTGTTTAGTCTAAGCTCCCTGATTTTCAAAGTTATTCATAATTGAGTTTTAGACATGCAATATTGCAGCACTGTTCCCACGGCCGGCATCAGCTTCCCTCTACCAGTGTTCCCAGGTTCCCTCCCATCTCCCCCGCCCCACCAAACCTGCCCCTCTTGACAGGCACTTTTCTAAGTTTGACTGTTAAAGTTTAGGTCTCTTGATTTTAGTGTTGTTGACTATGTTTGGATATTTGGCTCCATTATTCCGTTTTTTTTTCTCTTTTTTTTGGATCACACCTGGCAATGCTCAGGGGTTACTCCTGGCTCTGCACCTAGGAATTACTCCTGGTGATGCTCAGGGGATCATATGGGATGCAGAGGATCGAACCCGGTTGGCTCCGTTCAAGGCAGACGCCCTACCCACTGCACTATAGTTCCGGCCCCATTGGCTCCATTATTCCTTAACACCACCTTTGTACCTGACTCCCCTGACCTGGCCCCCAGTGCTTCTCATCTGTCTCTTCTCCTTCCCTCCAGTTTTTCTTTCTTTTTCCTCCCTGTACTCTGGGGCCAAGGTTGATCTGTGCACACCCCCTTTAAAAATTGCATTCCCTCTTCCAGTTATTCTAAATACCACATATAACTGCTTATCTTTCTTCTCCTGGCTTACTTTATTAAGTAACTTGTTATCTTAACATGTTTTCTTACAGGTCCGTCCATGTTGCTGTGAATTACATAATTTCATCATTCTTAACAGCTCTGTAGTATTCACGTCTATGCCACCTCTGCTTCATCCATTTATCTGCCATTTATCTGTGTGCTAAGGATATTTTCAGTTTTTGGCTATTGTGAATAATGTTTCAGTGAATGTCTGAGTCCATACTTTCTCTTGCAATCATTTTTCATAGTCCTTTGGTGAATTATCAAAAGGGGGATTGATTGTTGGCTCCTGTGGAATTTCATTTTTAGATTTATGGGGAACTGTTGCAGGACTCCTAAGGGCCGCTGCATCTGCTCTGGAGTGCCTCCCGCAAATCACTCCGTAGATAAGGGGGTAGTCTAAATGTGGCAGTTTATCCGACCATGTATGCTGTACTAGCTGGTATAAATATTCTCCCATGCTACCACAATCATTGTGGGACTAGCTAGATCTTACCAGCATATTAGCCTGGCCACGCTGGACCCCTAAGTAATTAGACCAGAGAGAAATGCTGTTTGCTTCCAAGCAAACAAGCATGGCTCCCTGATATACTCAAAGGCAACTAAAATAGAAAACTACAATGAAGTAGAAGAGACTTGTGAAGGCTTGGAGAAATATTTAACTGGCATTAGTTTAGTCTTTGGTACAGAGACATGCCATCTCAGAAACCCCCTTCTCTACCCTATAAAGGCATTTCCAGGCAGATCTTGGCTCAAAACATTAGCATATTAAAGGGCCTAGGTGAGGTGCAGGGAGGGGATTACCTAAGGGCATTGGACCCTCCCTGCTTTCCATAACAGTGGGAGGAAGGTCTGAGTTACAGGGATATAAACTAGCCGGTTCCCACTCTCCGGGTCTTCTTCTTTGTGGGATCTCTCCTTGTGAGTGCTCATTCCCCTTGGAAGCTTTTTCTCCTTTACACGTGGTGGTAGCCATCTTGGCCTACATGTGGCTGGGGTTCTAGCCTGGAATCCTAAGCACTGGGCTTTTCCTTTTGCTGATTTGTATGCCTGAACCTGTGATAAGTAAAGCCTTTTAAAACTGCATTGGATTCCTGAGTTTTCATCCGTTCCTCGCCGGCTTCGGAGGTAGAAGGGAACTCGCTTCCCGGCACTGTCGGGGACCCCGCGGAGTGCCCCGACAGGGAACCTCCTTATTGTTGTCCACGTTGGCTGTAGAAGCTTAGTCTTTACCACCGACACTGTTCAAGAATACCTTTTCTCTATATCCTCTCCAAGTCTTTTTGTCTCTTGTCTTTTGATGAGTGATATTTTCAGAGGTGGTAGGCGATAGATCATTGTGGGTTTGATTTGCATTTTAGGATACTTATATGGACACACACAAGATACAGAGCATTCCTACCATTTCAAAGAGCCATGATATCGTGCTTTGATAGTCACACCTCCAAGGGGTGTTCATGAGGCTCAGGGGTCCACACAGGCAAGTTCAATCAACAGGATGGCAGTTCAATGCAAAGAGCTGAGCGTGTGATGCTTCTCGGGCCAGAGGTGCTGGAGACTATCCTGGCCAGTCTGAGGTGCTGGGGCCTCCTGTAGGGCTGCAGGGTGTCTCTACATATTCTATTCCTTCCTTAACTAATCAAAGATCTGTGGCTCACATCTATAGTTTTATAATTTCAAACGAATCGAGTTATATAATATGTGACATTTTGAGACTGGAATTTTCAGTAAATGTAATTCTCTGAGAAGTGTTATGTATTTTACTGACTGCCTTTTTACTGCTGAATTGTATTCCATAGTTAGATGGACCACCCATTCTAAGCATTTTCTATATTAAGTCTCAGTGCCTATATTCATGCAGAGGCCCTGCATTTATTTTGGAACCCCAGACCTCTTTCTTTTTATTCTCTTTCTGTCACTGCAGATTGGCGATCTGCAAATGATTCCTCCCAGAACTTCTAGTTCGATTCCTGCTTTGGTTTGTCCCCTATATGGTTCAAATTGTACTCTTAATACAGAAATAAGGAAAAATATAAGTTTCTCCTATTTAATTTACCTCTGGTAGTGTTTTTATTGCTGGGTGCATAAGTTCTTTTGGAAAGCAGCCGTGCTCACCACTATACCACAGCGCTGCTCAGAAGTTCTTTTATACATTTGCACAGAGAATTTCAAGAATACAAGTGATCCAAGTTGGTAAAAACACAAGGATAAACTTTGTTATTTTTAATTATTGTATTATACCACCTTTAGATATATAAATACAAGATGCTCATGTTTGAGTTTTGGTTCTACAGTGTCCCAACACCCATCCCTCCACCCGTGCCCATCTCCCATCACCAATGTCCCCACCACTTCCTTCCCCTCTCCCCGCCTGCCTCCATGGCAGGTTCTGTATCTCCTTTCTCTCTTTCTCTCTCACAAGGATAAAACTTTGATGGAGTTAAAGCTCTGAGACAGCTGCCAGGGGCTACAGGGCAGAGAGCCATGTCCTGGGCGGCACTGCCCAGAGGATTCTTTAGCTGTGTGCAAAGATGAAATGATTGGTGATATCAGGTAATGATTTCCTCCATAATTGTTTTTTCCATCCAATCTTAGTAGCAAGCATCTCATTGAGTGTGTGTGTGTGTGTGTGTGTGTGTGTGTGTGTGTGTGTGTGTGTGTAGGGGGAATAAGGGATGACGTGAGTTTGATAGCAGATAATAAGTTTTCTAAATTTTTTTTCTGCTTTGTTTCTTTTGTGTTTCTTTGGAACTTCCTTGTTTCTATCATCACAAAAATTGGCCTTTCAAGGCCAGTGTTAGTGGAATCATAAAAAGAACGTTGGATTTATCATCAAAAATTGCAAACATTTAAAGAAAAGGACTGCTTGTTACCATTGTGTTTTTTTGGGGGAGCCCAGGTGATGCTCAGAAGGCTCAGAGCCCTCCTCCCATTCTTAGCCTATGGGGATGTGGTTTAGTGTAAGGGTCTGAGGATGTTATGCTGCTCAGATCCTGAAGTAGTGGAGATTCCTGAGCTATCCTGGCTGGGCTGGGGGTCTCATGGGCCACATCAGAGATGCTCAGGGGACCTTTTGGTGCTCGGAGTCAAACCCAGGTTGCGTGCATGACTGCTGTCCCATCTCCTGCTCCTATTGCCCAGTTTTTATTAGTCGCCAGACTAGGGCCTTTTACACATTAAGAACCCAATTCATACTTTCTTCTTTTATGTATTGTTGACTTATGAAAGTAGGCTTTAAAATGACTCAGATTTTTGAGTTTTGCTCTTTTGGGGGCTGTGAAAGAAAAGAAATAGCTTCAAATTTGGCTCTGGCTATTGCAAAGAGGTATCTCTGACATTTCACTCACTTGATTTACTCCAACCTTTCCATATCTGCAGAAGAGGGAGCAAGGAGAATACTAGTTCTGAAGCTGGAATCCTTCATTTACCAACTCCAAGATTGTAAGCATGTCAATCAATGTGTGTAAAGTGATACCAAGAATGATTTCTCAGGTTTCCAGGATAGCTTTGAGGTGTATACCCTGAAATTTTTTGAGTACAAAAAATGTTGCCATTACCTATTGCAAAAGGGTGTAGATATCAAATAGAGCAAACTTTGTGTGTCAAGGGAGAAGATGGAGATTTGGAGAGAGGAAGGGCAGAAGAGGGAGGTGAGGGAGTGGAGAGAGGAAGATTTATTTAAAAAACATGGATATTAATATTATTCTTTATTGCCTGGGTTTTAGGGCTCTTATTAACAGGTCTTTGATATCTCTCACTTTAATTATCCCATAAAGTTTTGCCATATACTTTCTCCTTTCATAAGGCCGAATCTCTTCATGTAATTTGTTGCAATTAAAAATTCTTTTGGCTTTCCTGCAGAGCTCTGGGGATATCGCTTTTCCTTGAAGATCTCAGTGGAGCGAATTAATCTACATTCAAGCAAAATTAGAGATTCAATTACATGATAACCTTTAAAAGGATAATTATGTTCTTAATGCCTTCAGCTTTGTTGTTGGAACTGATTTCGGAACATTCTCCTACAGTTTGGCCTCTAACTGTATGCCTGAGGTCAGTGGTGATTCCCCTATGTAATGTGTTGCGTTCATCATTAGTAAGCAGAGTTATTCTGCGCAGGAAGGCCCTGGGTCAGCAAGATGCCTGACCATTAGCTGAGATACTTTAAGATGATAGGCCCAGTCAGAACAAATATAGGGAATGACAATGGGGGAAAGCAGTTGATAAAATGTCAAACCAAGGGGGCAACTGGTCAACCATTAATTGATATAATTAGTATTGTTTTATTGCGGCGCTAAAGCTCAGAGACACTTATTATGTGGTATGTACAAGGTTGTCCTTGTAAAGGGCAGATTTGAACACAATTCTGTGACTTCAAATCTGATGTGTTATTAATTTATCCCACACCTGGCTTTGTGCTCAGGAATAACCCCTGGTGGGCTCAGGTGATCATATGGGATGCCATGAATTAAGCCTGGGTTGGGAAGTGCCCTATATATAGTATGTATATATATATATATATATACATATATATATAATCTCTTGGACCTATATCTTGGACCTCTCTGATGTATTTTTAAAGGGAAATTTATTATTTTTATCTATCTATCTATCTATCTATCTATCTATCTATCTATCTATCTATCTATCTATCTATCTATCTATCTATCTATCTATCTATCTATCTATCTATCTATCTATCTATCTATCTATCTATCTATCTATCTATCTATCTATCTATCTATCTATCTATCATCCATCCATCCATCCATCCTTCTTTTTTAAGGGGACACACATGGTGTGCTCTGGGGCTTTATGCTTGAGGTTTCCTTCATGCAAATCAGACACTCCAGTCCATTGGACTATCTCGTTTGTCTTAAAACTGGTGATATTTTCGGAGGTCTTGCTTATTTTATGCTGGAGAAAAAAGTTTCACTAGGGGGTGGGATGGGACAAAGATGCTTGTTTTGGAGAAGATTGCTAGAAATACAACAGTGAGAATCTAACTTTTTTTCCCATTCAGACTCAACAGTTCTAATATATCTTCTCTTTTGAGTTAACCAGTTGGGTATGCAGGTGCTAGTGGAAGCAATGCCAAGGACTCTGTGGGAATCCTAGTGAAGAAACTGGTGTGGAGTTTCTGCTCTGTTTCTGCTCTGTGGGCTGGTTAAAAATTTGGATACCAGCAACTGGAAGCCCAGAGGCAGGGAATGTAGAATTTAGACTCTGAGAAGAGCTTGGCCCCAAACTGATCTGGGGAGAGGTCGGATGGCTCTGTGTGTGGGTGCCAGTTCTTATGAGACCTGGGGTAGCATGGAGTAGCCAAAATCATTGGCAGAGTTATCCTTGTTCTAGAAAGATCGGAGGGTTCCTACAGAGGAAGGCATTTTGTCTTCCTCTACCTGGGGAGATATCTGGTAAGGTATTGCAGCAACAACACCTGAGTCCTGGATAGCAAGAAAAAAACATCCCATCAAGTCCAAACTCGAGATAGTGAGCCCCAGCAGAGCATGTAGAACACAACTGCAAATGGAAGTGTTGAAGGAGACCTGGCTTTTTGAACAAAAAAATTGTAAGTGCACTTAAAAAGAGTTGGGTGCAGTTTGAAAGGGCTTTTTGGAGCTAAAAACCACTTCTAACCCTCCTCTGTGAGTTAAGGCAAAATGACCACCATTAAGACAGAAAATAGCTGGGCTTGGAAGAGCAAATGGAAGAAATTTCTAAGTGCTGACAAAAAGTTAAAAAGGGAAGAATAGAAGAAGAATATAAATTTAGAAGATAGGGCCATGAAACCTAACAGTAATAATAGTAGTAGATGTCTTATATTAGTAGAAAAGCACTATTTCCTTGACATCAGACTTCACACTGAAATGGCTCACACAGCTGTGGAAGCATTGGTTGGGAAAGAAAGTTGATGTGTGTTGCGTGACATGCCTTACTGAGCCTTAGCCTCCAGCTACACTTAGCTTATATGGAGAGCTGGTCCCTGCCTTTGGGGAATCTCCGAGCAGACACAATGGGAGTTCGGGCAGAATTGGACTGATTTCATAATTTTATATGGCATACATATTTTTATCATGAATCTCGCTTGCCCAGATCAATATTCTGTTCACACGGGTCTCCGTGTGGAACATACATGTATATATTCAAGAGTACTTGGCTACGTTGGATCAACCATAATGTAATCAATTCTCCTAGTTCAGAGACATGCCAGTGCGCCTTTGGGCAAACTAATATGTCTCTGACTCTAAAGGTAATCCAAAGTGAATTATTCTGATGGACTTTGGACCTTAGTGGGATCCAGAATCTGGGATCTGCTAGCTATATATTCGTGATAAATGAATATATATGCTTTTGTGAAGCTTGAGCTAAAGCCCACCTAAAGATCTACATTTCAAAAGGGTCATTTGCCTGGCTTCATTTTTAGATAGCCCAACCCATGATGGGCTGGGCTGGATGATTTTGCCTTTCCTTGGCGTTTTCTTCTCTCTGTCCTCTCCGTTTTCTGTTGGGCTTCAACACGTGGTGACAGCCATCTTGGCTTACATGTGACTGGGGCCCAGCTGGGAACCCAGAGTCTGGGGTTTTTCCTGTTCTTGGATTGTATATCAGAACCTGTGATAGTAAAGTCTTTTAAAACTGCACCGATTCCTGAGTTTTCATCCATTCCCCCACTGGCTTCGGAGATAGAAGGGAACTTGTTTCCCAGTATTTTGAGGGCCCCAGCAGCCCCTAGCAGTAAATTATAGTAATTTTTTCTTTTTTGCGTTTTTTTATTTTTGTTTTACAAAATTGTTCATAGAGGTTTGTTATAAACATTCAATATTCCATCACCAATCCCACCACCATTACACCGTCCCACCACCATTATTTTCTTTTTATAAAAAATTTATTTTTATTATACCACCGTGAGATATACAGTTACAAAAATGTTTATATTTGGGTTTCAGTCATACAGTGTTCCAGCACCCATCCCTCCACCAGTACCTATTTCTCACCACCACTGTCCCCAGATTCCCTCCCTCCTCCCCAAGCCTGCCTCTATGACAGTCATTTTGCCTCTTTTCTGTCTCTCTGTCTCTGTCTCTGTCTCAGTCTCTCTCTCTCTCTCTCTCTCTCTCTCTCTCTCTCTCTCTCTCTCTCTCTCCATTCTCTTTCATATTGTGGCTTGCAATACATACATTTAGAAGTTATCATGTATATCCCTTTGTCTAGATTCAATGCTCAGTTCTAGGCTGGTATTATCATTTCCAACAATTATTAGCACACTGTTCCCTTCTCTGTCTCAAATAACCTCTGTACAGCAAGTTTTAAAGTAGAAGATGGATGAGAACATAGAGTGTTTCATGTATGGTCTCATGCATACAGAATTTGAGCTCAGGCTCTGATGTATGTCTGTTGCTTCTGGGTTTGTTTCTCAATCTCTAAACTACTCTAGTCACTGGATTTTTCAGATGGAAAGAGAAACATAAAATTTAGATATAAGTATTTTAGAAAAAGAGATTTTTGAAACTCTGTGTTATATATTTTTAAAAGTATGGCTCTAAAAATTCAAGATTACTCATGTGAGCTAAACAAGTGGACATGATGGAGGATGGTAAATTTAAGTTATTTATGTTTTTTAATGTTTTTAAGGACACACCTGAAAATGCTCAGGGCTTCTCCTGACTCTGTACTCAGGGATCACTCTGGTAGGTTTGGGGGACCATTTGGGGTTCCAGCGATTGAATCCCGGTCAGTTACATGCAAGCTATCCTTTCTGTGCTATCTCTCCAGCTCCTTAAATTGTTTCTAGTGCATCATTTATAGTTAAAATGCACAAAGAAAAATAAAGGATCAATGGGACAAGTTTTATAATTAATCCAATTATATGTGTACTTTATCTTAAAAAAGAAGATAAAATATTGAACAAGGAAAATCAGGAAAGTCAGTAAGGATATTAATATGACACGTGATGAACTTATAGATTACAAATATAGATAAGGGAATTATTGTTTAATGAAAATAGCTATGATGGACTAAAAATTAAAATTCTATGTATTTTATAAATCAAACCAGAGAAAGTAAATAAGGAAGAAACACTAGCAAAGGTAGAAAAATGTGTTAGACAACCAATGCCGGTGACTTCAGTACTACTCTCTCAGAATTGCATAGGTAGGTATGTTAAGATAAAAACTATTTAAGAAACATAAATTATTGCTCCTGTCAGAGATTGGAGAGATAGTGCAGTGGTTAGGCTCTTACCTTACATGCAGCTACTTCCGATTCAAATCCCTGGTACTGCCTACGGTCCTCTTGGCCCTGCCAGGTGTGATCTTTCAGCATAGAGCCAGGAGTAGGTCCTGTGGCCCCCAAACATAAAAAATCTGTTAATACAAACTACACATATACATGATTGTGTAAATTTTATAGTAATAAATGCAAATGTGGATAAAATATTTAAAAATAAATTCATTGAGATTTATAGGCCCCATGCTTACTTTTTAGATGATGATGATGATGATGATGATGATGATGATGATGATGATTTTCAGTGCTAGAATTAAATCCAGGGCTTCATACATACACAGCACATGCTCTTCTACTGAACGACATCCTTGCATCCTAGGCACCTTTAATCATTATTAAGGACATAAAGGCACACAGATCTGCCTTTTTTTTTTATCTCTTCTACTGAACGACATCCTTGCATCCTAGGCACCTTTAATCATTATTAAGGACATAAAGGCACACAGATCTGCCTTTCCATATCTGTGTGCCAGGGACAATGGGACCATACTCCCTACAAAGGATCCAGGGGTGGGCGGGTCCCACACCACTTCCAGTCTGGTGCCCTCCGTTGCCACACCCCTCGGCTCACAGCCACACTCCTTGGCTTGTGGCCACACCCTCTAGACTTAATTAGACTCCTGGCAACACCCCTAGGCTCTAGGCCACCCCTCTAGGGTCCTGGCCACACCCTCCAGGCATATGAGGTTCCAGGAATAGAACCCAGATCCGCTTTGTGCAAGGCAAGCACCCTCTCTGCTGTGCTGTTTCCGCTTCTGCTCTCCAGATCTTCAGAGGAAATTAAGGCTTTATCATGGGCCCCTAAAAGTGCCCCGGGCTCGGGGCCCAGGGGGAGCCCTGGAATCCGTAAGGGCAACAGTGCTCATAGCCATCAGTCTCACTGATGTCCCCGCCTGCCTGTGGGGCTTTACTCATGTGGTTATCTGTCTGATCTGAGGTTAGGCCGTTTACCCTGTGCACTTCTTTTGCACTCTAAACTCGAAAGACTCCCTTGCAAAAGTGGTGCAGAGTGTGACTCAAGTTGGCAGAGCCCAACTGTAGGATGAGGGCCAGCCCTGGTTTGACCCCTACCACAGCATGCTCCCCCCCCCCCCACCCAAGCACTCCCAGGTATGACCCCATAATTGATATGCCAAATACCAGTAACAATTATAGACCTCATTCCCATGACCTGATGGAATGGTTTGAGGCTCTTTATGTTCCTGGAGCAAGCAGGTACCCTTGGGCTACACTAGCATGAGACAGGTCATATGGAGATGTTACTGGTGCCCTCTCGAGCAAATCCATGATGAACGGGAAGACAGCGATACAGTGAGACAGTCATTGTTTTGTTGTTTTGGGGGCCACATCTGAGGGTGCTCAGGCCTTGCTCTGGCTCTGCACTCAGGGGTCACTCCTGATGATTCTCAGGGCACCTTATATGCCGCCCGCGCTGGAACCCCGCTCAGCCGAGTGCAAGGCAAGTGCCCTCCCTGCTGTGCTATTGCTCCAGCCCACTGGGCCCTTTTTTTTTTTTTTGCTTTTTTTGGGTCACACCCAACAATGTTCAGGGGTTTCTCCTGGCTCTGCACTCAGGAATTACTCCTGGTGATCTCGGGGGACCATATGGGATGCCGGGGATCGAACCTGGGCCGGCACAGGCCAGCTGCGTGCAAGGCAAACTCCCTACCCGCTGGGCTATCGCTCCGGCCCCCCCACTGGGCCCTTCCCTCTAGTGAAGCCAGTGTGAAGTCTGCTTGTGAGTTGGTTGGTATTATACATCCTTAGACAGAACCTCACAGAGCCCAGCAGGGGACATTTTATTTTCCTTTTCTTTGGTGGGGGATAACAGGCTAGCTAGCTTGGGATCTTGCTGTTTAATCTATTTACAGTTTAAGCTATTTACATGTCCTTAAGCCAGGGTTCATGCTAATGAGATCTCTCTTCTGGGTAAACACTGATGGAGGGTGTGGCAGTTACAAGAGTCATTTTTTTACTCTGAATCAGTAACTTCTGAAATATTACTATAATCGGGGCTGGAGCGATAGCACAGCGGAGAGGGCGTTTGCCTTGCACATGCTGACCTGGGTTGGATCCCCAGCATCCAATATGGTCCCCAAGCACCGCCAGGAGTGATTCCTGAGTGCAGAGCCAGGAGTAACCCCTGACCATTGCCGGGTATGATCCAAAAAAAAAGAAAAACAATAACAAAAAAGAAATATTACTATACTCTCTACTGTGATTTCAATGCTATCTACATTGGGCACAATTCCCACACTGATCCCAGAGTGGGACAATTAGAATTTATCAGACCACCACCCTGGCTACCTTTAAAATTAAAGGAAGGATCATTCTAGTTTGCCCTCAAGCAGGTGAGCATGTTCTTTCAGTAAACAGGACAAGACACTCTGAATCACCTTGGTGCAGAACAGAAAATAGACATGACCTTGTGGGTACCATCTAGATTGCATGAAACCCATAAAATTATGATGTTTCTTCCTATGAATATACATCCATTGAGGTTTATTTCTTTATACCAGCTCTCTCTCTTTACAGTGTTTTGACATAAGAGTTAAGCTCTGAGAAATGGACTAGTCCCTAGCATTTTTTTAGACCTGAAACAAGTGTGGTACCCCTAGGGTGATACTACCCTACTTCTACACCTAGAAGCTGATCTTTGGGTTTTTTGTTTGTTCGTTTGTTTTTGCTTTTTGGGTCACACCCGGCGATGCTCAGGGGTTACTCCTGGCTCTGCACTCAGGAATTACTCCTGGCGGTGTTCAGGGGACCATATGGGATGCTGGGGATAGAACCCGGCCGGCATGGGCTGGCCCAGTGCAAGGCAAACGCCCTACCCGCTGGACTATTGCTCTGGCCCCAAAGCTGATCTTTGTTGACACTACACTCCTGAGTATGCTACCTGCACGGCAGAGCCTGGCAAACTACCCATGTCGTATTTGATATGCCAGATACCAGTAACAATTATAGACCTCATTCCCATGACCTGATGGAATGGTTTGAGGCTCTTTATGTTCCTGGAGCAAGCAGGTGCCCTTGGGCTCTACTTGCATGAGACAGGTCATATGGAGATGTTACTGGTGCCCGCTCGAGCAAATCGATGATGAACGGGAAGACAGTGATACAGTGAAGGACATAAAGACAATTAAGATTGATCTCCTTTTAGTATAAATGTATAAACATAGTATAAGCATAGTATAAATCAGATGGATCAATTAGTATTCAATATGAAGTCATCAAGGCTTTTCTAGGTCTTCAGTATCAAAGTTCCATAAACTCAGTAGCTAAAACAACACTTCTCATGCTATTGTAAGCTAGCAGTCTAATATGGTAGTCAAAGGCTATCTTCCTTTATTAGGAAATGTTTCTTTCTTATCTCCTGTAGCTTCTGGTTGGTCCCAGGCATTCCATGGCTTGTTGGAACATAACAGCAATTGATGTCTCAGTCTTTACAGGGTCATATTCTCTGTAGATATGTTTTAGTATCTCTTCACCTATTCTTGCCTGCCCCTTGAGGTGTTGCAGGTGTGGCTGCGGTGCCCGGCTGCGTTGGCAGGTGGCAAACAGGAGACAGGCTTGTCTATACCCAGGGCTCTGCCCTCTGGGCTCTGGATGGTTGATGGTCTGACATAGAAAAAGACTGGGCCCCCTGGGATGAACCCAGAGTCACGGCAGAGCCTGGCAAGCTACCTGTGGTGTATTCAATATGCCAAAAACAGTAACAATAATGAACCTCATTCCCAATGAATGGAGACGTTACTGGTGCCCACTCGAGCAAATCGATGAACAATGTGAAGTCAAGTGACAAGTGATAAGTGACCTATTCTTAGAAGGACATCAGTTATTTGGATCAGGGCTCAATCAAATTCAGTATGCTGTTATTTTAATTACAATGGCAAGGATACTATTTCTAAATATGTTCACATACGCAGGTACCAGATATTAACATTTATTATGAATGGGGGACATGATATAACCCATGATAGAGACATAATGGAGAGAGCTGCACTTAGAATTAAAAATTACTGTTAATTATGTTCATTAGTAAGGAAAAAGTATAGATGCTGGTATTTACTTTGAGAAAGAATTCAACAAAATAAGCCAATTTATTTTGCAAGAGAGAATAATTAAAGCAATGAGTCAAGTATAATTAAATATGAACATAATATAAAAGAAATAAAAAACTAATTCTTTTTTTTTTCTTTTTTGGGCCACACCTGGCAATACTCAGGGGTTACTCCTAGCTCTACACTGAGGATTTACTTCCAGCGGTGCTTGGGATCATCTGGGATGCTGGGCAATCAAACCCAGGTTGGTCCCATGCAAGGCAAACGCCCTACCCACTGTGCTATCGCTATGGCCCTGAAAAAACTAATTCTTTTTTTTATTAAAGATTTTATTATACCACCGTGACATATACAATTACAACTTAGCTCATGTTTAGAGGTTTCAGTCACATAGTGTTCCAGCACCCTGCCCTCCACCAGTGTCCATTTCCCACCACCAAAGTCCCCAATTCTCTCCCCCTCCCATAGCCTGCCTAAATGGCAGGTTCTTTATCTCTTTTCTCTCTTCCTCTCTCTCTCTCTCCATTTTTTCTCTTACACATGTGGGTTGCACTACATACACTTAGAAGCCATCATGTGCATTTTTTTGCCTGTATTTAATGCTCAGTTCTATGTTGGTGTCAGCCCTTTCGACATTTATTCACACATGTTCCCTTCTCTGTCTTACCTAACCTCTCACTCCCACATGTTTGCGGTAATTTCCACTTTTGGTAAGACCACCTGATATATTTATGTCATGCAAATAAATGCAGTCATTCTATATCTCTCTCTTTCCTTCTGACTAATTTCACTCAACATGATCCTCTGGCTAATTTCACTCAGCATGATGCTCTCCATGTCCATCCATTTATAGGCAAATTTCATAACTTCATTTTTCCTAACAGCTGCATAGTATTCCATTGTGTAGATGTACCACAGTTTCTTTATCCAGTCATCAGTTCTCGGGCATACTGGTTGTTTCCAGGTTCTGGCTATTGTGAATAGTGCTGCTATGAAAATAAAAGTGCGGATTGTGTTTCTGCTGTGTGTTTTTTGGCTTCCCAGGGTATATTCCTAGGAGTGGTATGGCTGGGTCAAAAGGGAACTCAATTTCTAGTCTTTGGAGGAATGTCCATATTGTGTTCCAGAAAGGTTGTACAAGTCGACATTCCCACCAACAATGTATGAGAGTCCCCTTTTCCCGCATCCACGCCAGCACTTGTTGCTTTTACCCTTTTGGATATGGGCCAGTCTCTGTGCAGAATTCCTTCAAGCTCTATGATTGAAGTCACTAATACAGATGAGTCAAGCAATAATGATAAAACTAATTCTTAAAGGAGAACCAGTTAAATATCTAGAAGTCTCATCATAAGGAAGTAGAACAAGAAAAATACATAAAGAGAACTCAGCCAAGCAAAATAGATACTGAAAAGATTAAGATGATAGTATTCAATTACAGATTATCAGATTACAATTTGAGCATGTATGACACATCTAAATGGGAACAGTTGAAAAATTTATAGCAAGCATTGGCTAAGACCTGATAAAATATGGTCTTATTGTGAAATCTGGTATACAGAATCTTTTTGCATGATTCACAAGCTATGAATGTTTATCAATTTATTAATAATTAATTTTGTTTTTTTTTGGCCATACTTGGTGATACTCAGGGCTTACTTCTGGCTCTGCACTCAGAGATCACTCCTGGTAGTGCTTGGGGACCATATGGGATACCAGGGACTGAACACAGGTTGGTCTCATGCAAAGCAAGCTTCTTAGTTGCTCTACTGTCTCTCCAGTTCCTAACAATGTTTTTTAAAATAGATTTAAATAGTTGGAAGAGTTTAAGGAATAATGTTTTGTGATATTTGAAAAATTACATAAAATACGGAAATAAGGCTTCACAGATAAGCTTTATTGAAACACAGCTATAACCATCATCTATATAGTATTAATGGCTATTAATATGTAATGGCTATTATGTAGTACTAATGGTGATTGTAGAGTTGAATAGTGATAGATTTCATGGATATCAAATCTAAAGTGTCCGTGTCTTTATATAAAATGTGAACTTGAATGCATATGTAGTAGATGATTTTTCTAGCAAAACAGAATTATTCTAGACAAAGTTTAAAAGTTGAGTAGACAAATTACTGTAAGCAAATATGAAACTGATTTTAAAATACTGTACTTTAGAAATATCTTTCAGGAAGGTAGATTTTATTGATGAGTTTTATTTATTTTTTTGTTTCTTTTTTTTTTAAGAAGCAACTCCCACTTCCGGAACTTGCTGTAGAGCATCAGAGAAAGCATCAGAGAAAGCATCAGAGGGGACCAAAGCAGAAGGTGATGGGTGGGGAATATCTAACCCATGGAGGGCCGTGCCTCGCACTGTCTGGTCAGATGGAGCAGGGAAGAGGTCTTAAAAGTAGGGTAGGGGGCTGGAGCAATAGCACCATGGGGAGGGCGTTTGTCCTGCACACAGCTGACCCAGGTTCCATCCTCAGCATCCCATATAATCCCGTGAGCACCGCCATGAGTGATTCCTGAGTGCAGAGACAGGAGAAACCTCTGAGCATCGCTGGGTGTGACCCAAAAAGCCAAAAAAAAAAAAAAAGAAAAAGTAGGGTTGGTGGGAAGCTCGACCTCTCTGGCAAGCAAATGAGGAAAGGGGGTTCTTCGTTGGCGTAAGGCACGTTGGGGGGGACTGGTGTTGGGATATTGAATCCTTGAAACAACTGTGCTGTGAACAACTTTGTAAATCACAATGTTTAAACAAAATTACTGAAAAAAGAAAGTGGGGAGAGGGGCTCCCATTTGACTTATTTCTTGGCATCTCCTTCCAAATCATACAAAAAAACATTCCTTCAAAAGGGCCTGTGCAGGCCGATGGCCGTTGTAGCACTTGCACAGTAGCCAAGACATGTAAACACCCCACGCCCTCGCACGGGTGAGCGGAGCTGGAGAGGGCAACTGTGGCATCTGCAGACGACAATAGCAGGTGTAAGGAAGGGTCGAATCACGCAACCTGTGGCGACAGGCTTGGAATAGGGGCTGTGACGCTGAGAGAAGCCGCCAGGAGGGGACAGACACGGAATGAGATACACAGCCAGGAAGCCACAGGGTCAAAGGCAGCAGACTGGGGAGTTGATCCATGGAGCTTAGCTTATGGGTGGGCAGTAGCGGCCTCTAGGGCCTTGGTGGAGGGGCATGCCCCCCATAGTGGTGTGGTGTGGAAACGCGGCATCACAGAACTGTCATTGGAAATCACAGTCTCCCAATAAACACTTAAGAAAACCCGGGGCCGGAGCGATAGCCCAGCGGGTAGGGCGTTTGCCTTGCATGCAGCCCACCCTGGTTCGATCCCCAGCATCCCATATGGTCTCCTGAGCACCGCCAGGAGTAATTCTTGAGTGTAGAGCCAGGAGTAACCCCTGAGCATTGCCGGGTGTGACCCAAAAAGCAAAAAAACAAAACAAAACAAACAAACAAAAACCCATGAATCGGGGCCTGGGTGAAAATATAGTGGGAGGCTGTTTGTTTTGCATGCGGCTGACCTGGGTTCGATTCCTGACATCCTATATGGTTCCCTGAGCCCCGCAGGTCACTCAGAGAGAGAGAGAGAGAGAGAGAGAGAGAGAGAGAGAGAGAGAGAGAGAGAGAGAGAGAGAGAGAGAGAGATTGAGGGATTGAACCCCCCCAAGATCCCATCAAAGTGCACTTTGAGCTGCGTGTGGCCTCAGAGCCCAGATACATGAAACCGATCGAGTCACTTCAGTCCCCCAAATACCATAGCCATTGCTCTGCCCCCAAATGGTCCTGCCACAGCCTCGGCATCCCCCGCCCCAAATCTCCTCCATTCAGCAACAGTCATGAGCAAGTCCCTCTCCGGGCCCTCCACCTCCGCCCACTGCACCCTGTTTTTGCACCCCCACAACTTTCCTTGTGTCCTTTGGGGCAGCTTGGCGGCGCTGGAGGGCCCCTTCGCCATCACTTGATCAACGAGACCACCTTCCCGCAGACAGAAGCAGGCGAGGCCTCTTCCTCGCGGAGAGCTCCGGCCACCTGTCAGATGATGAGTTTTGTTTAAAAAACTCAAACAGGGACCAATAGTATAGCACTTGCCATTTCTCATATGAAGAGATAGAAGAGGTAAAGTGTTTGCCTTGCATATGGTCAACTCAATTTGAATGCTGGTTCAAATCCCCAGCATTGCATAGGGTCCCTTGAGCACTGTCAGGACTTATTTATGAGCACAAATAGGAGTCATCCCTGAGCACTGATAGGTGTACCTTCCCCTCAAGCACCCCAATCCAAAAGTTTTTAAAGAATGGCTACTTTCACTTCACTTGTATCACTTGTCTTCCCTTTGTTCATTGATTTACTCGAGCAGGCACCAGTAACATCTCCATATGTCCTGTTGCGTTCTAATTGTTATTGGTCCATAATTGTTACTGGTATTTGGCATGTCAAATATGACACTGGTAGCTTGCCAGTTTCTACCGTGCGGGTGGGATTCTCTTGTAGTCACGTCAAAACTCGAGGCATTTATTGATGAACCACGCAGCTGCAAAGTGCGCGAGCTGGGCTGTGATCAGCTCTTCTGCTGGGTGGAGCTCTGAGCAGAGGTGAGTCCTGATATGGAAAATGGTGGCCCTCATGGTGTGGGGGGTTCCTCTGGCTTCTTGTGAGGGCTCTGCTGGGGTGGCAGGCCTGGGCTAGAACCCGCAATCCCTCCTGGACGCCTCGTGATCAGCTGGGCACAGGGAAAACAAGTAGCAGCTCGCCCTGAGTGTGAGTCTAAACTATAAGAAAACTATTTATGGCTACAGTAGAGCTTTAATACTAGAATCCACTATAAATAGTAGAAAAACCATACACATTAATTTCAATCACAAATATAAATGCAGAACTTCTCAGTGGGATTATACTTAAACACTTAGAGCAATGAAACCTATTATTAAAAATGGGTTTGTTTCAGCAATGCAAAGGTAATTCAGTAGCAGAAAATTTATTAACAAATTACGGGAGAAAATATCTTGTCATCAAGGATTTTAAAAGAATTTCACAAGCAGTCATTAAGAGTTTTCTGTTAAAACCAGGAGTGAATAGAGCTGCTCATCAGTGTCACTATTCAATGTTGTCTTTGTTGAGTAATTAAAATTCTATTAGTAGATCAGGGATGTGGCTCAGAGGCAGAGCATTTGCGTTGCCTGTCTGAGTTTTTAGGTTTAAGTTCTGACATTGAAAAAATAGTGCCATATTCAATGCAATTTAATGAGTTCAATAAAAAATTAATTACTTACAAAATATTAGAAAATAAAGTGATAATATTTTTCCATTTTTATTTGATTGTATATCTAGGTAATCCCAAGAAACTATAACAAAACTATTAGAATGGTTTAAAAATTTTGTAAGTGGTTAAATGAATGAACAACCAACAGTAACATCTATTTTATCAATAACAGCCAGAGCATGAAAGTAAAGGATCAGTCACAGAAATATGAAATTTATCAGATGCTTATAAACACAATCAATAATGCTTAAAAATTCTATTGGAAATTTGTGGTTGCGCCTCTAATCTAGAGATAATAAGGTCTTAACTTTTTTGGACTACACAGCAATAATCAATGCTATAGGTAAAATCTACAGGAAATGACAACGTCAAGGGAGGTGTTTTGGGGACTGGAGATAGTACAGCAGTTAGCTGGGTGCTAGATATGCTGGTTCAGGATAGGGCTCAGAGGCAGAGCATTAACCTTGCCTGACCAAGCGCCACATCCACTGTACGTTGTTGGGTGCAGCCCGAAGGCCCCAAGCACCTCCAGGTGCGACCCTGCAGTCTCCCAGCTCTGCTGGTGCAGTCCAGTGAATCCGTGGCTCCTCAGGGTCTGTGCAGCATCACATTCTCTGACTCTGGCTTTGAACCACCAGCAACTCGGCAAAGAATTGACAGTACGGCACCCTTCTTTTGATCTATTTTGTTTTTTGTATTATTTTATTTTGTATTTTTTATATGACCATGGAGAAAAAAAATTGCTAGGTTACCTTTTCCCCCTTATTTATTATTTTATGGCAATCACATTGATTTGTAATATTATACAGGTTTCAGGTACACAGATTTGTAACAATCTGTGGATATTATATTATGTTTATCATCCAAAGTATAGTTTCCATCCATTTAATTAACCTTCTTTATCCATTTCCCCCATGGCTAAATTACTATCTCCAAGTTTTGGTAACCACTATTTTTTTTTATCGTCTAAACTATTATTTTTACTTAACTTTTTTTTCATTGCCTAATTTATTATATATAGGTCATACAGTATTTGTCTTTCTTTTTTTTTGGGGTGGGGGTGCTGTCAAACCTGGCTGTGCTCAGGGCTTGTTTCTGACTCTGTGCTCAGGGATCATTCCTGATGATACTCAGGGACCATATAGTTAAATATGATTAAATCCAGACTAGCTACATGCAAGAAAAGTGCCCTACCTGCTTACTATCTTTCTGGTCTCAGGTCTTTGACTATTTCACTTAGCTTAGAATACTTTACTTTGTCCAAATTGTTGCAATTAGCCAATCGATCATTTTTGTAGTGGAGTAGTATTCCTCTCTCTCTCTCTCTCTCTCTCTCTCTCTCTCTCTGTGTGTGTGTGTTATATTTTTCTCTTCCATTCATCTATCAGTGGGTAATACCCAACTATTGACTATTGTGAATAATCCTGCAATGAAAATAGAGATACATTAGTTTGGTCTTATGTTCTTTGGATAAATGTTTAACAATGGTATAGCTGAGTCATATAATATTTTTATTCTTAAGTTTTTGAAATGTGCCATATTTCCTTTCATATTACTGTCTTAATGTTCATTACTACCCTTCCTTTCTCTTCCCTGCTCCAACTAAGGTTATTAATAATGCATATGAATGACCTAGTATGGAGAAATAAACCATCATTAAAAGAAAAGGCAACCTACAAAAAGGGAACCCAGTATACGAGGGTTCCCTTTTATACAGATTTTATACATATACACTTGCTTTTCTTGTCTTTTTTTATATAGGATAGTTTCATGGGTATAAAATGATATTGTTACAGGGATAGGAGATTCTAATGCTGTCTTGGAGTAGGAATCACAAAGAAGCAACATAAGTCAAGAGTGAAATTTTATTGACAGGAATTTGACACCATCAAAGAAATAAGGAGAGATAGTAAAGAAGAAAGAACTCAGGCCAGAGAAACAGTATAGCAAATAATTGGCTTGCATTGAGAAGGGAAATGGAGGAGGAGGAGGAGGGAGGTGGAGGAGGAGGAGAGGAAGGAGGAAGAAGAGGAAGAGGAAGAAGAAGAAGGCAGCTAGGGAAGGGGAGCTGGACATTGGTGGTGGGAAATGTGCACTGGTGGAGGGATGCATGCTAGAACACTGTATGACTGAAAACCAATCATGAAGAGCTTTATAATGGTCCATCTCATGGTGGTATAATAAAATTAAAAAAATAAAAAATAGATTACATAAACGTGACTTGCATGTGACTGACCTAGGTTCAATCCCTGGCCCTACAGATGGCCTCTGAGCACTGCCAGGAGTAAGCTCTGAGCACCACTGGATGTATCCTCACCACCGCCAAATAAAACAAAACAGAAAAAGGCTAGAACTCAAACTTGTTCCCCAAGGAAGGTCAGATTGGGGTTTTCTTTCAATGACAGCCTATTTCATTTTGCCACACATGTGGTGCTTAGTGCTTATTTCTGACTTAGGGATCTTAGGGATCACTTAGGGATCTTAGGGATGACTTATGGATCACTCTTAGTAGGATTGTGGGAACCATACGTGATGCTGAGAACCAGACCTGTTTCGGCCACTTCCAAGACCTTACCTTTTGCTCAGGTCCAATGACAGATTTTTTTTTCTTATTACATTTACAGCAGGTGGAGTTTATTCATGAGTTTTCTGAAAAAATATGGGGTGGATTTTTCTGGTAACTGGGTCCCACAATTTTTGCCCTTTATAAAGCTATCTCTGGCATTTGCCATAGCAACACCTAGCTGTAATGACATGTATAGTACATCATTTACCATGCTGATATACTAAAATTAGCGTTTAATGAGGAAAGAAGGTCAGCAAGAGTCTGGAAGCCATTTTAGGGTCTGCTGTATTGACAGGTGTGAAATCATATCCTGTGATATGTTTCTTGATGCTGAGTCAGCCAGATAGCTAAGTGCAGGTATGAACCCACATGGTGAGATCCATTGCCAGGGTCTCAGCAAAAGGTAAAGAACGGTCGCGGGATTGCATCCCGCCAGCTAGTTAGTATTCTCTTTCAGTACTTCCTTGTTTTCGTTTGCATTCCTCTAATGATAATATTGTGCGTATTTTTATGTGCCTGTTGACTATCCATATATCTTTATTTGAGAAATATTTATTCAAATTCTCTGCCCATTTTTAAGTCCAGTAGTTTGGGTTTTGGGTTTTTATTTTTTTGCTGTTGTTGAGTTTTATGAATTCTTTATGAAATTTGGATATTAACCTCTTGCCTCATATATGATTTGCAAATATCTGTTCCCAGTCAGTAGGTTGCCTTTTGTTTTAATGATGGTTTCTTTCTCCATACTAGGTTATTAATATGCATTATGTGAGTCAGAGCAGGGAGGAGAAAGGGAGATAGAAATTAAGAAGAAAAATAAAAAAGAATAAAGGAGAAACAAAATATAAAACTAAAAATACCTAGAGCATATATAAATTTATCTTGTTTATGCATTTTTGTACATCAAGGTGTATATATTAAAAGAAATAAAGGAACTGAAAGAAGCAGATGCTGAATTTGGCCAGTGAATGCCCTCCCCCCTTTCTCTGCCGCACTATGCCTGGCTCTATAAACTGCAGACTCCTTGGTTGTTATCTAGCTCAGCGTTCTAGCTCAGTGGAAGATTCCAGGGAAAGTTCTTATGATTGTATTAGAGAGAGAGAGCACAAAAGTCACCTTCAGCCCAATCTAGGGCTATGGATCAAAAAATTCTCAATTACAGAACCCTGAGATTTTTCAGACTATTACTCAGGAGTAGGGTCTGTCATTTCATTTGTAATTTTTAACTTGCCTTTCCTCAGATGCATTTTTTTCTTATCAGGTTTTCCCCTCCAGTGCCATAGACCTACTAGAAAGAACTTGGGTTCAAGACACATTAAACATTTTTCTTCCTATTATGTTATTAAGTCAGTGACTTATGCACATTTTAGAATAAGCTTGTTAAAAAGGCCTAGATTTCTAGGACTTCTAAAATTTCTAAATGTTTTGATGATGCAATGAGGACCATTTATCTACAGTGCTAGTAATTTCTGAGGGATTCAGCTGTTGGTTTGGGGAAAGTACTTTGTAAGACATTGAATTAAGCTATTTAACCTTTTAGGATTACTTCTTTTTTCCATTGACAAAATGAAACTAATGATGGACTTATATCTGCTGGGGTTTGAAGGATCTTAAGAATTTAACCCTTTGTATACAATCCTATCAAAAATGGGGAGAGTACATGAACAGAAACTTCCCAAAGAAGAAAAGTCAAATGGCCAAAAGGCATATAAAAATGTTCTACATCACCAATAATCAGAGAGATACAAATTAAAACAACAATGAGATATCATCTCACACCACCGAGACTGGCACACATCCAAAAGAACAGGAACCATTAGTGCTGGCACAGATGTGGGGAGAAAAGAAGTCTCATGAGAACAGAAAACTGGTTCAAGAAACTATGGTACATCTACACAATGGAATACTATGCAGCAGTTAGGAAAAATGAAGTCATTAATTTGCTTGTAATTGGTGAAATCTGGAGCGTGTCATGCTGAGTGAAATGAGTCAGAAGTAGAAGGACATACATAGAGGAACTACACTCATCTGTGGGATATAAAAATATGTCTGATATTAATATCCAAGGCCAGGGGAAACAGGGGCCAGAAGAACTGGTCAATGGTTGGAAGCTTGCCACAAGTGTCTGGAGGGCGAAGCACAGTTAGGATAGAGAACGGACCAGTATGACAATGATAGTTGGGAATGATCATTTTGGACTGGAACTGAGTGTTAAAGTAGGTAAAGGGATATGCCTCATAACCTTTCAGTGTCTTTATTGCGCATCATAAGGCCTAAAGGGGAGGGGGAAGAGAGAGAGAGAAAGAGAAAGAGAGATTGCCTGCTATAGAGGTAGTCATGGGGGAATGAAGGTGGGAAACTGGGAACATTGGTGGTACAAAATGTACACTGGCAAAGAGATGGATGATGGGATCTTGTATAACTGAGAATCAGGAACAACTTTTAAATGTATCTCACTGTGATTTAATTAAAAAAGGGGAATTAAGTATTTTATTATACCACTGTGAGATATACAATTACAAAGTTCATATTTGGGTTTTGGTCATACAGTGTTCCAGCACCCATCCCGCCACCAGTGCCCATCTCCCACCACCAACGTCCCCAGTTCCCTCTCCCCTCCCCCAGCCCACCTCCATGGCAGGTTCTTTATTTCTTTCCCTTTCTCTCTCTTTCTCTTTTCCTTCCCTTCCAGACTATGGATTACGGAACATACATTAAAGGGTTGTCATGTGTATCTTTTTGCCTGTATTTAATGCTCAGTTCTAGGTTGGTATTAGTATCCTCGACAATTGTTAGCACACTGTTCCATTTTCTATCTTATCTAGCCTCTGACTCCCACACGTTTGTGATAATTTCCACAAAAAGGGAGACAATTTAACCGTTTCAAATCCTTGACACTGAATTATGGAAATAAGAATGCCAAGGGAAGTGGGTATTTGGTATGGGGAGGTGAAATGGCAATAACACGAGGGCACTAGTCAATGGTCTTGGACATTTTGGTGGTGTAGAGGTGAGGTAGCTATGTACAGCAAAACTCGAAGTGTTAATACTCGTGTAAGACTGTGACCCAAACTATAAAGTGAAACTTAAAAATATGAGTTTTCTAAGGAGATAAGTTATGGAGAGGGAGGAAACCTTGGGTCATTGGTGAAGGTGTGCTGACACAGCTGGTGGGTGGAGCTGGAACGCCTGAAACTACTATCAACAACTTTCTAAGTTAGGGTGGCCCAATTTAGAAAAATAGAAACCCTTTCTGGGGCCCAAGCAGTAGTACTGGGGCTCGAGCAGGGAGGGTATTTACCTTGCACAACACCAACCAGGGTTTTATCCCTGGCTCTCTATATAGTCCCCTGAGCCTGCCAAGAGTGTTCCCTGAGCTCAGAACCAGGAGTAGGAGTAAGCCCTGAGCATGTCAGGTGTGGCTCAAAAACAACAACAACAAAAACCCCTCAAAACCAAAAGACAAAAAATAACAACCAAAATAGAAAAACTAAGAACAAGAAACCATTTCGGGGATGAAGAGAGAAAAAATTGGAGTGCATACTTTGCATGCAGGAGTTCAAGGTTTGATCTTTTCGACTTCATGATCTCCAACAGATTGGAGAAACCTGTGTATACCAAGCTGGAAGTAGATCCTGAGAATTTCCAGGTGCGGCCACAAAGCTAAATAAACAGAAAACCCAAAACAAATGCATAACTCTCCCCCCCCCCCACTAACACCCCCCACCCCAAAAACAAAATGAATGCTTTTCTTTAACTTTGCTAGTTAAGGAAATCAAGACTCAGGAAAATGAGATTAATGCTTGTTGGCAGAGTTCAGTGAAAACCCAAGTCCTTTAGTTTTGGGAGCACCTTGCTGTGCAGTGTGATCTGTGTCATAGTTTTGTGGCAGGCATATGTGATAATGCTGATCAAAGAGTCCCTTATGAGCCCTGAAAAACAAAGGCTTATTATTATTATCATTTACTGAGTTCTAACAACTTTGAATAAGCAGCATTCCTCTCTCCTGGCTAAGTTTTAAACCAATTGGTAAATCACATAAAACAGATGGAGAAAGACTACCATTTTATTACTAACAGAGATAGTTTGAAGGATGAATTGGTTTTTCAAAGGCTAACCCTAAGAATGAGAATGGAAAATCAATTTTTTGTCCCTTTTTATTTTAATGACAGGCATTGAGCTTGTGTGCTTCATCTTATTTAAGACATAGATCCTGACTAATATTTAAATTTGGTTTGGGAGGGCACAGCTGGTGGTTTTCAGGGACTACTCTCTTGGTGGTGCTCAGTGGACCAAATGCCAGGGACCAAATACAATGTGGAGTTGTCGCTCTACTCTTGAAGTAGATACAATTATCATTGCCATTTTACAGTTGAGGAAACTGTGTCTCAGAAGGATTAAACCATTTGGCTAAGGTGAAATTTGGACCAAGTCAAGACAGTACTCTCTATATGTATTTATATTGAACTGATTTCCAGTGGATTTGTGTGTGTGTGTGTGTGTTGATATCGAACTGATTGTCACTGGATTTGTGTGTGTGTGTGTGTTTGTGTGTGTGTTTGTGTGTGTGTGTTTGTGTGAACATTTACATGTGATAAGTTTATGGATATGGGTGTTACCTTGAAGCAGGATCTCTATAAGGCACATGCAATCACGAATTAATCACTGGAGTTAGATTTTGCATGCCTGGGTGAACTGCAGAAGTCCCTATGAGGCTGCTCACTTCACTGCAGAATGAGCATGAAGTTACTACAAGACAGTGGGAAAAGCAATTGGTGAAAAGAACAAGCCTACCATAAGAGAGAGGGAGGAAAACTGGACTTCTTCCACTTCCACCTGTCCTTCTGGGTCACGCTGGTGACTAGCAGAAGGGGCTGCCATATATTCTGCCCTAGGGCTCTATGACAAAGAGTATGCCAACCCTGCAGTCTCCAATCAGGGAGTCAATTGACCAGGGGAGGCTCAACACGTCTTCTGGCCCTCCTTCTGCTGCTTCACTTATGCTGTATAAATATTACACACGTTTTTCTGTGACCCCACTACATTCAGGCCTAGGCAGGAAAGAGAATTAAAAAAAATTCTAGTTCTGACTCCTCTCTGACTCCTCTCTGGACTAATCTAAACTTCCAGATGGAGAAAAACTTGTCTTAAGAGCACTTTTTTCCCCTAATCTTGAGCTTGTCTCACTTGTATCACATGTCTCCCCATTGTTCATTGATTTGCTCTAGTGGGCACCAGTAACATCTCCATACGTCCTATCATGCTAGTGTAGCCCAAGGGCATCCGCTCGCACCAGGAACATGAAGAGCCCCCAAACCATTTGTTCAGGTCATGGGAATGAGGTCTATAATTGTTACTGTTTTTGGCATATCAAATATGACACGGGTAGATTGCCAGGCTCTGCCGTGCAGGTGCGATACTCTCTGTAGTATGTAGGCTCTCAGTTCGTGCATTTACTGATGAACTTCATGACTGTGCAGCCACACACAACACGGAGAGATGGCTTTTCTCTTGGGTGAAGCTCTGACCAGCTGTGGAATCCGGATGTTGAAAATGGCTGCCCTCATGGTGTGGGGGTTTTTCTGGCTTCTTGCAAGACTCTATTGGGATGACAGGCCAGGGCCAGAACCCGCCTTCCTTTCTGGCATCTCATGATCAGCCGAGCACAGGGAGAGCCAGTTGCAGCTCTGTCCCATATGTCTGTGTCTCTGGTTCAGCATACGTGGGCTTGAAATAGGCTTCGCTGTAGACTCTTACAATCAGGGCTTGAGATCAGCTTTTCTTTGTGTGGAGCTCTGACGAGCTGTGGAGTGTGGATGTTGAAAATGGCTGCCCTCATGGTGTGGGGGTTCCTCTGGCTTCAGTCCTCTGTCCTCTCCCTCATTCCAGCCATGTTGGCAATGGTGTCTCCTAGTACCTCTAGGCCTGGACATTGAATACAGGACTCTTTCGAGGCCCTGTAATTGGAATGAGTCTAATCTTGAGCACAACCCTTAAATGTTTTGGTTTTCAGATATGAAAACCAAGGTTTGAGAAACTGTCTAAGATCAACATCGGCTTCAGGAATAATCCCAGCAAGAGTTGCCCTTCCACAGAAATGATGGAGGGTGGAGCCAGACAATTAAGTTGTTATTAACATTACAGGATTTAATTGGTCCTTTCCACAGACCCTTGTTTGCATAAGGCATGTCCAATCTGATTGGTCAGACCTACAATGCCTCATTTACTTAGGGTATAACCAATTGGATAACAGGAGTAGTGAGAATAACATAATCACTCTAAGAGCTCAGGCCACTTACACTGAGGGCTGTTGGGGTTGCTGTCTTAGGCATGGAGCTTGCTATTGTTTGTCTTCTGTTGTACTTGTTACTACTGTTATTACTGATTACTTTGAAGAGTCAACCCACAGAAATGTGCCTATGATGTGCGATAAAGAGCTGTAACCCTCTTTATCATTCTTATGGTTGTAACAGTGTACATAATGATCTTGCGGCTGGCATGCTAATCTTACTCGCCAAGCACAAGAGCATGAAGTTAGTCCAAACTGCTGAAGCGTTGCAATTTGTGCGACTTCACATTTGTACTCTCAGCCCCCACTATTGCAACTTACCCTGAATTTTTGGTATCCCTCTCCATTGCGTTTGTAAGTAAACTGACACCTCTTTTTTTTTTTTTTTTTTAAAACTGACACCTCTGCTGTAAGAGATACCTACCACACAGGCCTCTCCGGGTATCTTTGAATACCCAAATGCTTTTTCCTACCCTTTCTCCTTCTCTAAACCTTCCTAGCCAGGGAGCTGTTGTGCAATTACAGACTAGTTTGGAAGGGGCCCAAGGTAGCAGGAACCTCTGGGGAGGTCACTGCCAACTCTTAGCATGCTCACCCTGCAGAGGGGCATATCTTAAGGGCTAGGGAACATGCCGGTGCTCTTTCAGTCTGTTTCAGATCTCAGAGCTGAAATGTGGGGGCTTCTCGGGAAGGAGCCCGAGAGGAACGAGGCGGAGCATGTGCAGATGCAGATTGGCTTGAGCCTGTGCAGGAGGAAGCCTCACGTCATGCTGTCAGGCTCCTGGTGGCAGCCAGGTGTCTCGGTTTTGATTTTTGTTTTATAAACACTTTCCCTGCCTGTCAGTTCTCCAAATGGAGTCAAACGCATCTCCATGGCAGCTGAGGCATAAAGAGCCCCAGTAAGATATGTCAGAGCTGAAGAGAATGTTCTGCTCTGAAGCAGGCACACAAGGGAGGAAAGAAAGAAAGAGGTTCACTCTTTTTTTTTTCTTTTTTGGGTCACACCCAGCAATGCTCAGGTGTTACTCCTGGTTCTGCACTCAGGAATTATTCCCTGCGGTGCTCGGGGAGACCATATGGGATGCCGGGATTGAACCCAGGTCCAGCTGCGTGCAAGGCAAATGCCCTACCCGCTGGACTATCGCTCCAGCCCCGAGGTTCACTCTTATCACAGAATCGGGGCCACATGGAGGAAAAGAGGATCATCGATTGGAGTGTTAACAGGAAATGTCCTGCTCTTTTTGGAGCATCTCCTAAGACCCTGAAGCTGAGGACATTGGTTGAGAAAGGCTTGTTTTCCCTATCCAGAATAAGATCCATTACTTCCACACAAGACTTGTTAAGAGCTCTAGCTAGACTCCATCACTTCAGGGCTGAGCCTCATGGAGTACTAAATCTGCCCCTAAACTCAGGTGCATGTGTCCCTGTGGATAAAAGATCCAGGACTTCTCCAAGTTGAGATGTGCTACTTCCTGCAACCCCCCGTCCTTCTGGAAGTCCTGGCAACCACACTCATGAACCACCTCCACTCCCATGTAAGCTCGTCTACTAACCTTGTTCCAGACTCAGAAATAAATCTCAAAAAGAGATCAAATAGCCTCAAGAATTTCTTGGGGGGCACAGTGCAGTTAATAACTTATCTCCAGCTGGACTTCCCAGTCCTGCTGGAGATAAACCTGTATTTTCTGGAGCCTGCAGCCACATTTGCAGTGGAATAACATCTTCAAACTCTACACCACTGGGAGTCCAGTCGAAGTGCACCAGACTGGATGTGATGTAATGTAGAGGTCAACCAATCTTGGCTAACAGAAACATGAACAGAGAAGGCTTAACTTGTAACAACATCTTAGTAATACCTCAGACAAGGATTTAATGTCCCCATGATAAGATACAGAAATGTCCCCATGATAAGATACAGTAATTTTCTTCTAAGGAAATATTTGTTTGATCACTGTGCTAGCCATTTATTGATAACAAGCAATATAAAATAAATTATTTTGGGCCTGCTACAGGGGCAGGCCTTAGGGGTGGTTGGGAAAATGGAGACAGTGGCAGAGGGAAGGTGACAGTGATGGTGGGATCGGTGTTGAAATATTAATGCCTGTAACAAATCATCATGGACAACTTTAGGGTAAGGGGGAAGACTTGTTAAGAGATGCCGCCAATTCCCATCACTTTTATTGGGTGCATTTAAGAAGAACTGCTAGTGGCCGCGTGGTTCATCAATAATTGCTTTATTTAGAGGTGACTACAAGAGTTTGCCACCCACACGGAAGTCTGGCAAGCTGCTTGTGTCCTATTTTATATGCCAAATACCAGTAACATTCATATTAGGTCATTCCCATGACCTAATATAATGGTTTGTGGCTCTTTATGTTCCTGGAGCAAGCGGATGCCTTTGAGTTCTTCTAGCATGAGACAGGACATATGGAGATATTACTGGTGCCCGCTCTAGCAAATAGATGATCAACAGGAAGATAGTGAAGATAGTGATAGTGATTTAAGAAGAAACTCGAAATTCATTGACTGAACAAAATAACTCCTTGTAAGTTGGATTCTCTGTTCTAGAGGCAGAGCCTGAGCAGACTCCTGCAGAAGTCATTTACTGAGGTATGTCTCCTCAGGGAAACCAGCAAGACAGTAGACAAGGCAGAGGAAGACTGTTGGGGACACTGCCGGGTCCCCAACAGTGCCGAAGCGAGTTCCCTTCTACCTCCGAGGCTGGCGGGGAATGGATGAAAACTCAGGAATCCGATGCAGTTTTAAAAGGCTTTACTTATCACAGGTTCAGGCATACAAATCCACAATAGGAAAAACCCTGTGCTTAGAATTCCTGGCTAGAACCCCAGCCACGTGTAGGTCAAAATGGCGGCCACCATGTGTAAAGGCCCTGTAAAAAGGAGACAAAGACAAGACTCCCAAGAAGGGTGCGAGCTCACAAAGAGAGAGCCCAAAAGCGCGAGAGAGGAAGCAGGCTGGTTTTATACCCCTGCTACTCAGACCTCCCTCCCACTATTATGGAAAGCAGGGAGGGTCAAATACCCTCAGGTATTTTCTCCCAGCACCTCACCTAGGCCCTTTTATATGCTAATATCTTGAGCCAAGATCTGCCTGGAAAAGCCTTTATAGGGTAGAGAAGGGGGTTCTGAAATGGCTTGTCTCTGTACCAAAGTCTAATACTAGTACCAGTTAAATATTTCTCCAAGCCTTCACAAGTCTCGTCTACTTCATGGTAGTTTTGTATTTTAGTTGCCTTTGAGTTATCAGGGAGCCATGCTTCCTTGCTTGGAGGCAAACAGCATTTCTCTCTGGTCTAATTATTTAAGGATCCAACGTGGCCAGGCAAATATGCTGGTAAGATCTAGCTAGTCCCACGATGATTGTGGTAGCATGAGAGAATATTTATACCAGCTAGTACAGAATACATGGTCAGATAAACTGCCATATTTAGACTACCCCCCTTATCTACGAAGTGATTTGCAGGAGGCAATCCAGAGCAGATGCAGAGGCTCTTAGAGGAGTCCTGCAACAGAAGACCCAAGCAAGGGCATAATTTCTGTTTTTTTTCTATAGAGCTCTGAAATGTAAATCACACCTTCATAAAGAAGTTGGGCTTCTGTACTCCCCACACAAGCTTCTGGTGGCAGCATAAACAGCCAAGCAGTGCAGAAGCCAGAGGATGGGCTGATAAAAGGGGAGTCCCAGGAATTTAAGAATAGTGTTGTCTTTGTTTAGAAGGGATTTGTGGAATAGAAGGGTTTTCCTCTCTCTGCTCTTGGGCATCAGGTCTAAAGGGCTCATGGAGACCTGGCCTATTTGTCAGCAGGGAGCCTGACTTCTTTTTCATCTCTGGTCTGGGCTGATGGGAGCTAAGCAGAGCTGATGGAGCTCTAAGGTAAAGTTGATGCTGTCCATGGCCAGTGTGGAGCATGGTGATAGTTCTGGGGAGGACTTGACTTGTGTTTCCTAGGCTTTGGTGGGCCGCAAGGCTGGATGGAGAAGCAGCTCATAAAGGCCTGATGAGGAGCCAGGTCAGTAGCAGGTATATGGTGCAAGGGTCAAAGTCAGGAACACCGGAAGTAGATCATCTTGGTTATGTCATTTTCCAGTTTTGTTATCCTGGACAAGTTCTTTAACATTTTTGTGTTTCTCTTCTCTTATTAAGTAGGGTGAATATCATGACTTTCCTCAATGGGTAATTGTATTAAAAACAGATATGGTCCATGGCAATCTAATATATATAATTATATATGACATAATTATATATCATTGCATATTATGTAACATAGTTATATGTAATGATATACTATATAATATGTGTAATATATTTTTATATTGTATCATGTGAATATAGCAAACATACATGAAAACATCTAGCATATCATATATATATCTATATATCTAAGGTATTCCTGAGTCATTTTTCAAAGCCAATTTTTTATGAATATACTGTTTTGAATCGGTTAGATAGATTCAATCCCATTATCTATCTCCAGAATCTCAGGTGTCAACTCTTCTGTCATCTTGAGGGTGAATAGTATTAGCCACTGAAAGGTAAACCGATGAGCTGGAGGTTAGCCAACTTCTGATTCAACCAATATCTGATTTCCCACTGTGTTATTACTATTAACTATGGAACTCTGGCAAATTGTTGACCATGATTAAAATTGTATCTTCTTCATTGATTTGTTAGGTTGAACTAACAGGTCAATCAAGTACATAATGGAGTGCCCAGATCATATTAAGTGCTCAGGAAATTAGGGTTTACTTCCCTACATTTGACTCTAGCCCTGTTTCCTGTCTGCATACACATATTTCATCTTCCCCCACTTTATTTATCTTTTAAAATTTTTTTATTATACCACCATGAGATATACAATTACAAAGATAGTCATAATTGGGTCTCCGTCATACAGTGTTCCAGCACCCATCCCCTCCACCAGTGCCCCACTCCCACCACCAGTGTCCCCACACTCCCTCCCACCCACCCCCAGCATGCCCCTTAGGGTGGCAAGCTTTTCTTTATCTCTTTATCTCTCTCTCTGTCTCTGTATTTCTCTCTCTCTTCTCTTACACATTGTGGCTTGCCCTACAGATATTTACAGTTTATGACCCCCACTTTATTTAAACACTGTTTACAAAGTTGTTCATGATGATTTGTTCAGACATTCAGTATTGAAACACCAATCCTACCACCACCATTGCCTTCTCTTTACCACTGTCCCCATTTTCCCAAACATCCCTCAAATCTGTCCATGAAGCAGGCCTACAATAATTTTTTTATATTGCTTATTTTTAACCACTAAATGGCTAGTGGTCTTCAGTAAAAGAAAATTGTTGTATCGCACCATGGAGCCATTAAGTCCTTGTCTAAGTGTTTATTAAACTGTTGTTGCAGTTAAGCCTTCTGTGTTAATGCTTCTGTTAATTGAGATTAGTTGGCTTCTACATTGCATTCCCATTTAATCTGGTGTGCTCCTACTGGGATGCCTGGTGTTGCAGAGTTTGGAGATGTCAGATCCAGAAAATCCAGAATATTTAACTAGATTTTCAGTTCAGCCAGAGGCATGGAGATAACTCTTGGTACGTGAGTGCAACATCCCAGGCTTCTCCTGTCCCTGGACTTCTCAGCCTAGACTGAGTTCCTCATCTTTGACTATGTTGTTTATCTATGTTGAATTGCTGCAGTGTTGGGGCAAGAGAGAGAGAGGGGGAAAAGAGAGGCACATCCAAACCAGGTTAAGAGGGTGTCACTCTGGGAGAGGGCCTAAGATAAAGAAGAGAGGGCGAGGAAAAGGAATTGACTGATGGAAATGTCACGACTATGCGTTAGTGCCTTGGGACTTTAAATATTAGTCATTTGACTTTCCTTTTGTGTTTTATTTATTTTTTATCCAGCGTCATCAAGCCCTAGAGTTTGGTTTTAAAATTGAATGAATCATCCCATTATCCTTGAGAACTGCTTCAGGGGCAGAAAGTATTGTCCTCATTTCACCAGTAAGAAGCTGGTATACACAGAGGCAAAGTGATTGCTACAAGACCACAAAGCCAGTAACTGCACTGGTGGCTGGTGGGCTTTACATTTTGAGGCTTTCCCAGGTTATAAGATGTTGGGCGTGGCAGAAAATAAACCAAGTGGCTGCAGGTACATAGAAGAAGTGGGGAAAGAACTCTGTGGATTACCAGCCACATGTGAGGCACCATGCAAAGCATTTTATGTTAGATTTTGTTAAACTCTCTCAACTGCCATATGTACCAACAAATGAATCCTATTGTTTCTACAGACCCAATTTGTGGAGGAGCAAACAGAGACTCATCCTGGGATCTGAAATGATCTTCCTGGATGCGCGAATTTGTATTGTTTTCATTATGTCAAGCAGCTCCTGAATAATTTTGTTTTTGTTTCTATTTCACAAGGATCCCCAAAGCACAGTGAGGTTTCCTTTCTATTTATAGCCCAAACTGAAATCCTGCAGCAATAGGAAACTCTCATTTCCTTAGGAATATTGCTGCGCCTTGCCCTCCCTCTAAAACCTGAGAATGGGAGGCATCTTGCTGCCGTTTTCTGGGAAGAACAAAGAAGGCGCAGTCTCAGGAATCCTTCAGTTGTGCAGTGCAATTCATGTCGATGGATATTTGCAGATTCCATGATTAGGTTAATTGCTAGATTCATAGATTCATCTCTTTTTCTCTAGAGCCTGCCAACACACAGGAGTTTTGTTTTTGCATACACCTCAGTTCAAAGCAACAAAGATTTTTGTGGTGGCTAATAATATTAATAATAAGTGATAATAATAACTTCTGTATCTCAAAGTGGTTCACACCAACTCTTTGGCTCCTCAGAAAAACATAGCAGATTACAGTTCATATTTTCCTAATTTTATAGATGCAGAAAATAAGATTCAGAGAAGGTAAAGTACAGCCACATAATAAGAGGAAAAGCTATGATTTGAAATTTTCTTTTGGGTTTTGTGTTTTCTTTTTCCTGTTTTTAGGCCACAGCTGGTGGTTCTCAGCGTTTATTCCTGGCTCTACACTCAAGGATCCATTCTGGCGGGGATCGGAGACTGTAATGGGTTGCCAGGGATTAAAGCTGGGTTGGCTGTGTACAAGACAAGTACATTACCTGCTGCATTATTGCTTTATCCCCAGGACTTGAATTTTCCATTCCAATGTCTTATTTTTAATAGTTTTCCTTTAAATGTCCATTAGCGTTGACTGGATCAACAAACTATTCCAAGATTTACAGGCTTAAAGCAATAACTATTCTATTGAGCTTGTGATTTGTGTGTCATCTGGAGATTGCTGATCTTGGGCATCTCAGGGGTCTCTACTGCGTCCCCTCATGTGACTGTGGTCAGTTGGCGGACCCTGGGAACCACATGACCTAGGGTAGCCTCAGTTCAAGGTCGACAGGCTCTTGACCAGGTGCCCCACTTAGCCGATTGTCCTTTGGCAGTTCACACAGTGACATGAAGGTTCTCTTAGCTCAGCAGAATTATAAACCCCAGGACACTGTCACTTTCTCAGTCTTTACAGTGTCGGGAGCTCTGGATGTCGGGGTCCCCCAACAGTATCAGGACAGAGGTTGTCTTCTACCTCCGAGGATGCCGGGAGAACAGATGAAAACTCACGAATCCGGTGCAGTTCCAAAAATGGCTTTTAATAGTACAAAAGCTCTTCCACAGCAATCCAATATAATGAACAAACTCTAGCTCTGGTCCGAACTTAGACCATACAAAAGAGCCTAAGTCTCCCACCAAAAAGAGAGGATCTCACCCGAGCTGAGTCCTACCCAGAAGAAGGAGCAAAAGGCCAAAAGACAAAAGCCAAAAGCTGCAGGAGCCAAAAGCTGAAGGCTGAGGAACCAAAAGGCAAAAGGTGAAGGGGCCTCAAGTCAGCCCCTTATATACACCAAAGTAATCCAATCGGGAGGTTGTCATGTCAACAAAGAACCCTAAACAGAGTGTAGTGCCACACCTTATTGCAGGTATAAACAAAGGTTATGCCAAGGACTAAGGAGATTATCTCTTATGTAAAACACTGGAGAGAGAGAGGGCTGATATAAAGTAATACATCTTAACTTCATGAGCTTCATGTAATCTAGATGGTACCCACAAGGTCCTTCTTATTATTATCTGCACCAAGGTGATTCTGAGTATCTTGTTCTCGTGTACTGAAAGGGTCACTCTTGCCTGCTTAGAGCAAACTAGTATGATCCTTCCTATAGTCTTCCTATAGTCTCAACGTAGCCAGGGTGGTAGTCTCCTGGTAAATTCTAACTGTCCCACGTTGGGTGCAGTGGGTATAAAGAGGAGCTGTGCCCAATCTAGAAAACATAGAGTCTTAGTAGATGTATAAGTCAGAAGTTATTCAATCAAGGTGACTTCTGTAACTGCCACACCCTCTAGCAGTGTTTACATAGAAGAGAAGTCTCATTAGAAGGAACCTTGGCTTAAATAAGATTAAGCTGGGCGTGAGCAAAACAACAAAACTCCCAGATTAGCTAAACATGTCCTCCAACATTACAGTTCTCCTTTCTTCCTTCATATTAGCTTTGTCCTTTTTGGGCATCGTAAATGACTTGGCCAACTCAGATGCAGGCACGGAGAATTAGCCTTCATTGTCGCTCGGCGTGTGTGTGTATGTGTGTGTGTGTGTGCGCACATGCTCACATCCATGCTTGTGTGTGTGTGTGTGTGTAGCCAATGTTGCAGCCCACCACATCTATTTTCTGCTAGATCACTCTGTTGAGATAGAGACATGGCAGCAAAGAAGGGAATATTCTCTATTTGTTTTTCTGAGAACTCATCAAGATGGAGACAGCCTATTTGATTTATAGGCTTTATAAAATTCTTGGGGCAGTAGGAGCCTTGAGACTTTCCCCAGGCACGTGTGATTTAGCTTGAGCAAAGTCAGTGTGGGACCCTAGAAGGTGATTCCATTTCTGTGTGGGTCCTTTGATTTTGTATTTTATGCCAGTGAGCATACACACCCCTGACACAAAGGAAGCATTCGTTTTAGTTCTTTAGTTAGCAGCCCTGAGGGTCGTTTTGGATCCCCTCTCCCCACACACATCACCATTACACCATGTTCAATGTTCAGCCCTCATGCTGGGTCCTGGCTAGTTTCTCTATATGGAGTCCTTGGTTCTTGCTGGTTCCCTACTGGTTCTTTCCCTCCAAATCTGTGCTGGTCTCTCACTATTTCTGTCTCTCTAAGTTCACTCTGGTTTGTCACTGCTACCCTGTGGTCTGTTGCTGGAACTCCAAGGCCTTCAAGGCATATAGATCAGTAGTTCTTTGTCCCTTGCCTTTTCCTTATTATGTACCTGGATGAGAATTGTCACTTCTCCTGCCGTCTACCTGGGCACAGGTGAGGGGTCAAAGAGGGAACTGCCTGGACTGTGCCCCCCTTTCAGTGCTATAATTCTGTTCCTTAGCCTTCTTTGTCATCTGACTGGCTACCCCTCATGGTGATGAGATTTAAAATGACCATTTGTCTTTACTAGAATACCTGGCATCCACGCCCTCCACTGGAACACCTGGGCTGCCAGAGAAGAGGTGGGTTTGGTGGGTAGAGGCTGGGGTGACTGTCTTGAAGCCCCTCATTTTGTTTGAGTAGGACTTTGCATCACTTCTGTGGGGTACTGCCTGACCCCACCTCCCAAGGAACCTGGCACAGCTGGAAGCTCAGCTGGGCATCTGTTTTAGGAAACCTGAAATTAACTTTATGGCCGGAAAGTGCTAAGCTTGGCTCCATGTGCCATCTCTCTACTCTGGGTATTTAATAGCCCCGACTCAGCTCAGCTGTCATTTGTCACGTTTAGAAAAATGTTTCTTTCATAGTCATGTGCTTCAAAGGCAATTTATTCTGACTGTTCAGGCAGGTCTCTGGTGTTTCTGTAAGTGAGCAGGGCAGGTTAAGGCACTCGATGGGATGAGGGGGTGAGGGTTTCCTTTTTGTTTAGGTTTTGGTCCACATAGAGTGATGCTCAACAGTTACTCCTGCTTCTGCACTCAGGAGTTACTCCTGGCTGATATTGGGAGACAGTGTTGGGATACTGGCTATTAAACTTGGTTCAGTTGTGTGCAAGGTAGGCATGGTACTTGCTGTAGTATTGCTCCAGCTACCTAATCAGGGAGTCCCTTGAGATTTCAAGCTGTGAAGAAGTCCCGACAATTTCCCCTGCTGCTACTTTCTTACTTCCTTTCCACTGTAAGTAGAATAGCATGTGTGTGGGCTCTGAGCAAGACAGAACTCAGATCATGATTCAGTGCTTTATTTTGTAATTCGGGGTAAGTAGTTGAAGCTTTTCTGGTTCCCGTTTCTTCATTGGTAAAGTGAAGGTATTATTAATCTGTTGGGTTGTTGTGAGGATTAAATGAGCTCATGTGAATAACTGCACGAGGCAAAATAAATTCAATTATTATTAGTAGTAACAAAAACTCTTACGAGGATTACTACTGTTACTCAGCAATGACTTAACAACCTAGTGGCATATCAGCATCATGCCAGGGAGCTTATTAAAAATTCATACTTTGTGCCATATGCCTGAAGATTGTGATGACGGGATACCCAGGAATTCATACAGTTTATCATGGTCTGATGATTTCAAAGCTGCTGGTGCCCTGGGGAAGCATGTGGGATCACTGTTTACCCCACAAAGCTTCACACATTTCTTGCAGTGTTCAACATATGAAGATACTGAGCTCACTTTTAAAAAGTCTATTTGTTTAGTCTATTTGTGTGTACAGCTGTTTTCAGGGGAAATTTTAGGGGGTTTCATAGATAGAAATGTTTTAAGAAATGTTTATTCCATACTTTGAGTCTGCCAGTTGACTAGGTCCTCTGACCTCTAAACTCTGGCTCCAAGTTCGAAAGGGGGAAGCTCTGGTGGTGTCACCTAAACTGCTGTCATGTTGAGAGAGAACAGGGGGTTCACGCCAGGCATGTCTGGTAACCTGGGACTAAAAGGGAAAGAAGAATAGGGACACGGACTGAAAAAATCAGTATCATTGTCACTGTATCACTGTCTTCCCGTTCATCATCGATTTGCTTGAGCGGGCACCAGTAACATCTCCATATGACCTGTCTCATGATAGTAGAGCCCAAGGGCACCTGCTTGCTCCAGGAACATAAAGAGCCTCAAACCATTCCATCAGGTCATGGGAATGAGGTCTGTAATTGTTACTGGTATCTGGCATATCAAATATGATACGGGTAGCTTGCCAGGCTCTGCCGTGCGGGTAGCATACTCTTGTGGTTGATCACTTCACTTGAAGATCACTTGAATCCCGTTACTCATCGATTTGCTTCGAGCGGGCGCCAGTAACATTTCCATTGGACCCTATCACGTGCCAATGTAGCCCAATGGCATCTGGTTGATTCAGGAATATGAAGAGCCTCAAACCGTTCCTTCAGGGTCTTAACAAGGAAGTCTGACCATCTTGTAGGTGGGCGGCCACGTGATCTTTTGACATCCCGTGGGATCCAGTCGGTAACGGCTCTAGTCCAGCGGTTGTCTCCAAATCGCATTACATGTCCAGCCCATCTGATTTTCGATGCCTTGGCAAACGAGACAGCGTCCCTGATTCTGGAATAGCGACGGAGGTCAGAACTCCGGATTCCTTCTCTCACTTGAGTGAGACGTGATATTCCAAGCATAGCTCTTTCGATGCCTCTCTGGGAGACCCGAATAGCATTCTCATCCTGCTTTCGTAGGGCCCAGGTCTCTGAGGCGTATGTTAATGCAGGGAGAACGGTGGAGTCGAAGAGATGTGCCCGGAGCCGGAGGTTCTTTGTCCTTTTAGCTATTTCTTCGATGCCTTTGAAGGCATTCCATGCCGCTCTCTTCCTCCTGCGCAGCTCAGGTTTTAGGTCATTCATCATGTTGACTTCTCGACCTAGGTACACATAACTGCTGCATTCAGAGATGTTTGTTCCATTGAGAGCGAATGGGGCCTCTGGAACTAGTTCATTTCTCATGAACATAGTTTTCTTCAGATTCAGCTGTAGACCTACCTTTCCACATTCTCGGTCAAAGTCAGCCAGCATTTGTGCCGCTTGGCTAATGTTTGGTGTTATTAGAACGATGTCATCAGCGAAGCGGAGGTGGTGTAGTTGCCGACCATCTATCTTCACTCCCATTCCTTCCCATTCTAATTGTCTCATGATGTTCTCGAGGGTGGCACTGAAGAGTTTTGGTGAGATGGTATCACCCTGTCGAACCCCTCTTTTTGACATCAATGATCACTTCTTTGTAGAATGGTGAGATCCTGGTGGTGAATCCATAATACAGCTCACGAAGGATCTTGATGTATTGGGTTTGAACACCCTGTTTGACTAGGGCTTCGATGACTGCTTCAGTCTCCACAGAATCAAAGGCTTTCTGTAAATCAATGAACGTGAGACAGAGCGGCATCTTGTACTCCCTACAAACCTCAATGAGCTTGGTTACTGTGTGGATATGGTCGATTGTGCTGAATCCTTTCCGGAAACCTGCTTGCTCGCATGGTTGACCTTCATCTAGTGTTCTGCTAATCCTGTTCAGGATGACTCGTGTAAACAGCTTGTAGATGACAGACAACAGGCAGATGGGGCGATAGTTGCCGATGTCATGAATGTCTCCCTTCTTGAACAGTAGTACTGTCCTGCTGGTTTTCCATTGGGAGGGCACCTTGCATTCGGACAGGTAGCGTGTGAAGAGCCGAGCTAGTGTATTGATGAGCACCGATGGCAGATTCTTCAGATGTTCGGGTCTGACTTTGTCTGGGCCTGGTGCTGTTCCCTTCTTTACCGATGAGATGGCATGTCTTATTTCAGAAGGGAGAACGTTGGGAATGGCGTATCCATCCTGTGGAATTTGGTATGTGGGCAGGTGGATGTGGCTATCAAAAAGATTTGAGTAGAAGTCCTGGATAATCTTCTCCATTGCCTTTCTGGAAGATGTGATCGATCCATCAGGGCGTCGGAGGGCAGTCATCTTGGTCTTATAGTTGGCGAAGGACAGGCGGGCAGTGCGAATACTTTTCCCGGCTTCTGCTGCATCTTCCAGTATTTCTGCTCTTCTGTCTTTGAGGTCTGCTTTTATCGCTTCTCTGCACTGTTTAGCAAGCTTGGACGTTAGCATTTGGTCTCCTGAGGCTCGCGCCTTGCCACGTTGGCGAATGAGCTCGAGAGTTTCTGAAGACAAGCGTCCTTTTGTGTTTTTCTCTCTCTTGGCATTCTTCGCACAATCATGGAGGTGCTGAACCAGTCGGTTGTATTCTTCATCGATGTCATCAATGATGGTATCTTCCCATGTTGCAGCAATGGTGCTAAAGAGTTCCCAGTTGGTGGTCGTTCTGGGAGTTCTCTTCTTAAACTTTGCAGCCTTTTCTCCCCGTTGCGGGAAGTAGAATTTTTGCACGAAGGAGACGGTGGTCCGATCCTGTCTGGAATTTGGGGACGACAGCAACATCAGTCAGACAAAACCGTCGATTGAAGATGATGTGGTCGATTTCATTGTGGAACTGTCCACCAGGAGATTCCCATGTCCAACGTTTCGCTTCAGCCTTCTGAAACTGTGAGTTCCCATGAATAGTCTTGGTGGACATGATGAACTCAGATAGTCTCTCACCCTGTTCGTTCCGTTCTAGGCCATGGGTCCCGATGTGGAGTTCTTCAGCCGATCTTCTGGGTCCTATCTTGGCATTAAAATCACCGACTATGATCTTGTAGAAGGTGTGATCTTTTTTTATAGAACTCCTCCAATTCCATGTAGAATTTCTCAATTTCATCTTCTTTGTATGTGGATGTTGGTGCATAGACAATGAAGATAGAAATTGCTGGCAGTGGGCCACATCTCCTCAAGTGTAATCGTCCTATTCGGTTTGTTAGGCATTCAAATGAATCAATGTTGACAGCCATGTTCGTGTTGACAAGGACACCAACGCCACCGACGCCTCTTTCATCACATGTTCCAAGGAACAATTCTTCTCCGGTGTCAAATACAGCATGATGCGACTGACGCCTCCTCGTCTCAGTCAGACCAATGATGTCGTACTTGATCTTTCTTGCTTGCAGCATCAGATCCTCAATATATGCTTCCGTTGCCAGTGTACGTGCATTGAAAGTACAGACAGTCATTTTAGTCCTTCTTCGTTTTGGCAGCCTAGGACAGCCGTGAAATTTTATCAGGCACTGCTTGTTTTCCTTTCTTACTGCTGCCGTATTAAGGGCTCTTTCGGGGTCAGGAAAATAAACATTTTTGTTACTGGGTTTGGCATATCGAACACGCATCGGACAGCTTGCCAGGCTCTGCCATGCGGGGGTTATCCCTAAATCCAGTATTTATTGATGAACTGTGCGGCCGCGAAGCGGCCGCAGCGAGCCAGGCTGTGATAGGCTGGTCTGCTGGGTGGAGTTCTGACGAGGGGGGAAGTCCGGATGTGGAAAATGGAGGTCCTCATGGAGTGGGGGGGTTGTCTGGCTTGTGAGGCTCTACTGGGGTGGTGGGCCAGGGCTAGAACCTGCCATCCCTCCCAGGCGCCTCGTGAGCGGCTGGGCACAGTGAGAGCCAAGAGCAGCTCTGCCCCATGTCTGTCTCTGGATCAGCAAAAATCAGTATCATGGACAAAATGGATTCAGACTGACATAGATGATATTATTTGACCCATTATCATCTCACTTTAAAACCAAATGACATACCTAAAAGTGCCACGGGAGTTGCAGGGAAGTCCATATGTGGCTCAAAAGTAGAAAGACCTGAGTTCTGACAATTGTCTGTCCAGCAGAATCTCTGAAACTCTTTAACAAAAGGTCTGAATATTTCATGTCTTGATTATTTGCAATTAATATGAAGCACAGAACTTAAATTTCCTGGTGTAGCTAGTCCTCTGTGAGCCCACTTTTTGACTTTATTTTTTTCTAATAATATTTTGTTGGTGTCACTGCCAGTACCCGCATGCTGAAATTCTTTCTCATTACATGGGCAAGGACCTGGAAGATCTCTTAGAGGGGGGGGTTCGTTGCAGGGACTCCAGGCAACGCCAGCACTCGTGTGCATATAGGAGCTTTCATTTCCAGTCTTCTGTTTCCATAGGTGATAGAGTCTGTGATGTCACAAAGACATCTGAATGGACAGCAGGTCATTTCAACATGGTATCAGTCTAATGAAGGACCAGTTTGGTGTTTATTCAGCATTGATTTTAGTTCTTAAGCTATAAAAACACTGAGGACTATAACTCATGGTGAGTATTTGAATACCTTAATTTATATTTAATCATTAAAGTAACAATAGAGATAGTAGACAAATATTAAGACCATGACATCTTATTCACAATGTCTGTCATTTACATACATTTATTGAGTTCTCCCTATACTGTGTCTAGGATCCTGGTTACTATTATCCCATTTTCCAGATAAGGTGATTGTCAAAGTCTTTCCAGCTGTTGTACTAGGTTTCTGTACAATTTACTGAATGAAATTCAGTTTCTGTACAATTTACTGAGGGCAGAGGAAATAAAATAAAATCCATGACAATAACTCTTCTTTAAAAAAAGTTTTTTAGCCCATACTGGGTGGTGCACAGGACTTTACTCCTGGCTCTGTGCTCAGGGATCTCTCCCTAGTAGTACTTGGGGGAAGCCGTATATAGTGGGGGTTTTAAACCTGGTTAGCTGGGCAAGTGACTTAATCCTGATACTTGTTCTCTGGCCCTAGATACTATTTTTTTTGGCCTTTTTGGGTCACATCCGGCAATGCTCAGGGGCTACTCCTGGCTCTGGACTCAGGAATTACTCCCTGGCGGTGCTCGGGGGACCATATGGGATGCCGGGGATCGAACCCAGGCCAGCAGAGGCCAGCTGCATGCAAGGCAAACGCCCTACCCGCTGGGCTATCGCTCCGGCCCCTAGATACTATTTTTAAAATGCTTCCTATACATATGTATATTGGATGTTTTATACATTGTTTTATTTCCTCATAATAATTGTATGATATACAAATTTTGGGGGTGGAGTTGAGTCCAACAAGTTTTTTTTTTTTTTGGTCACACCCGGCAACGCTCAGGGGTTTCTCCTGGCTCTGAACTCAGGAATTACTCCTGGCGGTGCTCAGGGGACCATATGGGATGCTGGGGATCGAACCCGGGCCAGCACAGGCCAGCGCGGTGCAAGGCAAATGCCCTACCGCTGGGCTATTGCTCCGGCCCCGAGTCCAACAAGTTTTATTACAATTTCTTTTTTATTCATGGGTCACATGGACGTCCTTAATTTTCTAAATATTTGGGTGTTTACTATTCAAATATATATGCCAAAAAATAGAACCCAGGTCCTCACATATGGATGTTTTCTACATCTCCCCATTATATATACATTTTATTAAATAAAAAATCTTATTTTAGTCACTGTGATTAATAATTTACTGATACTGTAGATGGTGAAGTTTTATGCATACAATATTCTAGTATTCTATCCCCCAACCTGGGTGTCTGTTTCCCTCCACCGCTGTCCCCAGATTCTCCCTAGTCCCCACTCCAGATCTTTGCTCTTTGCCCTTCTCTCCTCTGTCCCCTCCCTCAAGTTTCTCATCCATGCTGAGTATTGATGAACTGTGGTGTATCATTACCATGACCATTAGAGGAACTGGAGTCCATAAAAGTCAAATAGCTAGGCTATGGTCATATGAATTAGAAAGTTCTGGACAGTGTATCTTCAGGTCTGGTTGACATCAAGTCCTGGACTCATTAACTTGCTTTACTGAATTTTCCATGAAGATGTTCCTAATAAGCAGCAATAGTTGCTAATATTATTTGCTAATAGCATGATACCTAGTGTAGTGTTTGTTTTTTTAAAGAATCATTTTTGTCTAGTATTTTTTTTTTTTTTTTTTTGCTTTTTGGGTCACAGCTGGCAATGCTCAGGGGTTTCTCCTGGCTCTGCACTCAGGAATCACTCCTGGCGGTGCTCGGGGACCATATGGGATGCCGGGAATCTAACCCTGGCTGGCATGGGCCGGCCGCGTGCAGGCAAATGCCCTACCCGCTGGGCTATCGCTCGGCCCTAGTATTTTTTTTCATTTTGGGTCACACCCAGAAATGCTCAGGGGTTACTCCTGGCTCTGCACTAAGGAATTACTACTACATTGCTTGGGGGATCGTGTGGGATGCTGGGGATTGAACCTGGATCAGCCATGTGCAAGGCAAATGCCCTACCTACTATCATTCCAGCCCCTGTCCAGTATTAATTTATGGAAAAAGAAACAGTGCAGCTAAAGATATGTGTACTATGTACATTGTATCTTTTGATTGCTACCGTAGAAAACCTTAGCTAAACATAGGAAATATTAAATAGGATCTAATTTGCTTCTGAACATTTAATGTTCAGAAGATATAAACACATGCATGCAATTCAGAAAGAAAGAGCTCAAAAGGAGTAAATCAGGAGAGTCATATGTGGAATTCTACAATTGTGATAAACACTTATTGGAAAAATGAAACAGACAGATGTGCTCTTAGACTAATTGAACAAAAATCCTTGAAAAGTTCAATGGTAGACATAATGGGAAGAGACAGCTGAGAGGATGAACGGGATGTGCAAAAGGGACTATTCCCAGTGTTTTGGATACAAAATACATTGTATTCATTAAATAGTAAGAAACCATATGATCTCAATCTGGAAATGCCCTCAGATAAATTGAGAAAATGTCCTTGAACAAAGCAAAAAAGAAAAAGCAGCTTAAAATAACCAGGACTTTTTTTTTTTCCAAACAGACCTTGAAATTACCTCATTTTTGAAGTGCTGGTTTGTTTCCAAGAATTTATGTCAATGTATTATTCTGAGAATTGGCTTTCGGAGAATAAATCTCCTACCCTCTTCACCCCCCAAAGTTGGTCCTTCCTCTCTACCCATGGCCACTATTTCTGAGTCTGTTCTTAAAAGGTTCATTTTTTTCCCTCCTCCACTGCTCCCTATTGTTCCGTCTGTTAAAATAACAAGGACGGCGCTCTCTGGTTGTGGTGCTGGCACAGGAGCTTGGTGGGTTTGCACTCATTTACTTGCATGCATTTATTTAGTCTGTGCACTGGAGATGGTGCACCATGTACCTGCGTGGCAGGCGGGATGTTCCAGCCCACAATGTGTAGGGACTTTGGTCAGCAAAAGTGCTTATCATTCATGGAGTAACCACCTATCAGTGTCTTTCTCACATTTTGTCTGTTTTTCTTGTTATAATACAGTGATTTAAATGAATATGGAACAGTAATAATTCGGTACTTAAGCTTTCATAACAGTGAAAGATAGGAATCACCTTCATAATAAAACCTATTCTTTTTAGCTTAGTAAAACAACCATTTTTTGGTGATTTGATGTTGACTATTTTTCATCTTGCTGGCTTGTTTCTTCTATGCACACAACTTCAGTTCAGCCACAGTAAGCTGTTCCGACTTCCACTCTACAGATACAGTACTGCTTGCTCTAAAGGGAACTGATAAAAGCCAGATCCTGAAAAACATACAGCAAGTATATATTGTTGAGAGCATTTGCTGGGCCCGAAGGGAGTAAGAAAAGTAGTGAATGGTTAAGAAAAGCATTGAACAGAGTGACTACTCTGACAAAATTATTAATGGGGTGCCTCCATTTTATCTTGGAATCTTTTCTAGTTTGGAGAATCAGCCATATGATCATTCCATTAGTGGACCATTTCATTAGTATTAGCACTGTTTCATATCCGAGAACAGAGATCAGTGAATTCCCTGATTGTGCTCTATGGGGTCTCAATTCCCACTCTACCTTCACTATCGAACCACTTCTATCTTGATAGATTTAAAATATATATATATAATTAGTTTATTTCATTTATTTCAAAGCTGTGCTTATAATAGAGCTATAAAACCAACGTTGGGTTGTTTCGAATAGTCCACAATAACAACTTAAAATATCAGTCAACTTGACGTCAGAATCTATTGTTTACATTGACTTTCAGATTTACTCCTTTGTTCCACTCTGATGCAATATTCTGTATCTGTTAGGAAACAATGCCAACATGCACAGTGCTTTAAATACACAGATTTACTTACACAGTAGGAGTCTGAGATCCCTCCCCCAGCCCCTCCTTACTTCCCTCCCCCTCCCTCCCTTCCTCACCTTCCTTCCCTTCCCTTTCCCCTCCCTTCTCCTTTCCACCCTTCCTCCCTCCTCCTTCCCTCCCTCCCTTCCTTCCTACCTTTCTACCTCCCTCCTTCCTCCCTCCCTCCCTCCCTTCCTTCCCTCCTTCCTTCCTTCCTTCCTTCCTTCCTTCCTTCCTTCCTTCCTTCCTTCCTTCCTTCCTTCCCTTCCTTCCTTCCTTCCTTCCTTCCTTCCTTCCTTCCTTCCTTCCTTCCTTCCTTCCTTCCTTCCTTCCTTCCTTCCTCCCTTTCTCCCTCCCTCCCTCTCTCTCCCTTCCTTCCTTCCTTCCTTCCTTCCATTCCTCCCTCCCCTCCCCTTTCTTTTTCCTCCCTCCCTCCCTCCCTCCCTCCCCTCCCTCCCTCCCTCCCTCCTCCCTCCCTCCCTTCCTTCCTTCCTTCCTTCCTTCCTTCCTTCCTTCCTTCCTTCCTTCCTTCCTTCCTTCCTTCCTTCCTTCCTTCCTTCCTTCCTTCCTTCCTTCCTTCCTTCCTTCCTTCCTTCCTTCCTTCCTTCCTTCCTTCCTCCCTTCCGCCCTCCCTCCCTCCCCTCCCTCCCTCCAGCTGATTGACTTGAGTAAATTAGGGTTTAGCCCTCAATTAGTGATGGTGTTATCCTTTCCCCAAACCCCAGGATCACTTGAAGGTACACAGGGAAGAGGGAGGGAAAGACAACGGATACTGGGTCAATAAGTAGTGAGTTTGTAGTTCAAAGCACAAGCCTTTTATGCAAACAAATCCAGCTAAGTTATTAGATCCTCAGACTTGAGACTCATTGTAGAGATTACATTAACAAACTTTTGATTTGCATCTATTTTGGGCCAAGAGACGAGTTTAGGAGCCAGTGAAGTGGAGTGAATATGGAGAACATTTAGCCTATTCCCATTTAGCCTTTGACTTCTGAAAGTCAAAGAGATCTGACTCTTGAACTTGGGCATGAACCTCTAACTGGTTTGAGTATTGGCAAAGATAATTACTTTTTGATATTTATGTTTCCTTATCTGCAATGTGGGGATAATTTTCCTATCTTACTTAGTTTTGCAAAAAATAAATGAGATTAGGCATATAATGTGCCCAGTATCGTGCCTGGTCCAGAGTAGATAAGTTCCCTTTTAGTTTATCATCACTAAACTGCCTCTAAAATTATCAGCATAATGACTTTTCCTTGGGCCATTTAGCCCACCTGGCAAGCTGTGACTGCTCTTTTGTATCACCTTATGCATGGGGTGAAGGCACACAGTGAAATAACTCGGCCTCCTATTCTCAGCGTCTCTTCTTTGAATAGCGAGAAAAACCCTATTTCTTGAAATTCTAACACACATGAATGTCTTTTAATATCAATAATAAATAGCAAGCAGTCCTGAGTCCTGCTGACCGGAATAATTTTCCTCTCACCTTGGGAAGCTATAACCGTCATATGTGGCCCAAGTGTTGATCCTTCCTGAGGCCTCAGGAAGCTCTAGCTGAATCTTAACTTCTCACCTAGATCCAAAGCAATTTTTTCTCCAGGAGAGCCCATTAGCTCATTTGAATTACATGTCCAGCCTTCAAGCCTGGAATCTCAAGGTCGTCAGGCCACAGAGGAGCGAGTTATTTGACTCATTCTTCAGTTCTTTCAGCACTTGATCCGTCACCATGTCTAAGCTCATTGCCATCCCTTTTCCTCAGCCTGTCATCAGCTGATTGGTCAACACAGACAAGTAAAGAATAGCCTTGTCAACGATGTTTTAATGAACACCTCCTAGCAGCCAAGAGCATGAATAATTCATCAGTGTGCTTTGGTCCTCTTGGCCCCTGGTGGTCCTACCCTGGGTTACAAGTGACTGAGCTCAGGAGACAGCACTCTCCCCAGGATAATTAGTCTTCCTTCCGTTCCATTGAGTTAGCACTCCTATTTCATTGTATCCTCCGGTTACAGGGGCTAATAAGTTATAACACAAGCAAATTATTGCTGAAGGCCTACAACAGATTATTCTGAAGCCCCTGCTACTAAACAAATGGAACTTATATCATCAGGGAAGTCTGGTCCCCACTTTTATGATCAGGAGGGATGTTTGTGATTTTGTCATTTTCAAAGAGAAAAATAGATTTGTCTTTCTTTCTGATCAGGAAGTGTAAAAATGAGTTTGGATAAGCAAACCATTGAGAAAATCATAATGCAAAATGCCACATTAATCTTAAGCCCCAAACCCAGAGATCATCATTAGAATTTCATGACATCCTGGTGCTTCCACCTTTTTATTCTTTTATTTGACATAGAATCGTCTTGCAAATGTAATTCAATAATCTCTGAGTACATCTTTGATGCCTACAAATCTAGATCTGCTTCATTATATTTTAGGACTACAAGGCATTAGGATGTGTTGTATTTTCATACCAGGTTTATTGACTCAGTTCCCCCACTCCCCCCATTGATGAGTACCACATAGTTTCCAAATTGTTCCAATTAATAATAAAACTGCAGTGAGTGACCTGAAACATTTTGGGGTACTTGAGCTCTTCAGTTAAGAGTTCATGAATGAAAGGAAATTGATAGGTTTTGGATCATGTAACTAAACCACCTTTCAAATGGGATCATACATGATATCTGAAAGCTGGCCAAAAGTTGGGTTCAAAAATGCATTGAGGAAAGGGGCTTCCAGGCTCTCAAACAAGTGAACCAGCTTAAGCTTCTGACAACTTCCTCCAATAATTAGCTTTAGGCAGGTGTTTTAACCTGTGCGGTTTCTCTTTGATCCCCAGTACTACCTAGGATCCCCAGCATTGCCAGGAATGACCCTAGAGCACTGGGCTATGGGTGGGACCCTACAATGCAGTCACAAAGAAAAAAAGCCACAACAGAAATTAATCTCAGGAACTGGACAGAAGAATTGGGATGGTGGAGTGCAGGAATAAACACAAGGAATATGATGTACCTGGGACTGAAGGTTGTTCAGGCCCAGAGAAGCAGGGAGGTTAGAAGAAATCTTTAGAGGGTCTCCCACTGCTCTCTCCCACTCATGGCGCTTGGGCATTTATGCCTCCATTTCCCACAGATCCTAGGAGCGACAGTATTGCTAGTTTGGGCTATGTATCCTTCCCATGCTTCAACTCTAGATAATAATAATGATGATGATAACAATATAATAAGCTGATTTGAAAGAGCAGACCTGGGCAGAAGAGTTGCCTGGTGAGGTGGGTGGTGATACGCTCAATGCTTGCTTCAATGCTGAGATTCTGTAATAAGATTTTGTTAATGACGAAGATTCTGGCCTTTGGGCACTTCTCCACATGCCTGGTCAGACAGTGCCGGCTATTACTGACAGGGATAAAAGGTGTCCAATGGCCCAAGCAGCTCTGGTGAGGGAGACCACAGGCAGGATATGGACAGACCCCAGATGAGCTGCCAAACTCACAGACCCTACAGCGGAACTGATAGCCTCTATCCATCCTCTTCCATCTTCTGCAAAACTGTGAACACACAACTGAACAATTGCCCAATTCATTTGTCCTCAGTAGCACTGTTTAATCCTTAGCATGGTTGGTAATTCACTAAGAAACCCATCACCCTATTTCTTATCATCTTCAGGTACTCACCTTTAATATGCCCTATCCTGGAATTTGCCATAACTGTATTACATAAAAGGGTAGGAAGAAGATGAGGACCAGTTCTAGGTAAAGAGGTTGAATTATCCAGGAAAATTCCCCCTGCAACACAACCCCTGCTTCAGTGATCCTGCACATTTATCATGAGAGGGAATAAAACTCACATCCTATGTCCACTTTTGGCCATTTGCTCTCCCACTAACTACCTGCTACTAGTCCTAGGAGCATTTAGTGCTTCTCCTTGCAGCAAACTCGCTTGTGTTATGAGACATGCATCTGTCAGTTCCTCTGCCTTTTGCATCAAGAGCCTGTTCCTGCCCCCACATTCCCCCTAAGGGAACAAGAGCTCCCAAGCCAAAATCAGACATCAGAGGAGTATATTTCCTCAAAAGGGAGACAACACAAAACTGGTTCACATTTACCATCTGAGGCAAAAAGTGTTGGAACAGATGGAAAGACAATTTAACATAAGCATGATAAATATACTGAAGGAAATCAAGGAAGATGATGATCTACACAAAACCAAGTGAAACTAGTACATTAGAAAAATCTCATTGAACAAAGGAAAACCACCACTTCCTTTTTTGGCAGAACAGGACTATGGCTATGTTCTAAAGAATCAAGTGGGATGAGGAGTCATCACTTGTATCACGTGTATCACTTGTCTTCCTGGTGTTCATCGATTTCCTTGAGTGGGCACCAGACATCTCCATACATCCTGTCACCTGCTAGTGTAGCCCTAGGGCATCTGCTTGCTCCAGGGACAGGAAAAGCCTCCGACCATTTCTTTAGGTCATGGGAATGAGGTTACTGGTTTTTGCATATCAAATACGATATGGGTAGCTTGCAGGGCTCTGCTGTGTGGGTGGTATACTCTCAGTAGTAGGCTCTCATCTCGTGCATTTACTGATGAACCACGTGACTGAAAAGCAGCCACACACAACAGGGAGAGATTGGCTTTTCTCTTTGGTGGAGCTCTGAAGAGCTGTGAGGTCCACATGTTGAAAATGGCGGCCCTCATGGTGCGGGGGGTTCCTCTGGCTTCTTACGAGGCTCTGTTGGGATGGTGGGCCAGGGATAGAACTTGCCTTCCTTCCTGGGCGCTTCATGATCAGCTGAGCACAGGGAGAGCTGTTAGCAGCTCTGACCCCGTGTTAGCAGTCCTCACTCCCGTGATGAGTCATAGGGCAGTGAATTCAATGACCAAGAAACCATGTTGTCTTCTTGCAAGGGAACTTAAACACTCCCTGACTAGAGATAATCTTTTGGGTTTGTTTTTGGCCACACCCAGTGATGCTCAGGAGCCTTGTCAAAGATCATTGGTGCAGATGGTGCTATGTCAAAGTCATTCCAGATGGTGCTCAGGGGACCATGGGTGGTGCTGGGGATTAGTACTGTGATTTGTTGTGTTCTAGGCCAGCACTTTAACCCCTGTACTATCTCTCTGGCCTCCATGAAATATTAAGCGAATCAAAACTGTCAGGTAAATTTGAAGATTTCCATGTGTCTTATCCTCTCTCCTTTATTGAATTTAATATTAGAATCCTAGTTCACCTTGATTAAATGTCCTTTTCACCTTGTAGTTGCTCCATATGTCTTATTTCAGTGGACTCGTTGATAAACAGGATAACACTCATCTTATCTATGACAGACACTATTTATTCCATCCAGTCACTGGCACCTTTTGAGGAGTGTCTGTCACCATAGGAGCCAGTAAAGATGAAAAGAAAATGAAACATGGCCTCTGCCCTTAAGGAATTATAAACTAAAATAGAGATAAATACACAAGAATATGTTGTGAGGATGTTGTAGTCAAGGTCACACAGCTGACTGATGGCAAGGTTAGGACTCAAATATGGGATATTTGGACCATTCCACACTGTTCTCTCCCCAGTGAGCAGAGCATCATAAGTGTGATGTATATATTTTTGTATTTCCAGTAATGTGTAACTCAGGAGTAAAAGCTTAAACATGCGTATTGCTTATCTTACCAACTGCAGCTCTTGATGAAAACTCATAAAGCTCCGTGTTAGCAGTCTTTCAAAGTTATATGCACTCACAGAGTTGTTATTCCGCTGCAGGAGTTTCAGAACCAATGGAGCAGCCATTGAAATCCTGGAACAGATTCAGCAATCTAAAAAACCAAGCACAATAACAATACATTGAGCTCAAGGTCATACACAATTTAGCTGCAAACTTATAATAAAATCTTATATTCTCAGGGTTTCTGGAGTTGCTGAATGTCTACTTATTAGTAGCCATTACTCTCTGCAATCTGGGAGGGTTGACTTCTGATGAGAGACCGACTGTTGTATTTCGAGATTGTGGTAAAACAGGAATCATCAATCACTGTTCTCTTGGTTCATTTGAACTTGAATTCCCCTAAAGGACTAGGGTCATAGGATATTCCTAGCCATTTTCCTCTAAACTGCTTATGAAACATAAAATAGTTTTATCTCAATGTCAATTTAAGCCTAATTAACACATGGCATTATGTAGTGTGGAAATTTTATAACTCCTTTTCACTTTCCTCACATACTATGTGATTGGAATTCCCTCACTCTTTAGTCCCCAGTTTATTTAGTTCTTTTTATATTTTCATATTTATTTATTTATTTATTCATCTATTAATTAATTAATGTGTTTGTTTGCTTTGCTTTTTGGGTCACAACCGACAATGCTCATGGGTTACTCCTGGCTCTGCACTCAGGAATTACTCATGACGGTGTTTGGGGGACCATATGGGATGCCGGGATCAAACCTGGGTTGGCTGTGTGCAAGACAAATGCCTTACCCACCGGATTATTGCTCCGGCCCCTTTTTTAAAAAAAAATAAAACTTAGGTTATCATGATTGGAAATTGCAGTTGTTTTATAATCACAGATACTACAGCAGGTATCAGTTTAAATGTTAATATACTTCTTTATCTTTATTTCTTCATTTGTTTTATTTTATCCACTTCAGGACTTCTCAAGAACCAGCTATGTGCCAGGTACTGTAAAGTTCTAAGAGTTAGCCAAAACAGTATGCAGGGACAGATAAAAGCTGAAGAGATTCTTAACTTCTTGGAGCTTACTGTGAGGGAGAGGACCTGAAGGAAGGTGTATCCAAGGAAGTGTAAAATTATCGCTGTAAAAGACACCCTCTCGAGGAGATCCCTAGGCTAGGAGAAGGAGTTAAGGCCTAACCTAGCCAGATGGACAGGCAGGTCTTTGTGAAGAGTTGAGATAGGCAGTTTAGTTTGCAATTTCATGGATATAAACGGATGATTTCCTTCCTTCCCACTCCCTCCCAACCACCTGCCAATTTTACATTGAAGTCCTAATCCCTTGTACCTCAGAATGTGACTGTATTTGTAGATTGGGCTTTTAAAGAAATAAGTATGGTAATCCATCTATAGGGGCGGAGCGTTAGCCCAGCGGGTAGGGCATTTGCCTTGCACATGGCCGGCCCATGCCGGCCCGGGTTCGATCCCGGCATCCCATATGGTCCCCCGAGCACCACCAGGAGTAATTTCTGGAGTGCAGAGCCAGGAGAAACCCCTGAGCATTGCTGGGTGTGACCCAAAAAAAGCAAAAAAGAAAAAAATCAATCTATATAGGTGGGTCTGATGTCTTAGCACCAGTGTTTGAAGAGATCAAGACACCGGCTCTACATAAAAGACCATCTGTAAGTCAGTGAGAGTCACCTCGGAGGAAGCAAGTCTGTCCACACCTTGATCTTGAACTTCTATATTCTAAGATTATGAAAAAAATAAAAATGAGTTTCTTCTGTTATTAGCCACCTGATTTGTGATGTTTTGTTATGGTGCCCCCAAATGAATAAAGGCAGCGCTTAGAAAGTTTCATTTTGTTTTGTCTGTTGCCCACTGGCTAAGGAAAAGTGAATTTTTCTTTTTCACGGTTGTATTTCAGCATAAAATCAGTGTGAAACCTAACGCTTCCTCAATAAATGTGTGTTGCATATTGCCACCCACAAAGCCCCAAGTGTTTGTATCTTATTTTCTCATGAGAATTCCTGGTTGACAGTGGACTTTGGATGTCCTCTTTATCCCTCTACTCATGGACACCAAGCTTTTCCTGTGTTTCATTGGATTCTATGCCTGAATTTTCTGTAACTCAAAGGAAGGCAAACTCAAATTTCACTTCATATTTTTCTTGGAGACGACACAATGGATGAATCTCCCTGAGGGTGAGGTATACATTCCTTTCCTAGTTTTGACACATACCAGCACATTCTAAATTTTCTGATTCAATGATTCAAGAAATTCTCTGATACATCTGCCTTTCTATGACTCACCTGACTTTCTGATAGAACCCAGTGGATGGGCTGTTTCTTACTTGTGTGGTTCACTCCCTCTTAGTGCTGTGATCTGTTTGTTTTTTCCTTTGCTGGGAGGCCACAGGCCTTGTAATTGTCTACATATCACATTAATGTTCAGCTTTGGGTTCCTTTGCTGGCACTTACAGTTTGCATGTAGTAGAAGAAAAAAATTATTTTCCTTTGTTCACTACCTCCTGGAAATCTTGATCTAGTCAAAATTTTGTGTTTGAACTATGCCACTTATTTGAAGTATGGATTTGGGAAAGGTTATTACTCCTTCAAGTTTAATTTTCCTTCTTTCCTAAAGCAAGTACTAATTTTATGAATGAGCAGAGAAGCTGAACCTGGCAAACTTTCCATACACTATGTGATAATCATGATGTTAATATTTTTGGATTTTAAACATTTTTGTTATGGAAAATTCCAAGTATATGCATAAATAATTTTATTTATAAAGAGTGTAATAAAGTCCCTATACCCATCACTCAGATGGCTAGTCTTGCTCTTATACCCTCAGAAGATAAAATACTATCAGATAACTGCTTTAGTCTCCTTTATAAACTCTTTATCCAATAATTAATCTAAGAAAAAAGTCATTTCCCATGGTTCGACAACATTTGGATTTGAGATTTCTGTCTTATTTACTTTAGTCTCGCATTTGAAATGTAAATGCAATAAAACTTCACTCATTGAAATTAATTGGGAAGATGCTGGAATCTAATTTAGTTAGAACTTGTGTAATCATGTGTAAAAACTTGTCAGACACTTACAGACAATTGTAGTTTTAATATTTTTCAAGTCTTATAGAAACGCAAATTAAACTATCTGTGCAAAGCTGGGGGGGCTTTGGGATCTATTTTGATGACTACAGAAGACCATTTAAAAGAATACCTTAATTGTTTGTTAATATGTACTTATAAACAAAGCTTATTTTCCTTAATTGAAGTTATATTTCTCTCTTTTAATTTTATATTGTTAAGGAAATGTTGCCAGTTCAAGCTGTGAGAACTATCCCACCAATGATGGGTCCAGATAAAATTGCCTTTCAAGTACCTAACAATTAGAGAAACAATTATAATTCTTCCTACCTTCTATTTGGCATCTATCATGTGTCAGAGGTTGATGTAATCTTATTTCACTGAGTTTTTTATAATTACCCCCACTTGGCATTATCCTGATTGTACAAATGAGGTATTTTGAAGATCAAGTAATTTGTTCAAGTCTATACCAGCAGGGGAACAACAACAAGATTTGAACTAACCTCAATGCCTGCATCGCAGAGGCCAACTTACAATCTGTATATGGGAATGGAGCGAACACTCTGGGAGAGGTCTATGGAATATTATGCACCTCCAGGGGAAGGCAAGCAGGGTACCAGTGTATCACTGTTTACGGCAGAAACTCAATCCAGTTGAAATATCTGGAAGCCTATAAAACACAGGAGATCTGGTTTGGATGAAAGGTATGACAGTGATTACTTCCTAATCCCGATACTCCTCAAACTGCCAGGAATCACGTGGCCTGGCCCAGGTAACACCAGCACCAGCATCAAGAAACTTCTTAGAAATTCTGGAAGTTCCTCTCTACCCTAGATCTATGGAATTGGGATCTACAGGGATAGGAACAAGGGGAGTGGTGAAGGGCTGTGTTTTTAGGAGCAACTAGGTAATTCTCAGGCCCTACAAAGTTTGGGAAACGTTGAACAATTTTTTTGTGGTGTTAAAATTGCCCTATGCTGAAGGAGGAGAAGAGGTTCTGTAGTTTGTTAGATGGCTGTGAAAACTTTCTCAGCACAGGCAATGACATCAGTGATATGGACCCCAGGGCTAGGACATGCTCTGCTACAAAACAAGTAACTCAGTTTACCAGCAGTTTATTCAATGTTGGCTTAAGGAAATCTTGGGGACGAATGTGAAGCTGACTTGATATGACTTGAGGCAGCCCCCTGTAATGCAGAAGGAAAAAATCAGGAACAAGAAGTCTTTATTTTAGTGCCAGAGCCTGGCACAAGAACTCGGCTACATCCCTAAGTTCCCTCTTGGAGCTTAGTAGAGCCTGTGCCTGTGGGGAGTTATCATCGCCAAGGTGGCAGGATAAAATGGTGCCTACCTTGGTGGCAAAGGGTAACCCAGCGACGCTCAGGGGTTACTCCTGGCTCTGCACTCATGAATTACTCCTGGTGGTGCTCAGGGGACCATATGGGATGCCAGGGATCAAACTCCAGGCCGTCAGAGGCCGACCGTGGTGCAAGGCAAACGCCCTACCCGCTGGGCTATCGCTCTGGCCCCCTTCAAGGCATTTCTAAGGAGGGAACCCAGATTGCAGGTCAGCCTCCTCCCCCGCTATAGCCCCTACAGAGGATACTGGATGCCGGTGCTGCTGGCATGAAGAGCAAGGTCAGCCAGAGGGTGGCGTTGTGAGAGTGATCCTATGCTGCGGTGGAGCAACAAGCGAGTCTGCACATGGTCAGATCCACCCATGCAGAAACTGAAGCAAAGACTTCATCAGTGGAAGCTCTAAACAGAGGCAGCTCTTTCCAATGAGTCCCAGAATGTGATGATCCACATTTGCTGTCATCCAGGAGAGGCTATGAAAAATGTTCTTAGGGCCGCCATGATTCAGGCCTCTGTCCAAATCTGTCAGCGAGCTATTGGTGATGTCCAGACTGAGGGATGAGGCCTTGGGTCTACAGAAAGGGTTTGCCATCCAGTGATGAAAATCTGTTTATCATTAAAAAAATTCAGTGATTGTCTTTTTAAATTTGTAGAAGTACTTATTTATTTAATGTTTTTCTCTCTTTTGGGAGGAGAATTTAGAGATGACAGAAATTGGCTAATGCACTCAGAACTGCCTTAAATATCTCACACTTCCCTCTAAACAGTGTCACAGTTGAGGCCTCCTGCAAGTCTGACAAAGATGTACTTAATATAGGTGGTTATCTGGACTAGGAACAACTCCCAGTCGTGACACATTTTTTTTCTGGCTGCAACATTATTCAGGGTAGAATTCTCTTATTAATATTTTTTCAAAGTTCACAGATTGGCAGACTAATAGTATCTGCACAACATTGATCATCCTTTGACTTATAGCCATGGGGATAATGCAGCCTCGCTGACTGCTGGGTACCAGGCAAGTTACAATTCTGGATTGAAGCTGGAAAATTCAATGGAATAGCAGGGGTCCAGGATACCTTGGGAAGCCAGACACCTACAGCTTTTACAGGGCAAGTGCTGGCTGGCCTGGCCAACATCTGGCTGCATTTTTTAGGCAGTAATTCAAATTGGCTTTGGGGGTTATTTCTTAGTCAGTGCTTTCTAAATCAGGAGTCCTGTGAGAAAGAAATAATAGAGCCAGCAAATTTTTGTTTTGTGGGAGCAAAAAACTAAAAAAAATCTACAAGCAACACAAAATCTTGCCCAATAGTCTGATTTGTGTTTTCAATGAGCTCATTTGGGGGGCAAACTGCATTGCTCTTGGGAGAAGGGAGACACTTATGGCTGGTGACAGAGTTGTGGATTCCTGGCAATGGAGACTAATACAGAGAGGCAGAGACAGATTAAAAATGTCCTGTGGAAGGCCATGGTGCCTGTTGAGCTTGGTCAGCTTGTGATTTAAAAAGATATTAAGAGAAAAATAATTGGTTGCAATTCTGGTGACACTTTCCAGTGTCATTCTCACTATTAATTGAGTCACCATACTGTGCCCAATAAAGTTTTAACAGAGTGGAGCATGGCAAATTTATAGAGCCAGCAGGTTGCTTATTGGGGCTTCACAGTCTGGCTTCTTCTATGAGCATAGACTGATGGACCATCAACTTGGTATTTTACCTTCCAGCTGGGCTCCCTCAACCTTTTGGAAGAGTCAAACCAGGTGACTTTGGCAATAATTAAAAAGCACAGTCTCAAATCCCATGCAGATTAATAGGGAAATAGAAGGTCAATAATGGTGGTTTGGTCGGAGAGCTGCTGGTTTAGGAAGCAGTTGTAAGGCACTGTAGGAAAATGGGTAAAAGCTCCTGCTTGGAAGCTCGTGATACCTGATGTGATTGAATGATTAGTTTGGCAAGCATTCTTCCTTCATTGAACTATAGATGTGTACTTCTCTTCAAAGCTGATGTTGGGCTTAGCAGTATAATGTACTTTGAAGTGTTAGCAGGTATGGGGAGTTTAACATGAGCCTGTATAATTGGGTCTGCCCATGTGTACCTTGATCATCCATTCCAGAAAGGCCATACCTTGGTTGGTGCTCTCCCATTGCACTGGAATTCAGAATAAGGTACATGGAACAGTGTTGGAGAATGCTGGGTTCCCCAACAAAATCTGGGAGCAGGGTCTAGGGATCCCCTTCTGCCCCAGGGGATCGGTGGCTGGTGGATGGAGAAAGACACAAGAATTCAGCAAAGTTTCAAAAGATTTTACTCACACTTGTTCTGACAAACAGTTTAGTAACAGGAAAACCCCGAACTTAGGTTCCTAGCTGGGCCCTGGCCACATGTAGGTTTAGAATCCTCTGCCAAGACGGCCACTACCATGTGTTAAGGTCCAACAGGGAAGGAAAGGAGAGGAGGAAAGCAGAGGGATAAGGCAAAAGAATCAAAAGGTAAAAAAGGCAGCGGGAGAAAGCAGGCTACAGCTTTTATATCTTTTTAATTCAGACCACTCACACCAAAGGGAAGCAGTTAGGGTCAATTCCCTCAGGTAACTTCTCCCAGGACCTCACTTAGTTCCATTGAAATGTTAATGTTATCCAGCCAAGATCTGCCTTGGAAGTGCCCCTGCAGGATAGAGTGGAGGGAAGGGCATGTATCTGTACCAATCTACAACTAGGTGTACATTTCTCCAATATATACTTCGCCTTTACTTCATAGTTGTTTTGTATATTAGCCTTTAGACTTATTAGAGAGCTATGTGTGCCTGCTTAGAGGCAAACCGCAGTTCTTTCTGGTCTAATTATTTAGAGACGCATCGTAGCCAGGTAAATATACTGGTAAGATTTATTTAGTCCCATGATGATTGTTGTAGCATGAGAGAAAATATTTATACCAGCTAACATAGAATACATGGTAAGATATACTACCACGTATCAAACTGTTTAATGCCCCTAATCTACAAAGTGGCCTGCAGGAGGCAACTCCAGGCAAGATGCAGAGGCTCTGGGCAGCAGTGTACTGCAACAGAACAGAACTATAATCCAGGACTGGAAACTAAGCACCTGGCTAAGACTAACTGAGTTGTAGTTGAGCTAAAACCTCCAGTTGACCGTGAGCATGGAAATAAATGCTGTACGCCTATGTGACTGAGTATGGAGTGGTTTGTTACATAGTGTTCATAGAGGAGAACAGAAAATTTCTCTGATACCTGCTGGTTGTAAAATTCTGGCAACATGCCACTTTCTGTAGGCTTTAATTATCTTATTTTCAGAACATGTACTATAGCTACCATATGATAAGAAGTGAACCATGAGTGCGTTTCATATACCTTGTTCTTAATAAACGTTAACCATTATATAGAGCTCAAAGCACAATAATGATATATATGGTTTATTATCTTTTTATTTATGTTGTTTTCTATAGATAGTATTTGTGTATAAGCAATATGAGCAACAGTTGAATTTCTTAAAGGTTACTTAAGAGAAATTAAAAATAGTAATACTCTAGTTAAACATGGTGTTGAATAATCATTGTATTTTCCTTTTCACTTAGATCATTTGCATATTTAGCCTTTCTTTTTGGTAAAATTGGCAGTACTATATGTATTTTAGGTGTACAGTTCTATCACTTGTCACTTGTATCACTTGTCTTCTTGTCATTCACTGATTTGCTGGAGTGGGCACCAGTAACATCTCCATACATCCTGTCACAAGCTAGTGTAGCCCAAGGGCATCTGCTCGCTCCAAGGACATGAAGAGCCTCAAACCATTCCTTCAGGTCATGGGAATGAGGTCTATAATTGTCACTGGTTTCTGGCATATCAAATATGACATGTGTAGCTTGCCAGGTTCTGCCATGAGGGTGGTATACTCTTGTAGCAGCCTCTCATCTCGTTCAGTTTTATACCTCTTTTAAAATGTACATTATGCTCGACTACACCCACCACTAAAGCACCTGCCCTTCTTTGTTAAATTCAGTTCTGTGGTCAGAGTTTGTTCTGTTTTGGCTTTTCCTGTTCCCTTGCATTGTTTATATCCTCCATATGAATGAGATCACCAGCTATTTTCATTTCTCCTTCTGACCTTTTTCACTTAGCTTGAACTGCTTTTCCTTCATCTATGCTGTTATAGATGGCAAGAGGATTTATGTTTTTGTGGAATCCAGCACATGGCAATCCTAACACTGGTCAGATAGAGGATTCAGTGGATGTGTTTATCCAGTTGTTTCAAATTATCAAGAAACCATGAATCCACGCTTCATTGAAATGTTCCACTAAACCCATCCAGTTTTGCTCAATGAGACCATTTTCACCATTAAATCAAAGTTGTCCAAATCCTTGCCAAGCTCTTCTGGAATCTTTTTTGTTTTTCTGGTCTTCCTCTCATTGTCAAATTCTTACCTTTCTTCTGTCACCTTGGAGCTCATCCTGATAAGTGAAACTACAGGGACTCAGATGCAGGGAGAGGAGGTTTGAGCAGTTTGGGGCCAGTGCATCTGCCACTGACCTCTCATACCCCTAGAATCTATGTGCTACAAGATGCATCTGTGATGGTCAAGGGGCTGAGAGATTCAGGTGAAGATGAAGTGTAGGAGGTACCAGATGCAAGTCTGTAGTTGGTGCCACCTGTGACCATCCAGAGTAGGATTGTAACCACTACCACCCTCTCTTGACCTGTGCTTCCTGTGTCTCTGTGGGACTCTTCTGCATTCCTACTTGACCACCCCCGTGCCAGTATGACACCAAACATTCAGTACCTGGGTGACCCAGAGACCAACGGAGGGCATTGGGCAGCACAGTCTTCTGCCAAAGGGTGATTCTTCTGATACCAACACTTCTGGTAGCAGTTCTGATGCCAGGCTGTTCATGGAACTGGGCGAACACTGGCCTTTTTCTCTCTATTTCAATAGCTAAGGGGAAAAACTCCAACAACTTTGCTTCATTGCTGGTTCCTCCTAGGCGGGTACCACAGTCTGAGGGCTCGGCCTTTGGAGTATCTTCTCCTGGAACCCCCAAACTGACACAACATTAAAGAAGAAAAAATTAGTCTGGTAATGGGTTTGAAAATCTATTATTTTTCTGAAAATGTGGCGCTATCTAAAGACTTACTATTTGGAAAGCATAAGCAACCGTTGTTGGCATAATTTCTTCTCTCTGGTATTTGGGGATCTTTGTCCTCTCTGGGAGGACAGAGCAAAAGGTGCTTATATTAGCAAAGGGGCGACCTTCTGATCTGGGCCTAATGCCTGAATCACCATCTACATGCCAGTCTTCGCAGGTCCCAACTATGCCTTGGGTCTTCTTCCTTGCCAATGCTTTCACATCCCTGAGTATCCCTTAGACCACAGGTTGTTTCACCCATGTCAGACAGTGCCAGTCCATGGACAAACTGTGCCAGTGCATGCCAACTCACTTCAACCTGTGACAATTGTGCTTTTCAGTGCTAGCCTCTGATAGTCAGCACCAGTCAATGCCAGCCTATACTAGTTCATACCTATCTATGTCAACCTGTGCCAGTCTGTGCTAACCAGAATGGTTTGAGGCTCTTCGTATTCCTGGAGCAAGCAGAGGCCCTTGGGCTATACTAGCACTCAACAGGCATGAATGGAAACATTACTGGCGCCCACTTGAGCAAATCAACGAACAATAGGAAGACAAGTGATATAAGTGAATGTGTTTTTTGCTGTGATTATTTTTATTTCTTTTTGTACCATTCCCTGCAGTGCTCAGGAGGCCCAGCCTGGCTCAGTGCTTGGACCACTCCTGATAATTCATTCCAGGAATAGTGGTGTCATTAGTGTCACCCAGGACCATGGGACTTGAGCCCAGGCCTCCCGATGCAGAACATGCCACTTCCTCTTGGCTTATCTCCTCGGCCCTTGTGCCTCACAATTTACTGACTCATATAGCCGAGATCTCTGCCTCTTCCTGTTACCACTTTGGCTTGTCTAGAACGTGGCGGAGGTTTCCAGGAAGAAGAGAACTTCCCCACCAGGGAGCACCCTTTAGAGGGTGCAAGGTGGGCAGTGGCCTGGGCTGGTGAAAGGAAGGGAGGTGCCCTCATTATCTTTCTTCTGGCCATCCTTGTCTTCTGTGAGCCCTGAGATGAGCACTTTTGATGCCAAGCTGTTGCAGACGGTACCGACTTGTGTCAGTCTTTCCAGTTGGTGACAGACTATGGCAACTTTTCTGTGTCCTAACCTGAGATTCCTTGGGCATGTTCCCTTCCTTGGGGAAGGGAAAGCTAAGGAAGGAGAGAGGTTCCTGGACTCTCTGGGCAGGCCCAGAATAACAGGAGTCATTAGGGAGGGTAGGCAGAAGGGCCAGGCTGACTGAGGCAGAAATGCTGGCCCTGAGGATAGAGGGTGTAAGGGTGCCCAAAGCCAAGAAATGCAGGCTGCTTCCAGCAGGTGGGCAAAGGACAGAGAATGGGCTCCCCCTGGTATCCACGGAAGAAGCACCATCTGCTGCTAGGCCTGGGAGAACAGGTGTTTGTAATGGAAGATCATGCGTTTGTGATTTTCTCCAGCTGCAAGGGAAACTCTGAAAGGAGTGATGGATGATGGGATTGTTCCGTTTTAACCTGCAGGCAGCCTCAGTTGTGCAGTTAGAATCGAAGGGTGAGTTTTGGTTGGACTCTCAGGCTTTGCAGTTTTAAGGATATCAGAATAAAGCCTCTTTTCTCAGTTTTTTTTCTTTTCTCTAGTTTTTTTTTTTTTCAAAGAAGGTGGATGGGTGGTTCTAGATCCTAGAGCCAGAGAACAAATAATCTTGATCTAGTGTTACTGGGACTAGCTTGCTCCTTGGAAAGTGAATGTATTTGGGAACTCCGGCATGTTGGTAACTCAGCCTATAATTGGCAGAAGTCTAAATTTTGGGGCATTATTGGCTGAGCCTGACACCTGGGTCTTAGCAAGCTGTGCTGAAATCTGGTGCAGACACATTGCAGTAATGGATCCACAGAATTTGCTCAACAAGGAACCACAGCAAGCCTGTTGACTGAGGGACTTTATTTTCTACCCCTCAACTAAGAAAATCCTTTTTTTGTGGGTTTCTTAGTCCTTTGAGTTTCTTTGGATAATTCATTGGTAATGAGGATTTCCAGAGGGTGATACTAACTTTATAGCCAATTAAGCTAATAGAAGGGATGTGACTATTTGCCTCCCCAGTGTGTTTAACTGTTTATAGCTGTCGTATCCAGTTGGGAAAACCAAAGCTTGGAGACATACTCAAGGCTGTATTGGTAGGAAGGGATGTGCCAGAGCTCAGATTCTGGTCTTTGTACTTCCAGATGTTTTGCTCTGGCTTCACCCTCTCAGACTTCCCAGTTGGAGGGAGCTCAGTCCTCAGAGTTGTTTATATACACACAAGCACACACATTATGCCACCCCAGCAGAGCCGCACAAGCCAGATGACACCCCACTCCATCGGGCTGCCATTTTCCACATCTGGACTTCCCTCTCGTCAGAACTCCACCCAGCGACAGCCTATCACAGCCCGTCTCATCGAGTTCACCCTGCAGCAGTTTCTTTTTTCAATCCGGCCCAGGTATGCTGAACCAGAGACTTACAGACATGGGGTAGAGCTGCTACTTGCTCTCCCTGTGCCCAGCCACTCACGAGGCGCCCAGGAGAGATGGCGGGTTCTAGCCCTGGCCCGCCACAACAAGCCAGATGACCAACAGAGCCGCACAACAAGCCAGATGACCTCCCCACTCCATCGGGCTGCCATTTTCCACATCCGGACTTCCCTCTCGTCAAACTCCACCCAGCGACAGCCTATCACAGGTTCATCTATAAATGCTATATTTAGAGGTGACTACAAGGGTATGCCACCTGCATGGCAAGCCTGGCAAGCTGTCCTGTTTTTATTTGATATGCCAAATACCAGTAACAATTATATTAGTTCATTCCCATGACCTAATTTAATGGTTTGAGGCTCTTTATGTTCCTAGAGCGAATAGATGCCCTTGGGCTCTACTAGCATGAGACAGGACATATGGAGATATTACTGGTGCCTGCTCTAGCAAATAGATGATCAACGGGAGGATAGTGATAGTGTGTGTTTGTGTGTATATATATATTTTAATTTTTTTTAATTTTAATTTTTAATTTTTAATTTTTTTTTTTGCTTTTTTTGGGTCACACCCGGCAATGCTCAGGGGTACTCCTGGTTCTGCACTCAGCAATTACCCCTGGCGGTGCTCAGGGGACCATATGGGATGCCAGGGATTGAACTTGGGTCGGCGCGTGCAAGGCAAACGCCCTACCCACTGGACTATTGCGCCGGCCCCACATTTATATATTTGATGAACATATTTATGCATTGAGCAAATGTAAGTTTAAGAAAATAACTTCTCAAGAGAATATAACATAACTGTTTATAATAGATTTTTTTTCACTTTGTAGAATTCTTCCTCCATGGATTTCTTTCCATTACTTGGCTTTTACAGTCATACCATTGCTGTAGTTTCCTTATGTTCTTACAGCTTATCTGTTCCTTTGTTTATCTTTCACTTCTTGCAAGAACAAAAAACCAATTTTTAAAAAATTAAAAAACAATTATCATGGTATTATTCTTTGCTGCTTTGGTTCTTTAGGTCCCTAGAACACCTCTAGTTATTCCCAATAATTAGCAAGGTATTTTCCCAGCAATGCTGAGAAATTGCTGAGAAATTACAAAAAGAAAAAATTTACCGGAAAAATTTACCAAAAAAAAAATGTTACCGGATTTTAAGACCATTCATGCATCAAGTGGTATACAGATCTCCAATTTACTTATACTGGGAGTGTCGTGGAGCTCCGTCTGGGTCCCCGACAGTGCTGGGAAGTCAGTTCCCTTTTACCTCTGAAGCCGGCAAGGAATGGATGAAAACTCAGGAATCCGATGCAGTTTTAAAAGGGTTTACTTATCACAGGTTCAGGCATACAAATCAGCAAAAGGAAAAGCCCGGTGCTTAGGATTCCTGGCTAGAACCCCAGCCACGTGTAGGCCAAGATGGCGGTCACCATGTAAAGGCCCTGTAAAAGGAGAAGAAGACAAGACTCCCAAGAAGGGTGAGCGCTCACAAAAGAGAGAGCCCCAAAAGAAGCTTTCGAGAGAGGAAGCAGGCTAGTATTATACCCCTGCTACTCAGACCTCCCTCCCACTGTTATGGAAAGCAGGGAGGGTCAAATGCCCTAAGGGAATCTCTCCCAGCACCTCACCTAGGTCCTTTTATATGCTAATGTTTTGAGCCAAGATCTGCCTGGAAATGCCTTTATAGGGTAGAGAAGGGGGGTTTCTGAGATGTCATGTCTCTGTACCAAAGACTAATACTATTGCCAGTTAAATATTTCTCCAAGCCTTCACAAGTCTCTTCTACTTCATGGTAGTTTTGTATTTTAGTTGCCTTTGAGTATATCAGGTAGCCATGCTTGTTTGCTTGGAGGCAAACAGCATTTCTCTCTGGTCTAATTACTTAAAGATCCTACATGGCCAGGCAAATATGCTGGTAAGATCTAGCTAGTCCCACGATGATTGTGGTAGCATGGGAGAATATTTATATCAGCTAGTACAGCATACATGGTCAGATAAACTGCCACATTTAGACTACCCCCTTATCTACGAAGTGATTTGCAGGCGGCAATTCAGAGCAGATGCAGTGGCCCTTAGAGGAGTCCTGCAACACTGGGAGGATTCTGAGAACTTAGAGGCTTGTGGATCCACAAAGAGAAGAAACTCAGGGGCTGACTGACCCATTTCCCCACAGCTAACCCATATCGGATACGATGACTAATTGCCTATTTTAGTCACTTCCATTTGAGAGTTTTCGGAGTATTTACCCTCCCTGACTGTATTTGAGTTTTATTGGGGGTAGTTATCATAAGAAAGCTTTTGTTCTCCACTGACTGGTCTCTAGAATTAGCATACTGGAGGATGTCATCTGTAAAATAGTTGCCAGCAGGCAAGATTGTATTTAATAGGCCCTTTTATTGCTCACAACCACCTTCAATCCCTGATGGGAAAGATTGATTAAAGCAGTTGAGTGGGAGGGTTTCTAAAAAGCAGTTTTCTAGGGTATAGGGGAATTCATTTTGATTATAGCAAAGGGAAAATGGGTCTCTATCACTCTGTACCACAGTTCTCTCTCTCTCTCTCTCACTCTCATAAACATTGCAATAAACCTTTCCAACCATTTGAAATTGTTACAATGGGGCTGGAGTCAGGGATATAGGTCAGGAAGCAGTGATTGTTTTGCGTGAATGAGGCCCTGGGTTTGATTCTCAGTCCCTAATTCTTCCCCTCAAAATCTTTCATTCTCTTCCCATTTCCACCGCCATTTCCTTCCATTTTCCTTTTTTTCCTTCCCTTCACTCTCTTTTCTCCTCTGTGCTTCCCTTTCTCCTCTGTTTCCTCCTTCCTCAATCATTTATTGATGCTTAATCTATGCTAGGAAGCAGAATGTGCTGGTTAATATACTAGTTGTGTTGAGTATCAGGAGCCCTTCTGGTTCTTATGGATATGCATATAATGGGAGTTGAGAAAAAACATGTAGATTAAATATTGTTTATTTAGTTTTGCAACTAAAGTCCAGAGACTCTCAGACATGGGGCAGAGCTTTTCCTTGCTCTCCCTGTGCACAGCCATTCATGAGGCAGTCGGGAGGCATGGCGGGTTCTAGCCCTGGCCCACCACCTCGGCAGAGCCTCACAACAAGCCAGACCACCACCCCTCACTCCATGGGCACCGCCATTTTCCACATTTGGACTTCCCTCTCGTCAGAACTCTACCCAGCAGACCAGCCCATCACAGCCTGGCTCATGCAGCCACTTGCGGTCGCGCGGCTCATCAATAAATGCTTTATTTGGAGGTGTTTAAAAAGAGTTTGCCTCCTGCACGGCAAGCCTGGCAAGCTTCTCATGTTGTATTTGATATGCCAAATTCTAGTAACAATTATATTAGGTCATTCCCATGACCTAATATAATGGTTTGAGGCTCTTTATGTTCCTGTATCAAGCCGATGCCCCTGGCTCTACTGGCATGAGACAGGACATATGGAGATATTACTGGTTCCCGCTCTAGCAAATAGATGGTCAACGGGAAGATCATGATCGTGATCGTGATCGTAGTTTTGTAAACAGAATCTTAGATCTTATGGTTATGGTTTCCTAATTCGAGCCTGACTCAGAAACAGGGATTTCCTAAGATTGCATAAGCTTTTCAGTTGCAATAGCCTCTTCACTCTGTTATTTCAATACCATATCCATCATATTCCTATGTCATGATGTAGGGAATGATGTTTCTGCCTTGTGAGAGAATAGTATCTCTTGCAATACCTAAATAGGCTAAGATATGAATCCTACGGAATTTTCACTCCCTTAATCTCACTATGTTGTAGCCTCTCATTTATATTTTGGCTAAATAAAGTAAATTTTATAGGGATACATAATGTATGTACACATTACGTATATATAGATATGGATATAGATTAGGATCAAGGGTAATGTAGCATTATGCCTCCATTTTACAAATGGAGGTAGGGAAATTCAGATAACTTGAGAAATATAACCCAGATTATATAGTGAATAAATTGCTATTATGAGTCTAGGACACTGATCCTTTGACCAAGATAGCGTAAATTTAGGTTCTTTTTTAGCATCCTCATTCATAAAACAGAGATAGAACACCATGCCCTTTCATTTTCTCTGCTCAATAATCTTTTGCTTTTCTGGTATATATATGTATATATACATATATAAATATATAAATATATATAAATATAAATATATATATATATATATATATATATATAACATACAATTCACAGAACCAAAATAACTTCATGGACAGATTCCCCTGTACGAATTAAGAATTCTTGCTTGACCAAAACACAAAAATTTTATTTTTCAGGGTTGGTATGATACCTTATTGCAAGTTCTTACCTTTACCTTGTCAAGTTATAAATTTTAGAGGACTGGACTGTTTCTTGGGACTATAAAATTGGTTGTAAGAATAGCTACATGTTTTAAACAAGATAAATCAAGACGTTCTGTGAAAATTGATATGTGACAATAACAGCTGTTGGAGGACAGGTTTAGCTATTCTGGGAGTTTTGTTGTTTTGCCCACTACCAGCTTAATCTACTTAAGTCAAGTTTCATTCTAATGAGACTTCTCTTCTATGTAAACACTGCTAGTGGGTGTGGCACTTACAGAAGTCACCTTGATTGAATCACGATCACGATCACCATCACGATCTTCCCGTTGATCATCTATTTGCTAGAGCAGGCACCAGTAATATCTCCATATGTCCTGTCTCATGCCAGTAGAGCCAGGGACATCGGCTTGATACAGGAACATAAAGAGCCTCAAACCATTATATTAGGTCAGAGGAATGACCTAATATAAATGTTACTGGAATTTGGCATATCAAATACAACACGAGAAGCTTGCCAGGCTTGCCGAGCGGGAGGCAAACTCTTTTAAACACCTCCAAATAAAGCATTTATTGATGAACCACGCGGCCGCAAGCAGCTGAGCGAGCCGGGCTGTGATGGGCTGGTCTGCTGGGTGGAGTTCTGACGAGAGGGAAGTCCAAATGTGGAAAATGGCGGCGCCCATGGAGTGAGGGGTGGTGGTCTGGCTTGTTGTGAGGCTCTGCCAAGGTGGTGGGCCAGGGCTAGAACCCACCATGCCTCCCGACTGCCTCATGAATGGCTGTGCACAGGGAGAGCAAGGAACAGCTCTGCCCCATGTCTGAAAGTCTCTGGACCAGCATACCTGGGCCAGATTGAGGAAAAAGCTGCTGCAGGGTGGCTGTCGATGATCCGGGCTGTGATGAGCTGGTCTGCTGGGTGGAGTTCTGGGCCGGACTGAGGAAAAAGCTGCTGCAGGGTGGGTGTCGATGATCCAGGCTGTGATGGGCTGGTCTTCTGGGTGGAGTTCTGACAAGAGGGAAGTCCAAATGTGGAAAATGGCGGCGCCTGTGGAGTGAGGGGGGTGGTCTGGCTTGTTGTGAGGCTCTGCCGAGGTGGTGGGCCAGGGCTAGAACCCACCATGCCTCCCGACTGCCTCATGAACGGCTGTGCACAGGGAGAGCAAGGAACAGCTCTGCCCCCATGTCTGAAAGTCTCTGGACCAGCATACCTGGGCCGGATTGAGGAAAAAAGCTGCTGCAGGGTGGGTGTCGATGATCTGGGCTGTGATGGGCTGGTCTGCTGGGTGGAGTTCTGGGCTGGATTGAATAACTTCTGACTTATACATCTACTAAGACTTCTATGTTTTCTAGATTGGGCACAGCTCCTCTTTATACCCACTGCAGGCAGCGTGGGACAGTTAGAATTTACCAGGAGACTACCACCCTGGCTACGCTGAGACTATAGGAAGACTATAGGAAGGATCATACTAGTTTGCTCTAAGCAGACGAGAGTGACCCTTTCAGTACACGAGAACAAGATACTCAGAATCACCCTGGTGCAGATAATAATAAGAAGGACCTTGTGTGTACCATCTAGATTACATGAAGCTCATGAAGTTAAGATGTATTACTTTATATCAGCCCTCTCTCTCCAGTGTTTTACATAAGAGATAATCTCCTTAGTCCTTGGCATAACCTTTGTTTATACCTGCAATAAGGTGTGGCACTGCACTCTGTTTAGAGTTCTTTGTTGACATGCCCCTCCCGGTTGGATTACTTTTGGTGTATATAAGGGGCTGACTTGAGGCCCCTTAACTTTTACCTTTTGCTTTTTGGTTCCTCAGCCTTCAGCTTTTGACTCCCTGCGGCTTTTGGCTTTTGGCTTTTGGCCTTTTGCTCTTTGGCCTTTTGCTCCTTCTTCTGGGTAGGACTCAGCTCGGGTGAGGTCCTCTCTCTTTGGTGGGAGACTTAGGCTCTTTTGTATGGTCTAAGTTTGGACCAGAGCTAAAGTTTGTTCATTATATTGGAGTGCTGTGGAAGAGCTTTTGTACTATTAAAAGCCATTTTTGGAACTGCACCGGACTCGTGAGTTTTCATCTGTTCTCCCGGTGTCCTCAGAGGTAGAAGAGAACCTCTGCCCTGACGCCGTCGGGGACCCTGGCGGCCATTCCCGACAAACAGCTATATAGTTTAATTGGAGGGGATCATACACTATGAAGATAAATGATATAAACTGAAATTGCTGTGGAAATAATCTTCAGAAAAGAATGTAGCCAACTCAGATGAGAGTAGTGTAAAAGTTTCTTGACACTATATGAGTACCTGGCTTGTTTATGTTCAAGTTCCTAGGCTTTGCTGTTACGTGAATTAATTGAAACTTAAGTATTTTAAGTAAAATTTTTGCCTCACAGCTAGAAGAGTGCTGGGTAATCACTTGATCACTTGATCAATTGATATCCCGTTATTCTTCGATTTGCTCAAGCGGGCACCAGTAACATTTCCATTTGAATCTATCATGTACCAGTGCAGCCCAATGGCATCTGGTTGCTTCAGGAATACGAAGAACCTGAAACCGTTCATTCAGGGTCTTGATGAAGAAGTCAGACCATCTTGTAGGTGGGCAGCCACGTAATCTTTTGGCGTCCCGTAGGATCCAGTCGGTAATGGCTCTAGTCCAGCGGTTGTCTCCAAATCACATTCCAGCCCATTTGATTTTCGATGCCTTGAAAAACAAGACAGTGTCCCTGACTCTGGATTGTCGACAGAGGTGGGAACTCTGGAAACCTTCTCTTGAGGCATGATATTACAAGCATAGCTCTTTCTATTCCTCAACGATGGAGAACGACTTCTGGACTGAGTCCACCATTCCCCCAATAGAGCCTCAGAAGACCCCAGAGGAACCCCCCACACCATGCTGGCAGCGATTTTCATCATCTACACTCCACAGCTCGCCAGATCTCCACCCAAGAGTCTAAGCCAATCTCTAGCCCGGCTTGTCAGAGACCCAGCCTACAGAGACCCACCCTTCAGAGACTCACCCTTCAGAGGAAAGTATTTCAAGCCCAGGAATGCTTGAACCACAGACGCAGATACACCAGGCAGAGCAGCTACCAGCTGCACAGCCGCAAATTATGATTTATCTCCAAATTACCAAGAATATTCTACCCACCCTCTCAGAGAGCCCAGCAAGGTACTGAGAGTATACTGCCCACATGGCAGAGCCTGGCAAGCAGTCCAATGTGTATTCGATATGCCAAAACCAGTAATAACAATATTTATTTCCCTGTCCCTGAAAGAGTTAGGTAATATAATAAAAAATTAACAGTGAGCAGTATTTTATGGTGTTATAGAATTTTTCTATAGACCTCATTCCCATGACCTGAAGGAATTGAGGCTCTTCATGAAGCCTCTTCATGTTCCTGGAGTGAGCAGATGCCCTTGGGCTACACTAGCATGTGCCAGGACATATGGAGATGTTACTGGTGCCTGCTCAAGCAAATGGATGAACAATGGGAAGACAAGTGATACAAATTTCAAGTGATTTTGATTTAATTGGTTCCAATGTAAAGAAGTGAACAGGTGCTTGTGGGAAACCCTGGTTTGGTGACCTTTGCATTTGATTTAATAAATTCCTTTCAATTTTTTTAAATCCTTGAAGGCTAAGCTTTCATAGCAATACCACTTTGTGTCTTGATACTTGAGAGTAGAAAGCATTTTGATATTTTCTTAAAATGATTAGAACCATGTTACTATTACTCTTGTGATTTTCCTCTAAGTTTGCCTTTTTCTTTGGTCCTTGAAGCAGCAATAAATTAAACTAAGCATCAATAAACACATTTTCCCTTAACTTCTATTTCTAGTTTCCAGAAGTCATTTTTCTTCGCTGTATTGACAGATAGCAGACATGATTCCAGCATGGAATACACTGTAAAGATATTGACTTTTCCATAAATATAATAGAAATTTTTTTCAAACATATCATCCTATTCTGGGGCCTATGCTTTACTCACAAAGATGACTTTTTCCTTAAGAAATATTTCTTGCCTTCTTGTGAATATCCACGTGAATTAAAGTCTAGATCCCTTAGATTGTGGGAAGATTAAAATTCCTCACAATATGACTTACACCTTTCCAACCTTATTTCTTTCTCTATCCTTTATATTGAATTACATGACAGCTCTTACACCTCCCGCTCAGTAACAAAACTGAAAAGTTAGAGCCAAGCCAAACTTGAATTCCATAATGTCTTAACACAGAACTGTAACTTTTATTATTTTCCTATGTCATAATTAGACTTTTTTTTGGGGGTGCGGCATACCTGGTGATGCTCTGGAGTTACTCCTGGCTCTGTAGTCAGGAATTACTCCTGAAAGTGCTGGAGGGACCATGTGGGATACTGGGGATCAAAGCTGGGAAGGCTGCATGTAGGGCAAGCACCATAACAACTGCACAATATATTGCTCTAGCCCTCAGGACATATAATTTAGCTTTATATGCCCTGAATATGTCATATTTTCAAAACTGGATAAAATTTCCAAAATGTAGGGTCTTCATTTAATTAATTGATCTTTTAACCTTGTAAATGTTTCTTAGAGGTCCAGGCAAAAAGTTGGTGTTTGATATTCAGATGAATAAATGCAAATGTGAGTTTTCGCTATTTATTTTGCAGGAAATAAAAATAATGATATTTAGTTTTAGAATATTAGGATAATAGAAGTTTATTGTCTAATTACATTTGTTATGTCTAAAATAATTAAATATCTTTACCTGGGATTTGTAGAAAAAAACTGTATAGTGGGTATAAGAGGAAAGATAGTATGAGAATCATGTTTGAAACCGATTATGCAGTCAACTGAGTTATGTGAAGATCTGAATGAACAGATTAGAATACCACAGAATGGTAATATGCAAATATATCACCTGGGTTAGGACAGCATTCCCTTTTACTTTTCTCCCAAAGCTGCTAATTTAACAGATCAATAATTCTCAAGCTAATTTTCTGGTATGACACACCTGTATTGGATGATTCTTAGATGAATGATTTCTAGTGGGCAGAGTGACATTGTTTTAATTATAAAAATCATAAAATAGTGTGATCTTGCCATTTTAACCATTATTGATAAAAGTGGGTTATGATTCTCTTGTCACAAGAATGGGGACACATTACATTTAAAAACTTCTGTGATTAGTATTTTATTTATTTATTTATTTTTATTTTGACCATTTATTTTCTCACTATGTTTCTTTTGTTCTGTCATTACCATTTTAAAGCCCAAGCATTTCAACATTTTAAAACTTTGTTGTAGAGAATGACCAAACAATTTATATTCCTCCCCCACTATGGATTTAAATTCCGCGGTTTACGGCTGTTCGTGATGATTTTCTATAGACATTGAATATTCCAACACTAATCTCACAACTGCTGTCACCTAGCCTCCACCGTTGTCTTCATTTTCCCAGTCACTTCTCAAGCCTGGCCCCATAAAAATGATTTATTTTATACTGCTTGTTACCATGAAATAGGTAATAGAATGATTGAAAAATATTTCAGGGGCCGGAGCGATAGCCCAGCGGGTAGGGCATTTGCCTTGCATGCGGCCGGCCTGCGCTGGCCTGGGTTCGATCCCCGGCATCTCATATGGTCCCCGAGCACTGCCAGGAGCAATTCCTGAGTGCAGAGCCAGGAGTAACCCCTGAGCATCGCCGGTGTGACCCAAAAAGAAAGAAAAATATTTCAGTAGAAGAAAATTCATGAATATTATTGCATCTCACCAGGGGGACATTAAGTCCTTGTCCAAGGGTTTACTAAGCTTTTGATGCAAGTTAAGCTTTCTGTGTTAGTGTTTTTGTTAGTTGAGATTGGTTGGTTTCTACATTACATTCCTGTTCAATATGGTTTTCTACAACTGGGTTGTTAGTATTATAGAGTTTGGTGGTGATGTGTGGCCACACACTCTTGAACATCAAGAATATTTGACTGGGCATGGTGATGACTTTGGGGCATGGGAGCAGCTATCCAGGTTTTGGTAGGGCAGGAGCTGGTCTGCCCTTGTCCTGAGATTGCCATTCTCAGTTGGGAATGGGTATTCAGGTAAATTTTTTGTGGCTGGTTGATCTCTTTCAAGATTTATTTATGAGTCTCTAGAACAAGCCTGGTAGATGAGCTTACATAGTGTGGTGGTGGGATATTGGTGTGGCAGTCAGGGGCTTCCAGAAGTTCAGGGAGGTTGGGGGGACTCTGAGAAGAGGAATGATGGAAAGATTTGATGGTAAATGATGCCAGAGAGCTGGATGCATGCCCACTTATTTTAGAGCAAAAATTTGGAAGGTCTTTCCAGATTCAGGGCATGATTGTATAGCTAAAGACCCAAAGACAAATAAAATGTAATGTTAAGTCAAATCAGCATAATTCTAGCCTAGAATTTTGCCCCATTGTTATGTCTAGAAGTATTGTATTGTTCTCCCTCATGAATAATATGAGGCATATTGTAAACATTTATTATTATTATTATTATCATTATTATTATTATTATTATTATTATTCCCGCATGGCAGAGCCTGGCAAGCTACCCATGTTGTATTTGATATGCCAAAAACCAGTAACAATAATAGACCTCATAGACCTCATTCCCATGACCTGAAGGAATGGTTTGAGGCTCTTTGTGTTCCTGGAGCGAGCAGTTGCCCTTGGGCTCTACTAGCTTGAGACAGGACATATGGAGATGTTACTGGTGCCTGCTTGAGCAAATCAATGATTAACGGGAAGACAGTGATACAGTGATACAGTGATTGTAAACATTTTATTAAATCTTGGAGGTGACACCTGGCCATGTTTAGGGCTTATGGCTTTCTGATCAGTCACCATGAGGCACCATATGGATGGTCCATAAGGATCCAATTTTAGTCAGCTGTGTGCAAGGCTAGTGCCTTTGCCTGCTATATTGTATCTTTCCAATGTATTATAATCATTTTAAAGGTTAGGGCTGGGTCTTGAGTCTAACCATTCAATTCTTGAGCTTCTTATCACCAGCTTGTACAATTATGTACATGAACTTACCCTTCTATAATCCTACCATGCAATGAGCCCAGAGTTGGTCTATGATGTCATATAATTATTTCAACAATCTAATGAGGCAATTACCTTTTTTATGTCATGGAAAATTAAGAAATTTGTTCACAGAATTTCCACAAATAATTACATCTAGTAAACATATGAGAAGAGAGTGACTGCAAAATGTTAAGAGAAAGCAATCCAACTTCTTAGGAAGAAGTAGAAGATCCCAGGCATATATCTGTACGATGGTGCTCTGGTATGCAGATTTAAAGACAGCCATACCTGATTAGAATCACAGCCTATGTGCCTGAGAGCATTAAATAGATTACTTTTTAAAATAGCGACTGACATTCACTAAGAAATTAATAAATTCTATCAGTAGTAATTGTCAGGGCTCAGTAAGGGGAAACCCCTTACTGAGCCCTAGATCCAGGGCCCTAGACCCAAGGGACCCCCAAGGACCCCAGGCCCTAGCAATACTCAGGTTAGGGAGATGACCAATGTCTTTTTTTCTTCTTCTGGTCCTCTCTTTTCAGGACATTTCTCTTTCAGGCCAGCTCTCTAGGTCCTGGCCCTGTTTTCAAGTCCTTTTTTCTTTCAGTCTGGTCCACTGGATCCGGGCCTTGTTTCAGGACCTTTCTTTCAGGCCAGCCCTCTGGGTCCTGTCCTTGACTCTGTGGCCCTGGCACTATCCCTTAGGCCTAGGCCCCAGGAACCCATGGCCCTGGTGCTGACCCATCTGACCAGGTACCAGGAACTCCAAGGATGCTCCCCTAGGTTCCTTTTTATAGCCACCCCGCCAGACTCAGGGTCCTGGCCTTCTGCTTTAACTGTAACTTACAGGTGTTATCCAGCATGGATACTTGTAATTATTATTACTAGCTGGAAGAACTATGATGTAGTCTTGAATCTGTTTTTCTCCAGTCTGCACATTCCTCATTAAACTATGTGACTCCTACCATTTGTTAAATGGAATACTTATATATTCACTATCACTATCTTCCCGTTCATCATCTATTTGCTAGAGCAGGCACCAGTAATATCTCCATATGTCCTGTCTCATGCTAGTAGAACCCAAAGGCATCCGCTTGCTCCAGGAACATAAAGAGCCTCAAACCATTATATTAGGCCATGGGAATGACCTAATATAAATGTTACTGGTATTTGGCATATCAAATACGACCCAAGCAGCTTGCCAGGCTTGCCATGCGGGTGGCATACTCTTGTAGTCACCTCTGAATAAAGCATTTATTGGTGAACCGCACAGCCTCTAGCGGCCGCATGAGCCAGGCTGTGATAGTCTGGTCTGCTGGATGGAATTGTTACGAGAGGGAAGTCCGGATGTGGAAGATGGCGGCCCCCATGGAGTTGGGGGAGGGGTTTCATCTGGCTTGTTGTAAGGCTCTGCTGGGGTGGCAGGCCAGGGCTAGAACCTGCCATGCCTCCCGGGCACCTCATGAGCGATTGGGCACAGGGAGAGCAAGTAGCAGGTTTGCCCCATGTCTGAGAGTCTCTGGTTCAGCATATCTGGGCTGGATTGAAAAAAAAAACTCACTTACATATTTTTTTTAATAATTATTTTAATCATGTTTTATGCCTTTATTTCCAGTGAGTTTATGTACAACTATATGTTGGTGGTAGTAGAGCCTCAGCTGAGCCCTAGGCTCAGAGCTTGATGTTCTTGACTGCTGATGGTTTCTCTTTAGCTTTGTTATGGGAGTATTTTATTGATTCTTGTGAAGGCTGCATTTTAGAAACTGCATTTTTGGCTGTCAGGAATTTGAAAGGGATTTCCTTGCTTACTTTTCTGCCTTAAAGAATACAAAGATGTTCCAATCACCATTAAAATATCTTGATGAATGAGTTTATAGAATCCATCAGAAACTTTGCTGTTTATTGCTTGTTGTTTGCTGTTCTTCCTATTGGGAAGTTTCAAATTCTGTGGTTATTTATCTGCCATGAGTTATAAAACCTTGGTACTTTCCCATATAATCTTTGGGCTTTTATAAGACAAACACCAATTGGATTTATAGGCTCTACAGCCCTCTGCTTCGATTCTTCCATAAAGCACAGCTAAATTGATATTGGCCAGTCTCGACCGTGATTTGGTTGCTTGAAGAATAATAATCTTGAGTTATATTTTATATTTGAGACTATCTGAAACACAGACATTTCTCAAACTTGGACAGGATGGCAGACTTTAAGATTTTATATTTAATACTTGATTCTTGATGATTGGAATATTTGTTTGGTAGAGAGTATAAACAAGAAAAGTTATATAATTGTGAAGAGAAAAAGTTTTGGAGGAGGATAGAACTAGTTTCTCACCCAGAATCTGCCATTTAGGAGCAGAGTTACTTAGAGAAAATAAGTTTACTATGGAATGTGGTAAATTCTTTATCTGTACATGGTAACAAAATAGTATTTATATCATATGGCTAGCATGAAGAGTCAATGAGACATTATTTGTAAAAGCTTATGCAATGTCTGGAATTTAGAATCTTTTTTTTTTCTTTTTGGATCACACCCAGTGATACTCAGAGGTTATTCCTGGCTCTTTGCTGAGGAGTTACTTTTGGCAGTGCTCAGGGGACCACATGGAATGCCAGGGATCGAACCTGGGTAGGCTGCGTAGAAGGCATAGGCCCCACCCGCTGTACTATCGCCCAAACATATCTGGTCGTCCTCCTGGCTTACTACTGACTCTGTGCTCAGGTGCTCAGAAATCACTAGCAATGGGTCTCAGGGCACCATAAGGTGTGCTGGGAATTGAATTCAAGTCTTCCACATACAAGGTAAGCACCCTGCTCTCTGTGCTTTCTGCTCCCTAGCATTTAGATTCTTGATCATCAGGAAAAAAATTTTTGATTAGAGATTAAAAAGAGGTATGGAATACATAAAAAACTTAAACACTAATACTATTGTGAACTTGTGAGCTAAACTATAATACATTTTAAAAAAAAACTTTAAATGGAACTTAACACAGAAAATAGATTATATATTTATACTAATTTTATATAAATGGGCTTGTTTGAATGTAATGACTTGATTAAAGATTTAAAAATAAAAATTGTGGGCTGGAGCAATAGCCCAGCTGGTAGGGCGTTTGCCTTGCACGTGGCCGGCCCATGCCGGCCAGGGTTCAATCCCCGCATCCCATATGGTCCCCTAAGCACCGCCAGGAGTGATTCCTGAGTGCAGAGCCAGGAGAAACACCTGAGCATTGCCAGATGTGACCCAAAAAAAAAAAAAAAATTAAATAAAGAAATGATTTAATCCTAAAGTTATTATAGATATTCCATAGATTATTAAAAAAGGAACCTCGATTGCCCTTGCTTGTCTTCTTGGTCTGATCCAGATTTGTCCAGGCTTCCTCCTCCCATTATGTGATAACAGATCAACCCTGTCCTCAGGGCAGGGCTGGCTCAGGGCAGCCCTTGGTACATCTGAGACCAGTTGGGCCAGGTGCTGTAGCATAGTTGCCATAATAGGAAGGGCCTGGAGACCCGGGAGGAAATGAATCTTCGCCAAATGGACCATTACTTGCCAGGTACATCTGAGACCCAACCTCACATTCTTTACCACCCCACTACTCACAGTAAATGTACAAAAATATTGTAAGGCCCTTCTGGGCAGTGAAAGCAACAACAAAGAGAAAGCACCCTGCTAAGCCCCAGGTGTCCCGTAAAATGCTTAGGCAAGAGTGGCCATCTATATTTCTTCGTGGTAGAACTGTAGAAGGGGACATCACTCCCAGACTACCAAGACAACATGGGAAAACATCGCAGGCTCCTATAATAAGAAATAGATGAAGGAAAGAGCCCTGAAGCTTCAACAAGGCAAACACAGAGCGGCAAAATGGATTAAAAAACTGAATCCAACATTCTGCTGCCTATAAGAAACACATTTGAATAGTCAGAGCAGAAATGGACTCAAAGTCAAAGGCTGAAAAACAATTCTTCACGCAAACAACTCTTCCAGAAAAGGCTGGAGTGACCATACTAGTACCTGGAAACATAGACTTCAGGCTGAAAAGGCTAAAGGGATAGTGAAGGCCATTTCTTAGTAATTAAGGGATATGTATATCAGGAAGAAAATATACTCATAAACATATATGCACCCAATGAGGGGGCTAGCAAAATACTTAAAACTACTAATAGACTTTAAGGAAGACATTGATAGCAACACAATTGTAGTTAGAGATTTCAACACTGCTCTGTCACTTCTTGATAGATCAATGAGACTGAATCTCAGCAAGGAAATAGTGGCTTTGATGGAAGAAATGGAAGAGAGAGGAGTAATATATGAAGGACTCTTTATCCTCCAAAAGCTGAATACACTTTTTCTTTAGTGCACATGGAACATTCTTTAAGATATACCACATGTTGGGACACAAAACATATCTCAGTAAAGTCAAGAAGATGGAAATTGTATCAACTATTCTTTCAGATCATAATGCACTGAAAATAGAAGTTAATCACAAAGAGAAATGGAGAACTAAATCAAACACCTGGAAGGTAAAGAGCTCTTTTACTGCTGAACAACCAGTGGGTCATAGAGGAAATAAAAGAAAAAAAATCAAAAGATTCCTCGAAACAAATGGAAATGATGACATGAACTACCAGAATTTGTGGGACATAGATAGCTGAAACAGTGTTAGAAGAAAATTTATGGCTCTGCAAGAGTTCATCAGGAAGGAAGAAAGCACCCATAAATAATTTGACTTCACAACTTAAGATTTTTGAAAATAATCAACAAAAGGAGTCCAACCCAGGCAGAAAGAAGGAAATAATAAAACTTTAAGCAAAAATAATTGAACTGGAATCCCAAAAAATAATCCAAAAGATCAATGAAACCAAGAGTTGGTTCTTTGAAAAAATAAACAAGATCGAAAAAACACTTGCAAGATTCACAAAGAAAGGGAGAGAGAGGGAGTACTCATGCTCCAGGAGTACGAAGAGCCTTAAACCATTTGTTCAGGGTCTTGACAAAGAAATCTGACCATCTTGTAAGTGGGTGGCCACATGATCCTTTTAAATATTTTTAATATTTTATTATACCACCATGAGATATACAATTACAAAAATGTTCATAAGATGTTCATATTTGGGACCACATGATCTTTTGACGTCCTGTGGGATCTAGTCGGTAATGGCTCTAGTCCAGAGGTCATCTCCAAGTCGCATTACATGTCCAGCCCAAGCAAGATTCGTAATAAAAATACTTGTGCTGTATAAGATTATGAAATACATCCGATTCTGCCCAAGCTCCTATTGTGTCTGCTCCAGAGATTCACTAAAGGCAGGGAGCAGCTCTTAGCACAAATTAAATGTAGCAGGAGCCTAAAGCTCAGTAGGGCATGTAACCCAACAGAATATCCTGATACACATCCTCAAATATATGATCACTTAATCTTTGATAAAGGTGAATAAATGAAGTGGAAAAAGGAAAACCTCTTTAGCAGTAGTGCTGGGAAAACTGGGCAGCTACATAATTTTACAGCTTTATGTAAAAAAAATCAGTGCAGACCTCTGTCTAATGCTGTGCACAAAAGTCAGATCAAAATGGATTAAAGATCTCTATCAGACCTGAATCCATAAAGTACATCAAGAAAATATAGGTAAAATTCTCCATGACATTAAAGCTAAAGATATCTTCAAGATGAATCACCACTAGCAAAGCAACTAGAAGCAAAAATAAGCATATGGGACTACATGAAACAAAAACGTGTCTGCACCTCAAAAGAAACAGTGACCAATATACAAAACAGCTCAGGGAATAAGAATGAATATTCACTCAGTGCCCATCTAATGAGGGGTTAATATCCAAGATATTTAAGGCACTGGTAGAACTTTAAAAAAAAAAACAACAAACCCCATAAAAATGGGGAGAAGAAATGAACAGAAACTTCCTCAAAGAAGAAATAAGAATGATCAAAAGGCATATGAAAAAATGTTCTTCATTACTAATCAGGGAGATTCAAATCAAAGCAATGAAATATCATCTCACACTACAGAGACTGGCACACATTCAAAAAAAGCAAGAACAACCAGTGCTGGCATGGATGCAGGGAGAAAGAGACTCTCATTCATTATTGGTGGGAATGTCTGTTGTAGTACACTGTTTCCAGAGCTTCTGCATCTTGTCTGGAGTTACCTCCTGCAGGCCACTTTGTAGATAGGGGCAGGAAACGGTTTTGGTCTGTGACACTATGTGGCAGTATATCTTACCATGTATTCTATGTTAGCTGGTATAAATATTTTCTCTCATGCTACCACATCATCGTGGTACTAGACAGATCTTATCAGTACTTTAATTAGGCTACTTTGGATCTCTAAGTATAATATAGATAGATCAGAGAGAAATGCTGTTTTGCCTCCAAGCAAGCAAGTGTGGCTCTCTAATAAGTCTAAAGGCTAATATCTAAAACAATTGCAAAGTAAAGAATCTTGCAATGGCTTGGAGAAATATATACCTGATTGTAGAATATCCATGCTACAGATATATGCCCTTCCCCACTCTGCTTAGGGCCTACAGGGGAAAATTCAAGGGCAGATCTTGGCTGGGACAGTATTAACATTTTAGTGGGACTAGGTTAGGTCCTGGGAGAAGCAAATCTGAAAGACTTGGCCATAACTTTGATCTGTTGATATGGGATGGCCAGGATTGAAAAAATATAGAAGCAGTAGCCTTCTCTCTCTCTCTGATCTCTCTCTCTTTCCTCTCCTCTCTTTTGCTGCCCGCTCTCTGCCTCCTCTCTCTGTTTCTCTCTGTTCTCTTCCCTGTTGGGCCTTAGCATGTGGTAGTGGCCATCTTGGCCTAGGATTCTAAACCTACGTGTTGCCAGGTCCCAGCTAGGAACTTAAAGTTTGGGGGTTTCCTATTACTGGATTCTATACCAGAACCTGTGAGAGTAAAAGCTTTTTTGAAACTTTGGTGGATTCACGAATCTTTCTCTGTTCACCAGCTGCCAATCCCCTGGGGCAGAAGGGGATCCCTGTCCTTGCTCTCTGATTTTGTCAGGAAACCCAGCTTTCTCCAATAAACGTTGACTGGTATAGCCCTGTTGGGAAAACAATATGGACATTCCTCCAAAAACTAGAAATTGAGCTCCCATTTGACCTAGCAATACCACTTCTGGGAATATACTCTGGGAGGCCAAAAACACAGAACAGAAATACCATCTGCTCTTCTATGTTTATGATTTGATCACTTGACATCCCGTTATTCATCGATTTGTTCGAGCAGGCACCAGTAACATTTCCATTTGACCCTATCATGTGCCAGTGTAGCCCAATGGCATCTGCTTGCTTCAGGAATACCAAGAGCCTCAAACCGTTCGTTCAGGGTCTTGACGAAGAAGTCTGACCATCTTGTAGGTGGGCGGCCATGTGATCTTTTGACACCCCGTGGGGTCCAGTCGGTAATGGCTCTAGTCTAGCGGTCATCTCCAAATCGCATTACATGTCCAGCCCATCTGATTTTCGATGCCTTGACAAACAAGACAGCGTCCCTGACTCTGGAACAGCAATGGAGGTCGGTGCTCTGGATTCCTTCTTTCACTTCTATGTTTATAGCAGCACTATTCACAATAACCAGAATCTGGAAACAATCTGAGTGCCTGAGAACAGACGACTGGATAAAGAAATGAAGTATATATACACAATGGAATATTATACGGCTGTTAGGAAAAAGCGAGTTATGACATTTGCCTATAAATGGGTGGACATGGAGTGTATCATGTTGAGTGAAATTAGTCAGAAGGAGAAGGACAGATATAGAATGATGGTATTCATTTGTGGGATACAGAAAAATTTAAAAAAATAGTATGTGACTCATATCAAAGGCCATGCAAAACAGGCACTAGGAGGTCTTGTCAATGGTTAGAATCTACCACAAGTGTGTGGGGGAGGGAGGTTAGGTAAGATAGAGAAGGGACCAGTGTGCTAATTATTGTTGAAAACGATAACCTCAGACTAAAACTGAGCATTGAATGTAGGGATATATGTATATATATATATATATATATATATATATATATATATAAAACACCCCTAAAGATATGTATTGCAAGCCATAGTGTATAAGAGAAAGGGGGAGAGAGAAGAAGTAGACAAGAAGAAGAAGATGAAGTTGATGAAGAAGATGAAGAAGAAGAAGAAAAGTGCCTATCATGGAGTCAGGCTGGGGGAGAGGGAAAGAAATCTGAGGACTCTGTGGTGGGAAGGGTGTACTGGTGAAGGGATGGATGCTGAAACACTGTATGAATGAAACCCAATCAGGAACAGCTTTGTAATTATATATCTCATGCAGAATAATAAAACTTAAAAAATTAAAAAAGTTATAAATGAAGCTCACAAATTAGTGGAGATGGAAATATATTTATTATGTATTGTATAATTCAAAGATTTTTAAAGTATCCTGTTTTAAAAGACTGGGATGTAAATATTTAATCTCTCTGAAATGAGGTTTATGGAAGTGTAGTCATAATATTGGGAAGTTTAATTTGTTTACTTTTGTCTCTTCAAATCATTTATGCATAGAAAAAGATTATATACCATATGTTAATAGACGTGTGTGTATTTATGGACACAAGTTTACATCATATATATATCAACATATTTTTGATTTGGGGTCCCACCCAGCTATGCTCAGGGCTTACTCCTGGCTTTGAACTCAGGAATCATTTCTGCTTGTGCTAGGGTCTATATGCCGTGCTGGGGGTTAAACCTAACTTGGTTATATGCAAGGCAAGCACATTATCCAGTGTACTAGCTCTCCATTTCCTCCATATAGATTCTTAAATACTTGAGATAGAGAGTACTGTTGGGGGGTCAGAGTGATAGGGGTAGGACATGTACCTTACATATGGCTGACTTGGTTTCAATTCCTGTCACCCCATGTGGTGCCCTGAGCCCTTTAGGAATGATCCTTGGGCATTGTTGGGTGTAGCCAACAACATTAACAACAAAAGAGTACTATCAGTTGCAGCTAAGTATCATTAACTCTTTGCAGTAGTCATATTTTCAGTGGAAGGAATTGAGCTTTCAAACAATTGCTAGGTTAGTTTTATAACCTCTCTAACCTAGCTAAGCCCCTGTGTGAGCAATGCTTCTATGGACCACATGATTAACTGCTCTGGTTTGCATGGGACTGAGTGATTTCATATGATGTAGATCTTTCAGTGTTAAAAACTGGAAAATTATAATATGCATTTAAAGGTATATGATATGTTTAATATAATTAAAGTATTTATACTTGATGTGCAAAGGGTCCTATCTTTGGCTAATGAAATTTGATCCCTTAATCTTTTTGAGGTGAGTATACTAGTGAAAAAAAGGCAAGGAATTTTAAGGCAATTATCAGATAATTTTACTTCCTGTGGAATGGAATGTGGATTACTGAAGCAGATGAACTAGCAAGAAAATTATAATATGCATTTAACGGTATATGATATGTTTAATATAATTGAAGTATTTATACTTGATGTGCAAAGGACATCATCAACATGATGAACGACCCCGTTGAACCCCCTGCATTCCACCATCCCGATGGAGCCTCAGAGGAGCCCAGAGAAACCCCACACCTTGCTGGCAGCGATCTTCACAATCCGCACTCCGCAGCTGGTAAGATCTCCACCCAGCAGATTAATCCAGTCTCCAGCCCACAGATTAATCCAGTCTCCAGTCCAGCTTGTCAGAAACCCAGCCTACAAGGACCCACCCCGCAGAGACCCGCCCTTCAGAGGAGAGTATTTCAAGCCCAGGAATACTTGAGCCTAAGACAAAGGTACACCCGGCAGAGCAGAAACCAGATTACCGTAAATATTCTACCCACCCTTTTGAGAGATGCCCACAAAGTAATGAGAATATAGGGCCTGCATGGCAGAGCCTGGCACGCTGTCCGATGCATGTTCGATATGCCAAATCCAATAAAAGAAATGTTTATTTTCCTGACCCCAAAAAGAGCCCTTAATACGGCAGCAGTAAGAAAGGCAAACAAGCAGTGCCTAATAAAATTTCATGGCCATCCTAGGCTGCCAAAACGAAGAAGGACTAAAATGACTGTCTGTACTTTCAATGCACGTACGCTGGCATCGGAAGCATATATTGAGGATCTGATGGTGCAAGCGCAAAAGATCAAGTACAACATCATTGGTCTGACTGAGACGAGGAGGAGTCAGTTGCATCATGCTGTATTTGACACTGGAGAAGAATTGTTCCTTGGAACATGCGACGAAAAGAGGCCTCAGTGGCGTTGGTGTCCTTGTAAACACGAACATGGCCGTCAACATTGATTCATTTGAATGCCTAACAAACTGAATAGGACGATTACACTTGAAGAGATGTGGCCCACTGCCAGCAATTTCTATCTTCATTGTCTAAGCACCAACATCCACATACAAAGAAGATGATATTGAGAAATTCTACATGGAATTGGAGGAGTTCTATAAAAAAGATCACACCTTCTACAAGATCATAGTCAGTGATTTTAATGCCAAGATAGGACCAAGAAGATCGGCTGAAGAACTCCACATCGGGACCCATGGCCTAGAATGGAACAAAAAAGGGTGAGAGACTATCTGAGTTCATTATGTCCACCAAGACCATTCATGGGAACTCACAGTTCCAGAAAGCTGAAGTGAAACGTTGGACATGGGAATCTCCTGGCGGACAGTTCCACAATGAAATTGACCACATCATCTTCAATCGACGGTTTTGTCTGACTGATGTTGCTGTCGTCCCCAAATTCCAAACAGGATCGGACCACCGTCTCCTTCATGCAAAAGTCTACTTCCCGCAACGGGAGAAAAGGCTGCAAAGTTTAAGAAGAGAACTCCCAGAACGACAACCAACTGGGACTCTTTGGCACCATTGCAGCAACATGGGAAGATACCATCATTGACGACATCGATGAAGAATACAACCGACTGGTTCATCACCTCCATGATTGTGCGAAGAATGCCGAGAGAAAGACACAAAAGAACGCCTGTCTTCAGAAACTCTTGAGCTCATTCACCAACGTGGCAAGGTGCGAGCCTCAGGAGACCAAATGCTAATGTCGAAGCTTGCTAAACAGTGCAGAGAAGCGATAAAAGAAGACCTCAAAGACAGAAGAGCAGAAATACTGGAAGATGCAGCAGAAGCCGGGAAAAGCATTTGCACCACCCGCCAGTCCTTCGCCAACTATAAGACTAAGGTGACTGCCCTCCGACGCCCTGATGAATCTATCACATCTTCCAGAAAGGCAATGGAGAAGATTATCCATGACTTCTACTCAAATCTCTTTGGTAGCTACATCCACCTGCCCAAATTCCACAGGATGGATATGTCATTCCCAACATTCTCCCTTTTGAAATCTGTCATGCCATCTCGTCGGTAAAGAAGGGAACAGCACCAGGCCCAGACAAAAGTCAGATCCGAACACCTGAAGAATCTGCCGTTGGTACTCATCAATAAACTGGCTAGGCTCTTCACACGCTACCTGTCCAAATGCAAGGTGCCCTCCCCAATGGAAAACCAGCAGGACAGTTCTACTGTTCAAGAAGGGAGACATTCACAACATCGGCAACTATCGCCCCATCTGCCTTTTTTGTCTGTCATCTACAAGCTGTTTACACGAGTCATCCTGAACAGGATTAGCAGAACACTAGATGAAGAACAACCATGTGAGTAAGCAGGCTTCCGAAAAGGATTCAGCACAATCGACTATATCCACACAGTAAACAAGCTCATTGAGGTTTGTAGGGAGTACAAGATGCCGCTCTGTCTCACGTTCATTGATTTACAGAAAGCCTTTGATTCTGTGGAGACTGAAGCAGTCATCGAAGCCCTAGCTAAACAGGGTGTTCAAACTCAATACATCAAGATCCTTCGTGAGCTGTATTACAGATTCACCACCAGGATCTCACCATTCTACAAAGAAGTGATCATTAATGTGAAAAGAGGGGTTCGACAGGGTGATACCATTTCACCAAAACTCTTCAGCGCCACCCTCGAGAACATCATGCAACAATTAGAATGGGAAGGAATGGGAAGGGAATATAAATGGTCGGCAACTACACCACCTCCGCTTCACTGATGACATCGTTCTAATAACACCAAACATTAGCCAAGTGGCACAAATGCTGGCTGACTTCGACCAACAATGTGGAAAGATAGGTCTACAGCTGAATCTAAAGAGAACAATGTTTATGAAGAATGAACTAGTTCCACAGGCCCCATTCACTCTGAATGGAACAAACATCTCTGAATGCAGCAGTTATGTGTACCTAGGTCGAGAAATCAACATGATGAACAACCTAAAACCTGAGCTGCGCAGGAGGAAGAGAGCGGCATGGAATGCCTTCAAAGGCATCGAAGAAATAGCTAAAAAGGACAAAAGAACCTCTGACTTCAGGCACATCTCTTTGACTCCACCATTCTCCCTGCATTAACATATGCCTCAGAGACCTGGGCCGTAAGAAAGCAGGATGAGAATGCTATTCGGTCTTCCAGAGAGGAATCGAAAGAGCTATGCTTGGAATATCATGCCTCACTCAAGTGAGAGAAGGAATCCGGAGTTCTGACCTCCGTCGCTATTCCAGAATCAGGGACGCTATCTCATTTGCCAAGGCATCGAAAATCAGATGGGCTGGACATGTAATGCCATTTGGAAACAACCCCTGGACTAGAGTCATTACTGACTGGATCCCACGGGATGTCAAAAGATCACGTGGCCGCCCACCTACAAGATGGTCAGACTTCCTTGTAAAGACCCTGAAGGAACGGTTTGAGGCTCTTCATATTCCTGAATCAACCAAATGCCATTGGGCTACATTGGCACGTGATAGGGTCCAATGGAAATGTTACTGGCGCCCGCTCGAGCAAATCGATGAATAACGGGATTCAAGAGATCAATGAAGTGAAGTGATCAAGTGCAAAAGGATCCTATCTTGCAGGTATATTTTCCCTTTATTCAAAATAGTTCTAATTTTTTCAGTGCTGAACTTTATAACATTACTTAGTTGTAATATGACGAATCACCTCTTTCTTGACTATTTTTTTATTTCTTTCCAACTATACACAATCTTGAAATAAGTAATGTTATCTTTCTTTCCCCCTTTAAATTAGCATTTGATTTGAAACAATGTTCTTTTAGTCCCAGTTTACAAGACAGTGAACTTGATCTATTTTTAAATAATTTCTCCATTTTGTCAGTTTCTGCACTATTATCTACACTGTTCTCATTATACTGTATCTTTTAGCATCATCAATTAGTATTAGTTTGGTAGACAAATAGATATTGTTGCTCATCTTTGTACTAGATGTCCATTTCTCATTAATTTTTTTTTTTTTAGTGAAGTAAAAGTCTCATTTGTTTTTTCACCACACCCGGTGATGCTGAGGAATGCAAACGCTTTATTAAAAGAAATTTACTTAGTAAAGTCAGAAGGGAGAGAGAGAGGGAGAGGTACATGTTTGAGAGAGAGTACAGACTTCTGCAGAGTGGAAAAGCTTCTTAGGGTAATTTGATGTATGAATGTTCGTTCACAAGAGATTCCTCTGGAAAGCCTCACAGGAACACTATTCTCTCTCTTTTTTAAAAAACATTTTATTATACCTCCGTGAGATATATAATTACAACGTTGTTCACGTTTTGAGGTTTCGGTCACACAGTGTTCCAGCACCCCACCCTCCACCAGTGCCCATCACCCACCACCCATGTCCCCAATTCCCTCCCCCACTCCCACGTCCTGCCTAAATGGCAGGTTCTTTATCTCTTCTCTCTCTCCCTCTCTCTCTCTCTCCCTTCTCCTACACATTGTGGGTTGTACTACATACACTTGGAAGCCATCATTTACATTTTTTTATCTGTATTTAATGCTCAGTTCTATGTTGGTATCAGACCTTTTGACATTTATTCACACATGTTCCCTTCTCTATCTTACCTAACCTCTGACTCCCACGTGCTTGTGGTAATTTCTACTTTTGGTAAGATCACCTGGTATATTTATGTCATGCAAATAAATGCAGTCATTCTATGTCTCTCTCTTTCCTTCTGACTAATTTCACTCAACATGATCCTTTCCATGTCCATCCATTTATTGGCAAATTTTATAACTTCATTTTTCCTGACAGCTGCATAGTATTCCATTGGGAACACTATTCTCTTAATTATTGCCCATATATTATCCAGTCTGTGCCTTTATACTTTTGCTTTATTGCAGGTGAAGACTTTGAAGTCATGTTCTACCTTGAGAGTCTTAAATATATCTGTCATGCAGTAGCCTGTGTTCTATTGAAAAGTTGGATTCCTCTCTGATCTTTATTTCTCTGTGGGTGATATGATTTATGTTCTGACATTTTATGTTGATAAGTCAAGTCTCTGGTTGTTTACTATGCTGAGTAAGCAGCACCCCTTCAGTGTAAGAGACTCAAGTGAGCAAGAGTGTGCGATGTGTCCATGTGCATGTGTGCATAAGGATATATGTGTGTGGGGGGGGGGTGTGGGTGTGTGGTTGAGGGTGGATACATGCATGCTGGTGCTAAGGAGACTTCGGAATGCTTGACATCCAGTCCAACTTCTTGGTTTTTTGTTTTGTTTTGTTTTGCTTTATGGGTCACACCTGGCAATGCTCAGGGGTTACTCCTGGCTCTTCACTCAGGAATTACTCCTGGAGGTGCTTGGGGGACCATATAGGATGCTGGGGATTGAACCCAGGTTGACTGCATGCAAGGCAAATGCCCTACCTGCTGTGCTATCACTGGGGGGGCTCCCCAACTTGTTTTCAGATCTGCACTCCTCTGCTAATTTCACTTGTATCTGGCAGTTCTAAACCCTGAATTTCTCTGAGGGTCTGTGAAAAACTAACCCCTTTTCACATTCATTTCTTTATATCTTCAAGCATTTAAATTGTGACCATTTGGGGAAGTCATTAACTTAATATGTGTTTTCTCTGGTATGCACCTAAATATAGATGCTCTGAATCTAGGCTCCAGTGTGGCCAGATAGCTTGCCAAAAGGAGCATTCATTAGCAATGCTAATGAAACTCTTTGCTGACCTGGGGGCTGCTGAAGAGGAAAGGATTGGAAAATTGGAAGAGCTGCTCCTAAGGGGTAGAGGACAATTGTGGAAGGTCAGCAGAAGCATGTGACCACCAGGAGATCCACAGCTGGATGAGAAAGAGAGAGAGAGAGCAAGTGAAGACTCCCTCCCCGCCCCTGTCCTTGGACGTCCCTCTGACCTGTGTACCTGTGCGCTAGGAACTGTTTCAACAACTTGCTTTGAGCAGGAAATGAGTTATTGAGACCATCTGAAGTGAGTACGTGAATAAACCTTGAACCTCTATGTAAATTCTTTTTTTTTTTTTTTTTTGCTTTTTGGGTCACGTTGGAGTCCTCGGTCCATTTGCCCGCTTCCCGCTCAGATGGCAGAGAACCACACTCATAATGCAATGACAAACAGGGTTTATTCCAGCTAGCTGGGGCCAATCGCTTCATTGAGACACACAGGTCCTAGTGAGAATGTTTGATCCCGGGGAAAAGCAAGAAGGGATTATAGAGGACTTCCAAGGCTGTTATGTGCATCACAGCCAGCACAAATCCATATAGACAATAGACTTACATATTTCAAAGAAAAAGCGTATTTCAGACATTTCATCCTTAAAAGGTCATGCAAACTTAAAGAAAAGCAAGAGAAGTGTTATGTCCTGTTCCAGTCATGTGCTTAACCAACCTTGAGGATGTCCTGTCCTCAGTCTGTGGTAAAACTATACTATCCAGATGACCAGGATAGATATGCGTGGTCAATGACTTGTTTCTTAAGACCCCAGGGCTTACATAGTTGGGGCCATAGCAAGATCTAACAGTCACACCCTGCCATGCTCAGAGCACTACTGGCGGTGCTCTGGAGACCATATGGGATGCCAGGGGACTGAACGTGGGTTGACTGCATGCAAGGCAAACACCCTACCCACTGTACCATCTCTCCGGCCCCCTTCTCCGTATAAATTCTTAAAGATTTTGGTGGAAGAGACCCGAGATGCATTTGTCTTGCTGCTTTCCAAGATAAGTTCTCTGTGTAAGTTTTCTTATTCAGGTGATCACCTTCCCATCAGAAGTAGTTGAACTATTTCTTCAGTTTCTTTTTTGTCCTCTGTCTCTTTTGGGGACTAATTTTGAATTTCATCTTGGGACCGCTAAGTTTTTTGGTTAAAAGAACTCCGCCCCATCCCTGCTTGCTTTCTTCCAAAATGTTTTCTCTACCATGTTCACTGCCACCTCTTATTTTCATTGCCATTATGAATTTATGTTTTTTGATTCCTTAATGAAAAATTTGAGATTTACAGGAGATACAATAATTAAAGGTGTGTAGTCAATGTTTTATCTTTAGTTGGAAGTTCTAGGGCTCACTGGATTTATTTTGAAAGCCGCCAAGAGGATGAAGTCTTAATTGGTGTTTTTTAAGTGAGAGCATTTTATTTATATCAGCTATATTTTAGAAGGCAAACAAACACAACTTTTTAGTGACTTAAGAAAAACCAAATGTGCGAGTTGGATTTTAGGAAGAGGGGCAAGCGGGGTGCAGGAGAGATTATAAATATAATTGCTTAAAATGACACTCTGTTTTGTTTAGTGATTGTGTCCCAGGGGAAATTAACTTTCCACTGTACTGTCGAACAGAGAATTTCAAATCAAAGTCTTAAAGCTGGGCTTAGTTCTTAATTTGGACTTAGTGTATTGGTTGTTTATGCCAGGCAAATAGCAATTGATGGTTTTATTATAGAATATTGATTGTATTTAATGAGCATGAATAAATAGGGTCTAGCTCCATAAGACATTGAATAAAATGTAATTCATTTTGGTCTTGTTGCATCCCTACTAATTTCTATCCTCACAGCCTGCTGAGATCTGTTGGAAAGCATTTTTCCTATAATCAATTCTTCTTCTCTTCTTCTTCTTCTTCTTCTTCTTCTTCTTCTTCTTCTTCTTCTTCTTCTTCTTCTTCTTCTTCTTCTTCTTCTTCTTCTTCTTCTTCTTCTTCTTCTTCTTCTTCTTCTTCTTCTTCTTCTTCTCCTTCTCCTTCTTCTCCTTCTCTTCCTCCTCCTCCTCCTTCTCCTTCTCCTCCTTCTCCCTTCTCCTCCTCTTCCTTCTCCTTCTCCTTCTCCTCCTCCTCCTCCTCCTCCTTCTCCTTCTCCTTCTCCTTCTCCTTCTCCTTCTCCTTCTTCTCCTCCTCCTCCTTCTCCTTCTCCTCCTCCCTCCTCCCTCCTCCTTCTCCTCCCTCCTCCTCCTTCTCCTTCCTCCTTCTCCTTCTCCTCCTCCTCCTCCTTCTCCTTCTCCTTCTCCTCCTCCTCCTCCTCCTCCTTCTCCTCCTCCTCCTCCTCCTCCTTTTCCTCTTCCTTCTCTTCCTCCTCCTCCCCTCCTCCTTCTCCTCCTCTTCCTTCAGCTTCCTCCTTCTCCTCCTCCTCTTCCTTCTCTTCCTCCTCCTCCTCCTCCTCCTTCTCCTCCTCTTCCTTCGCTTCCTCCTTCTCCTCCTCCTCCTCCTTGTCCTCCTCCTCCTCCTCTTCCTCCTCCTCCTCCTCCTCATCCTCCTTCTCTTCTTCCTCCTCCTCCTCCTCCTTTTCTCCTCCTCCTCCTCCCCCACCTCTTCCTCCCTTCTCTCCCCCTTCTTCACCTCCCTCCCCTTCCTCTTCTTCCTCCTCCCTCTCTCTACCCCCTTTACCCCCTGTCCTCTTCCTCTTCCTTCTTCCTTCTTCCTACCCCTCCCCTCTCTCCTTCTTTTCTCTCCCTCTCCTTCTCCTCCTCCTCCTCCCTCACCTGACTGTGCTCAGGGACTAATTCTGGATGGGCTCAGGGAACCATATGCAATGCTCAGGATTGCACATGACTGGAATCTGGTCAGCTTTGTGAAAAGCAAGTACCCTACCTACTGTACTATCTCTGATCCAAGAACCAACTTGTTACTGGGACCAAGCCGACTTGGCGGACCTGGTCCTTTCCCTTGGCCTCACCTCCTGCTAGCACTGGGGTCTTTGGGCTCAGTGCCTGGCTCTCTTCCACATATTGGTTTCTCTCCTGACATACTGGAACAGCTGCCGTGTCATGAGTGAGTTAATATTAGTGAATGATGTAGCAGGGCTGATGGATATGGCTGCTAGTTTTTAATCAGGTCCTCCAGACAGCCTATGGCAGGGGGTGTCTTGCCTATATGATGGGTAGACAGTGAGTTGTAAGCTATGGAAATATTCAGATTTGTCTCCTTTATGATACTTTTATTTGGGTCTGATGATGTTTCAGTGTATTCATTAGTAGTGATTCTGGTTTGACAAGTTTTTTTTTCCTAATGTGTGTGAGAGGGAGGTAAATGGACAAGATTTGTATATAAATTAAAACGATTACATACAAGCACTTGCATTTGTACATGTTTTCATGTTTTCTGACTGGTTATTGGAAGTAGCACATGCTCAATACACATTTTTGGTATAAGTTATCATATTATGCCAAAGAATATTTGATTTATATATATATATATACATATATATATATACATATATATATATATATCAGATGTCCACAATAGGGAAAACTATGGCATAATAAGATACAGATTTCACCCAAGGGATTTATCAATTCCATGATTTTGGGTAAGTCATAGATTTTTTTTCTTGTGGTCTTTGGTCTTCTTACTGAGTAAACGGATTGAATTAGAGTATGAATAACAGTTTTCTTAAAACTATTCAGAACATTGGGGGTCTTAGGTTATGTCTTTAGTGGCTGATGTGGGTGGCCATGGGGAAGCTGAAGAGAAAGAACCATGTTCCCTTCACCCAATCTAGGATTCATGCTGCCTCGCTCCACTTTATTCAATATATACATTGTGATTAATTACAAGCTTCTGCAGGAGAAAATTTCTGTTGCTCAGATAACTTTCAAACTCATAATCTGTGTTCTAAGTCTGAAATGATACAGATTTATGTTATGCACATTGTGGTTGACAAAACTCATTTTTGTTTCCAGTTGCTGTCACAAATATACATGTATTGTGACTTTCCTTAGTCAACTAGGCATGTTTAATGTTTATGTCACTCAGAATGGTAAGTCAGCATAACCAGAAAAGAATTAATATTCTTGTAAATTTGTCAATTTACTTAGCACCTCACTTAGCACTTACCTTTGTGTTTTCCTTCCAGTTGTGCATTCCTGCACATTGATGAGGGCATTTGACTTGTGATTATTATTATAATATCTGTTTCTAGTGAAAGAGCTGAAATAATGAAAACTGTCCCACTTTCATATTTCTAAAGAGCTGTCAACTGCCTGGCTGCGTTGACTCACAGTGAGCCACAACAATATCCTTGGTTTCTAGTAAATATGTGCTATATGTCTGCACCTCTTCTGATTTGGCTGATATTCAACTGCCTTCCAAGTGGTAAAAATGGGAATATTTTACTTTGAATTCTTATTACTTCCCCCTTCCATTATATGAACCTAAATGATTAAACTTCTAGAATTTTTTGAAACTGTCAATGGGTTTACTTCTATCATTACACATACTACATTTTCTCTCTCGAATTCCTTCCTGTCTCCCTCTCTGCTACTCATCTGCCTTGGACAGCTCCTAGACACCCTTCAAAGACCTGCCTTACAGAATCTTGTGTTTGATGAGACAGCCTCTGAACTTGTGCATGTCAAAACACTTTGTTGTTCATTGTTGTTTTGTCTTTCCTGCTATGCTGTGACTACTTTACTCTGTTGCAGGGTTCTGTGCTCAGGTTTCACTCCTGGCATAGGGGAAAGCCATATACATTCAGGTTGGTCATGCACCGGGGAAGGTCCTTAATCTCTATGCTATCTTTCTAGCCCTAATTCTGGATTATATTTTAAATTTTCTGAGAGGACATTCACACAGACTTTTTAGGACGCCGCTGATGGGGACAGTGGGTTCTGCTTCTTTAATAATGTACTGTTACCAAGGAATTCCCCAAAGAACACTTTTGTGGTAAATCAAAGTTTTCTGCTTCTCTCTTAAATTCTCACTGTCGAATATGTAATTAGTCTTTTTCTTACCAGTTCAGTTGTGTGCCTCAGTTTCCCTTTAGTGTATCTATGTTAACATTTGGGCTCTTCATTTTTATCTTATTTGTATTTTTGTTATTTGCTTTTTGGGGATGAGATGAGAGCCTACTACTGAGAGTATATCACCTGCATGGCAGAGCCTGGCAAGATACCTGTGTCATATATGATATGCCAAAAACCAGTAACAATTATAGACCTCATTCCCATGACCTGAAGGAATGGTTTGAGGCTCTTCATGTACCTGAGTGAGCAGATGCCCTTGGGCTACACTAGCACTCAACAGGACACATGGAGATGTTACTGGTGTAAGCTCGAGCAAATCGATGAACATTAGGAAGACAAGTGATACAAGTGAATTGAGGTCTAAAGATTTACCACACTACTAATTATATTTTTATGCCTACATCATTTCATAAATGCTGGAGATCAGAGATGACTACAAGAGTATTCCACTTGCACGGCAGAGCCTGGCAAGCTACCCATGTCGTATTTTATATGCCAAATACCAGTAATAATTATAGACCTCATTCCCATGACCTGATGGAATGGTTTGAGGCTCTTTATGTTCCTGGAGCAAGCAGATGCCCTTGCGCTCTACTAGCATGTGACAGATGTTACTGGTGCCTGCTCGAGCAAATCAATGATGAACGGAAGACAGTGATACAGTGGTACATCATTTCAGTACCATGCCTGCCACCAGAGAGGCCACTTCCCTCTACCGGTGTCCTGAAGATCCCATTCCACACTGACCCACATCAGCTCACTTCTGTTGACAAAATCTTTAGTTATAATGACTTTGATCATTTGTTGATCCCTTTACTGTGCTTCCTCTTTATCCCATATGTGAAAGATCTATCTTTCCCTCTCCTGCTCTTTTTCTTTTTTTGTGGAGAAATTCTGACGGTATTTTTTTAAATTTTTATTAAACCACAAACGAAATATACAGTTACAAGGATGGTCATAATTACATCTCTGTCATACAGTGTTCCAGCACTCAGCCCTCCACCAGTGCCCCATTCCCACCACCAATGTCCCCCACATTCCCTCCCACCCAACACCAGGCTGTCCCTATAGCAGGGACCTTTTCTTTCTCTCTTTCTGGTTTTCTGTCTCTCTCTGTATTTCTCTCTCTCTTCTCTTATACTTTTCGCCTTACCCTACAGATATTTACAGTTTATGATGTACGTCTCTATGTGTATATTCAATAGTGAGTTCTAGTATGACATTCTAATTCACCATTCCCCATCAATCTCCCCAGTTTGTTGCAACTACAGTGATCATTACAGTGTAAAAATGTGAAAGATCCTGGGAAGAACCTGGTCCTAACCTTCATTATTATCTAAGCCTGGAGTGCCACTGCAGCTGCAGGTCTGGTCTATTTCTTTTCGGCTTTGCTGGTTGTGGAGGTTGCGAGCCCATAGGCACGCCTGCCGACATGGATGTGGATGAATGGGGGAGGGAGCCCAAATCCCTGCTCCAAGTCTGGCCGCATGGCCACGTGGTCTGACTGAATTTTTAATGCATATACACACCCTGTCATTTTGCCTCATTCCAGTCAAACTTGAGAGAGGGACATGTGTTAAACTTCGTGTTTCCACGGAGGTAATACAGTAAAATATCACCACAACTGAAAGTCTCATAGAATGGAAATACTGAATGTGTCCCTGACATATCATCAAGGTGGTTCCTGGTCTGAATGCTAAGAGATAGGATAGCACTGAAATACCTTCACCACCCAGTGGGCACCATGTTCAATGTTCTTGTCCCAATTGGTGGCACCTCTAACCTTGCTGTTATTCAGGCCCAAAACCTTGGAGTCACCCTCAGCTCTTTTTCCCTTTCCCCTTGCGGGAAACTCTGAGGCATCCTGTACAAAATCCGGGAGGAGGGTCAGGGATTGCCTTCTGTCCCAGGGGATCGGCGGTCGGTGGACGGAGAAAGACACAAGAATCCAGCAAAGTTTCAAAATGCTTTACTTAACACAGGTTCTGGCATACAAATCAACAATAGGAAAAACCCCAAACTTAGGGTTCCCGGCTGGGCCCCAGCCACATGTAGGCCAAGCTGGTTGCCACCATGTGTTAAGGCCATGCAGAGAGGAGACTGCAAAGCGGTGCCAGAAGAAGGGGGAAAAGGAGAACCTTGCAACCCAGACCTCCCTCCAATAGAAAGCCATCAGGGTCAAATTCCCTCAGGTAATTTCTCCCAGAACCTCGCCTAGGCCCTTTGAGATATTAATGTTGCCGAGCTAAGTGGAAGTGCTCTGCAGTGGGAGGGGCTTCTGAGATGAACTGTATCTCAGAGTACAAAGGCATGCATCTGTACCAAAGAATATTCTATAGCCAGTTAAATATTTCTCCAAGCCTTCATGAGAGTCTTATCTTTACTTTATAGTTGTTCTGTGTATCAGCCTTTGAGTTTTCAGATAGCCATGCTTGCTTGCTTGGAGGCAAACAGCATTTCTCTATTTCTCTCTGGTCTAATTACTTAAGAGATCCAATGTGGCCAGGCAAATATACCGGTAAGATCTAGCTAGTCCCACGATGATTGTGGCAGCATGAGAGAATATTTATACCAGCCAGTGTAGAATGCATGGTCAGATGAGCTGCCACATTCAAACTGTCCTCCTCCTATCTACAAAGTGACCTGCAGGAGGCAACTCCAGGCCAGATGCAGAAGCTTTGGGCAGCAGTGTACTGCAAAACCCTCATATTTCATACCCAATCCTTTAGGAGGCTCGCCCAATTCTCCCTTTAAATGTAGGCTTCAACCTATTATTCTAACTTAAAATTGTAATCTGCAAACCATTCCTACTTTCCACTTTGCCAATATCACTTGCCCCAGATCTTTTATATTTATTTTTCATCTGTGGTTTTTATAGCACAGCTTATTATAACTATCACATTTATTATTTGCTATTTATTTTCTTGGGTTAGGGGTGGGGAGAAATCTAGCTGCTTCTCTGATATGTTTTAGGTGTCCAGAATGCCTACAGTTTTGTATGTATCTCCCAAAAATTTTGCCTAGGTCATGTTAAGTTTTCAGTGAGCACTTACTGAAAAAATAATTCCTTCAAAACACTTAAAGTCAGAGCTAGGGATACTTTCTACTATTTATTGAACACTATACATTATTCCACTTAGTCATCTCAAGAAGCATCACATCTTGCCTTTTCTCATTTCACAGAGGTTAATTCACAGAGATAGTAAGTGGTGCTGATAGCCCTTGAACCTAAGACTTAAGCCTCAGAACATTATGTTCCATCACTGTCACGTTGTTTACCTAACACCTGTGTTATTTGATCTGAGTAGACAATTCCAGGACTCTACTTAAGTGAATCACAGTATCTTTCACTATTGCTCAAATAAACATGTTCTAAGTGGAGAGGAGATGGTATCACCTCCAATATCTGTCTCTGTGAAGAACTGTGGTAGTTTGGAACTGATTAGAATGCTAGAGAGCACTCAAATAAACAATGTTTATTTGGAATAAGTTTTCAAGTTACTAAATTGTATCGCCAATGAAGAAAGAAATTGTATTTAACAAATTTCACAATAGTGTAAAATCCATTGAGTACAACACGACAAACATTTAGCTATTTAAAGAGATAGCTAGAGCAGTGTGATGGAAAGGGAAACTATTTAAAATTATTGCCGGTTAAAATTTTAGTTTGTCTCATCTTCTCTCATCTTTTTTTTCCCCCATCAAGTAATTAAAGTTCTTGACTTGTTTGAAAATGGCTCAGATTTAATTTCATTTTGTTAAGCACCTCAATTTTTCAGCTCAAGGAAAAAAAAGGCTATTAGCAATTTGCATTATCCGTTATAACCTCCTTTATAATGTGAAATTTATATGGGAAATGCTAATTGAACGTTCATCATCCAAAAAGATAATGATTTCTGTGCTTTTTGGTAGTGATAATTAAGATGAAATATGAAAATGATATGGGGTGAAAGTTAGATTAAAATTTTTTTTTCATGTTCTCCTGGTTGGAGATTAGGAGAGGTGTCTGTTCTTTGCTTTAGTTGGGTGATAAGTGGAGGATAAAGCTTGGGGTCAAGGAAGGGTATGTAAATTTCAACAGCCATATTGTCCAAGGATTCCTCATTACCTAATCCCAGGAATTAATCTATTTCCAGACAAAGAAGGTGGTAAATGTTATGTTTCAAAGACAAGTATATCTGAGAATATACCATCTATCCTGGACTTCTGCATTATGACTAAGTGACTTCCCTGTGGTGCTCAATTATCAATCCTTGTTCTTTCTTCCGTGATGGGAATAGATGACTTAAACTCAAGGCCATTATAAAAATCCACTAGGCTTTTCCATTGAGCATTATTAGTTCTCTTGACTTCCTGAAAAGTCATGATTACTCTTTGGAATTGACTTTTGATGAACAGTCTGTGATTGGGATCAACAGGATTTTTGTTTTCCTTGTCCTATATTTGTATAGGAATACAAGGAAATTTGTATTCCTGACATGGTTTTAAGAAAAGTAGATGTTACTGGTTTTTCCTATATGTTGGGAAGCAGACAGGCATTTCACTTAAAGGAACTCAGGAAAAACAATACACAGGCTTCCCTTTTATAGAAGTTTATAAAAGTTGCAAATATTTATTAGGCATATGCTATAGTCTAGGCACTGGCATTTATAGGCAATATGCCTATTGATGCTGTCTGTGCTGGATGCTTTTCTCCACCTAAAAATTTAGATTGATCAAAAGTATGTTAAAATATATAATCAAATGTTAGCCAGACCCAGTGATTTCACTTGGATTTTCTAAGTTCTAGAAAATACACACACACACACACACACACATATAATATATTTTTTCTGGTCACATCTGGTGATGATCAGGGGTTACTTCTAACTCTGCACTGAGGTATTACTCTTGGTGCTTGGAGGACCATCTGGGATGCTGGGGATCGAACTCAGGTTGGTCACATGCAAGACAAATGTCCTACCTGCTGTGCTGTTTCTCCAATCCCTAAATTCTAGCAATAAACAGTAAATAAGAAATACTGCACTTGCACTAATTTTAAGATCAACAGCTCCTAAGGAACACACTAATCTTTAGGCTCCTTGTCTTCGCAGTACAGATTTTTTGAGATTATTTACCTATTCATTAATAGATACTTGATTTACTACTATGTATACTAAGTATTGGGAATGAAGTTGGCTTATACTGAAAATTTGGTAACCTGTCTCTCTTGAGACTTGTTTATTTACTTAATATACTAGGGTTACTTGAAGTTGTTGCCATTTTAATGCACAGAATTTTCAACATTCTATGAACTGATAGGACTTAAGTTCCTTTGCTGCAGGTTAGTAAATTTCTGCCCTAAAAAGAGACATTGGCAAGTTGGTGATGAATAGAGTTTTGAATTTTTCTGCTTTGGAGAAAATATAACTTATGAGGCACTATAACTGATGAGGCCAATGATTTTCTTTGACCTTGAATAAGCTCTGACATGAGTTCCAGGAAATGACAAGCAAAGCATGATGGAAATCCCTCCTGTCATTTCCCTCTAGGTGGATTAAAAAATCCCATTTATTGACTACTTGCTGTATTGGCCACGGTGCTAAGTGCTTGATCTCCATTTGTATAGTCTTATAATTGCTCCTTTGCTTCTTTGTTTTTTAAATTTCTCTGTCAATTCTGGCAATGCTCAGGGCTTACTCCTGACTCTGTGCTCAGGATTCATTCCTTGGAGAGCTCCCAAGTGGTGCTCAGGGAGTCTTGGTGCCAGTGCCAGTAATACCCTGCTCACCAGGACAACAGTTCAGTGCTCGGGTTCCAGGATGCAGTATACTTAAGTGCTGTTTTCCAAGGTCCACCAGTGTCATTCCGGCAGTTTATGCTAGAGAATCCCCAGAACTATGCCCAGGTGATGCTTGGGAAGTTATGTGGTGCCAGAGAGCAAACCTAGATAGGGTACATGAACTTTAACCCCTACACTATCTTCCTGACCCTCCTTCAAACATTTCAATGCCCTGTGTGTTTGTGTGTCATTCCTCCTTTATATAGGAAAAAAGTAAGTTTTCTTGACTCCTCAAAGGGGGAAAAATGTTACCCACCCTTTGATGTCTTCTTGAAAGAGAAGTTGCATGGAATTCTACAGTGAATTTTATGGCACTCATTGCTATCCAAGACTTAATTCTGTCTCCTTACACTGTATGGAAAATTCTTTGACCGACAGCAACCATGTGTGCTTGAGTCTCATATTCCTAGAACCAAGCATACAGTAGGGTCATTCCATGGCTGTTGAGTCTCTGTGATAATTCTTATTCAACAAGAGGTGGGTATATCCTGTAGCTATTAATCTAAGGTTAAGGATCAGAATTGGTGTTTTTTTCCTTTTTGTTTGTTATTTTGAAGCATGCCAGACAGTGATTAGAGAGTCTTCCTAGTTGTGCTCAGGGATCATTCATGGTGGGCTCAGGAGACCATACATAGTGCTGGAGAGAGAACATGCATTCTGCTCGTGCAAGGCAAGTGCGCTACCTGCTGCACTATCTCTCCAGCCCAAGAATTGGCCCTTTTTACCTGGCTCAGGTGAACACTCTGCTCCAACCATAGGAATCTGCTCATTGTTGTTTCCCTGAATCATCTGTGGGTGGCAGTGAAGTGGATGCTTTATCATGAGAGTCGCAGCAGGTTTACTGGCAACAGAGGAAATACATGTTCCAAGAGTCTTTCTTGGAACACAAAAAGACTTGTAAACATTCTAGATTGGCTGAAAGAGGTGCTCCGAGAAGATTTCTCTTGGGGAAGAAATGAAACCCCTGCATGCCTCTCTCCATGGTTCCACATCTGTCTTAAGCGTAAGGAAGAGGGCGAAGGTTGGAATGAAGAAATTAATTCTTTTGTGCTCAAAGATGGTTGCTGTAGGCTACCTTCCTCGGGGTTTTAATGGGATATTTGAGGTTTTCTCTGAGGCAGAAGTAGTTCCAGGTGTTTCTGTAAGGTTTCAACCTAACCTGGATGTTTTCCTGCAGGGTGTACTGATATTTTCTCTGTCTTACCAACTTACCTTCTTGACCCTCTCCATACTGATCTCTGCTCAATCTCACAGACTGTTGCAGGACACCTAAAAGCCTAGGCCTCTGCATCTGCCCTGGATTGCCTCCTGCAAGTCACTTCATAGATAGGGGGGTAGTCTGAATGTGACAGTCTTATCTGACCATGTATTCTGTACTGGCTGGTATAAATATTTTCTCATGCTACCACAATCATTGTGGGACTAGCTAGATCTTACCAGCATATTTGCCTGGCCACGTTGGATCTCTAAGTAATTAGACCAGAGAGAAATGCTGTTTGACTCCAAGCAAGGATTTGATCCTTCCTGCTGGGGAAGTTACATTTAGCTTATAGCTTCTCCCAGCTCTGCTAGGAAGCTTTAAATTAGCTCTGGGTCCTTGTAAAGAGCCAGATGGTTCCTGAAGTTACTACATTTCTATAGAGCTATTTTCCTGTTTTCATCTCTAGATAGCCCAGCTGGGGAGTTTGGGCGGATTTCTAGATATAAAATAAGCTGCAAAAAAAAAGTAGGCTCTCACTTTTTCCCTTTTGCCATTTCGGGTTCCCTTGGTGTTTTACTTCTCCATCCTCTCCATTCTCTGTTGGGCCTCAACACGTGGTGGAAGTCATCTTGGCCTACACCTGGATGGGGCCTAGCTGGGAACCCAGAGTCTGGAGGTTTTCCCTGCTCTTAGATTGTATATTGAAACCTGTGATAGTAAGGTGGGCCAGGTGGTGGGCCAGGGCTCTGCCGAAGTGGTGGGCCAGGGCTAGGACCCGCCATGCCTCCCGACTGCCTCATGAACGGCTGTGCACAGGGAGAGCAAGGAACAGCTCTGCCCCATGTGTGAGAGTCACTGGACCAGCATACCTGGGCCGGATTGAGGAAAAAGTTGCTACAGGGTGGGTGTCGGTGATCCGGGCTGTGATGGGCTGGTCTGCTGGGTGGAGTTCTGAAGAGAGGGAAGTCCGAAAGTGGAAAATGGCGGCGCCATTTCGGCAGAGACCTCACAACAAGCCAGACCACCCGTCCCTCACTCCACGGCGCCGCCATTTTCCACTTTCGGACTTCCCTCTCTTCAGAACTCCACCCAGCAGACCAGCCCATCACAGCCGGATCGCGCGCCTGCAGCGGCCACGCGGTTCATCAATTTTGCTTTATTTGGAGGTGTTTAAAAGAGTTTGCCTCCCGCTCGGCAAGCCTGGCAAGCTTCTCGTGTTGTATATGATATGCCAAATTCCAGTAACAATTATATTAGGTCATTCCCATGACCTAATATAGTGGTTTGAGGCTCTTTTATGTTCCTGTAGCAAGACAATACCCCTGGCTCTAATGGCATGAGACAGGACATATGGAGATATTACTGGTGCCCGCTCTAGCAAGTAGATGATCAACGGGAAGATCGTGATCGTGATCGAGATCGTGATAGTAAAGCACTTTTAAAACTGCATCGGATTCCTGAGTCTTCATCCATTCCCCGCCGGCTCGGAGGTAGAAGGAAACTCCATTCCCGACACTGTCGGGGACCCCGGCGGCGCTCCCGACAACAGACCGATACAGACCATAATAGTGGTTTTCCTTATGTTTTGACGTTTAGTTTCAAAGAAACTTAACAAAATCCCAGGGACAGAGGACCTTCCCATCTTAGTATCCTACTTTGTTGGGCTACTACTTATTGGGTCACAGTTCCTTTGAGGATGTATTTCTTTATTTATTTGTTTGAGGGACTATAGTATCTACTATTATTTTTGCTTTTGCGGCCTAATGGTGTATATCAATAATGTGGTTTCTTTTCTTTGGTAGCACCCAGGGCTTACCCAGGGCTTACTCCTGGCTCTGTGCTTGGGGATCACTCCTGGTGGGGCTTGGGGGACCGTATGGAAAGCCTGAATTGAACTCAGGTAATGCATGTGCAAGGCAAATACCCTACCTGCTGTACTATTTGTATTTCCATCTGTCTGCATGATCCTAAGAGATTTCTATAGGGAAAAGCAGGAAGGAAGAGTGGGCCACAGCCCAGAATAATCAATAAAACCACTGTGAGTTGGTTCCTGAGGGAGCTTGTAGCCTACCTACAAAGATGAATTAAGAGTTAGACTTTTGAGGAGGAGGAGTAAACCGAGCATAATTAAGTTCTCTTTTCTTTTGTCAGACTCTCATAGTCAAGGACCCTATATCCCTGTCCTAAATATCCCAGGTCAGGTACCGAACAATTAGGATACATTCCTACAGTGCAGAGTCCAACAAAACTATTTATACTGGAATGATGTTAAGAAGCTCATAAATTACAAGAGCTTGAAGGAATGTGAGAAATAGGAACCCTTATTCTCTCTTGGTAGGAAGGTATATTGGTCTGCCCTTTATAGAAAATTGTATAAAAACTTTCAACAAATTAAAACTATTACTACTATAGGAGCCAGAAAGTCTTCTCTGAGGAATCTTCAAAAACCATAAGAACACTAGCTTAAAACACACCTATGCACATTTGTAGTTCTATATACAAGTTTTGAGATATGGAAACAGCCAAGGTGCTTAGTGACTGATGAATGAATAAAGAAGATGTGCTGGGCAAGAGGGATAGTAAAGGTGTTAAATTAATGCATTTGTCTTGCACATGGCCCACCTGGGTTCAATCCCCAGCACAAAATAGGTCCCTGAACACCAATCTAGGTATAATCCCTGAGCACTGCGGGTGTAGCCCCTAAACAAAAAAGATATCATATAGATCACTTGATCACTTGACATCCTGTTATTCATCGATTTGCTTGATCGGGCGCCAGGAGGCGTTTCAATTTGACCCTATCACATGCCAGTGTCACCCAATGGTATCTGCTTGCTTCAGGAATATGAATAACCTCAAATTGTTCTTTCAGAGTCTTGACGAAGAAGTCTGATCATCTTGTAGGTGGGCGGCCATGTGATCTTTTGACATCCCGTTGGATCCAGTCAGTAACGGCTCTAGTCCAGAGGTCATCTCCAAATCGCATTACATTTCCAGCCCATCTGATTTTCGATGCCTTGGCAAATGAGACAGCGTCCCTGACTCTGGATCATCGACAGAGGTTGGAACTCCAGATTCCTTCTCTCACTTGAGTGAGATGTGATATTCCAAGCAAAGTTCCTTTGATTCCTCTTTGGGAGACCCAAACAGCATTCTCATCCTGCTTTCATAGGACCCAGGTCTCTGAGGCGTATGTTAATGCAGGGAGAAGAGTGGAGTCGAAGAGATGTGCCCTGAAGGTTCTTTGTCTTTTTTTTTTTAGCTATTTCTTCGATGCTTTTGAAGGCATTCCATCCTGCTCTCTTCCTCCTGTGCAGCTCAGGTTTTAGGTCATTCATCATGTTCACTTCTCGACCTAGGTACACATAATTGCTGCATTCAGAGATGTTTGTTCCATTGAGAGTGAATGGGGCCTCTGGAACTAGTTAATTTTCATGAACATAGTTTTGTTGAGCTTGCCAGGTAGGGACACTGTCTCGTTTGCCAAGGCATTGAAAATCAGATGGGCTGGACATGTAATGCGATTTGGAGACAACCACTGGACTAGAGCCATTACCGACTGGATCCTACTGGATGTCAAAAGATCATGTGGCCGCCCACCTACAAGATGGTCAGACTTCCTTGTCAAGACCCTGAAGGAACGGTTTGAGGCTCTTCATATTCCTGAATCAACCAGATGCCATTGGGCTACATTGGCACATGATAGGGTTCAATGGAAATGTTACTGGCGCCCGCTCGAGCAAATCAATGAATAATGGGATTCAAGTGATCAAGTGATCAAGAAGTTTTGTTGAGATTCATCTGTAGACCTATCTTTCCACATTTTCAGTCAAAGTTATCCAGAATTCATGCTGCTTGGCTAATGTTTGGTGTTATTGGAAGGATGTCATCAGCGAAGGAGAGATGGTGTCGTTGCTGACTGTCTATATAGATACTTAATGGAATACTACTTAGCTGTTAAAAATAATAGAATCTGGCCCTTTGCTGCAACATGGATGGAGCTGGAAGTTTCATACTAAGTAAAATGAATCACAAGAGAGACAAATACTAAATGGTCTCACTCATATATGGTATATGAACACATAATCAAGTGAAAAAACATTGTTCCGTGAAAGCAAAATCTTTGAATCTGACCATAACACCTAGGTTACTGGGGAAGGTGCTGCATGGGCTAAAAAACCAATGAACTGTGCTGCATGCATCTTGGTATGTGATGCTGTGTGTGTGGTGTGTGTGTATGTGTGAGGGGGTAATATTGTACCAACCAAACACACATGTTCACACTCATAAACTTTTTAATAAAGAAAATACCAATATATTCCTTCAATGTCAATGAATTGTAACTGTTCATACAGTTCTAGTGTTGAAGTGGATTAGATAATAGCTCCAACATTAAAATCTATAAGTTTAAAAATCTGTTCTTTAGATGTGAAAATTGTTCTAACAGGGTTATTTAAGTCCTGTCTAAGGTTTTACTAAGCTGTTTGTTGGTAGTTGAGCCTTCTGTGGTCTTGTTTTTGTTTGTTTAGTTTAGTTCATCAATGAGGAATTTGGGAGAGTTGCACCAGATGCTTCAGGGATCCATGGCCCGACCAATGAGCTGATATGGCAGTGGCTGTGGGAGGTGACTGTGGCTTCCGGAGCTTTAGGAAATACGGTGGTGGAGGGAGGCCACCCATCCTGACTCCAAGAAGAGCCCAGTGTTCTCTACCCCCAAAAATCCTCAGTTTGTTGTCTCTACAGAGAGTACTAATGAACAGGTGGAGTTGAGCTGTTGGTGTGGCTGAAGCCATGGGGTTGTAGCTGCCAGGGCTTCAGCAGGGCAGGGACTGAAATCATCCCTTCCTGAGTGTGCCCCATAGTTTTCATCCTGGGAAGGGGGCACTGGGGTTTCCATGAATTCTAGCTGCTCTGCTTTCATCTCCTTTGAGATTTAGGTGCCAATCGTGAAGCTGGGTGGTAGTTGAGTCAATGTCACAGCAGATGTGGGAAGTGGCCCTAAACTATAATGTTTTACTTCATTTAAAAACAAGCTTTTCATGGCATTGGGAATGTAACTCAGTGTAGAACTCTTGCATTGTCTATATAAGCTCTGTGTGTGCTTAGCAACACACATACACACACACGTGCGTCACACACACACACACACATGCACTATTCACCCTTCCAATCCTACACCTCCCAGTTTTTGTAGCCTGCCTTATTCATTCCTGAGTCAACACAATGATGGTTTTGGGCCACATTTCCTCCTGCTACCTTTGCCTACTGATCGATCCCTGGTGGGACTATATGACCCAAATGACATGGCATTTTCCAGGAGCTTGGGCTGAGTAATAAAGTATTTCTTCAATACTGGTCATTTCCTTGTAGGTTTGGGTTATCATGTCTGAATAGAAACAAGATCTTGTGTACAATTTTAAGCTGGATGGCTTATTTGGGTTTTCTGCACCTCATTTGCCATATTACACGGTATCTTTAATAAGCTTTCTTTTTATTATTATATAAATATGTATTATAAACATATATATTATTTTATTTTCTTTGCTGTAGTTTATTTAGGTCAGTGTTCTTCATCTGGTTTAAGAACTGGTTCTGGTCTACAGATGTAGATATGTTGAAACCATTTTTCTCAACCTTGGTTATAACTGTTGGTCCATGGACTGATATTCAGGAGAGGTCAACGATGTAAAAAGGTTGAAGAATTCTTCTTTGGCCACATAAAAGGGTTATCTTTTGTGGTTCTGGATGAATAAAGTTACTCTACTTTCAGCAACACTGCTAAAGTGCCCTGGACCCTTGACTTTATATCACCTCTAGTCCACCTTGTTTTTTCTCTCCTCTTTCCTCCCTTTATCACTTGAAAATCAGTTTTGCATTAAACTGCTAAGAATTTGCCCACATTTAATAATGTGTGGTCCCTTTGTTTCTTTATGTATCGCAGATAAGTGGGATCATCCAGTATTATTTGTTTCCCCTCTGTCTTATTTCACTTGATACAGTGCCTTCAAGTATCATCCAGGTTGCAGCAAACTGCAAGATTTCATCTTCTCTTAAAACTGTGTAGTATTCCATTGTATGTATTACCACAAATTATTCGATGATCTAATATTGGATTTATTTTTTGGCATCATGCCTGGCAATGTTCAGCGGTTACTCCGGGCTCTGCACTCAGGAGTTACTCCTGGCGGTGCTCGGGGGACCATATGGGATGCTGGAGATTGAACCCAGATTTGCCGCGTGCAAAGACAACCACCCTACCAGCTGTGCTATAGCTCCTATTTGGCTTATTTCCGTATCCTGGCTATTATACTTAGTGATGCAATGAACATAGGGTGTGCATACATATCTTTTTATCGTGATTTTATTTATTATTGTTTTTATTGACTCATGTGAAACACACAATTACAAAGTTGTTCACAATTGAGTTTCAGTCACAATCACACAATGCTCCAACATCCTTCCTTTCACCACTGTACATTTCACATCACCATTGTCTCCAGTTTCCCTCCTCCCACCATCCTGAGAGAGAGAGAGAGAGTACATAAATATCTTTCAATTAATTTTATTTATTCTTAAGATAGATGTAAAGAAATGGGATCACTGGGACATATGGAAGTCTAGTATATTAAGCAATCTCCACAATATTTGTCACAGAAGCTGAACCATGTGGCATTCCAATATTAAGTTACTTTTTCATTATATCCCTGATCACACTGGTTATTTCCCATCCTTTGAAATATATGATCTATGCATTGATGCAAGATGATATATTACAAGTTTGATTTGTGTTTTCCTGACAATAGTTACAGTGCACACATTTTCTTATGCCTAATGTCAAACTACATGTCCTCTTTGGGGAAATATCTGTTCTTCTCTCCTCATTTTTTTTTTGGATTGGGTTATTTTGTTGTTATTATTGTTGAACTTTCCCAGTGCTTTATAGATCTTGGATATTTATTCACTAATGATGATAAGGCATGATATTAAGTTTTTCCATTCAGTATTCTGCTTTAATGTTAGTTCATCTGTCCTTTGCCTTACAAAAATCTTAATCACCTACCTAAAGCATTATAACAGAGTCAATGCAATCACCATCAGAATACTAATGACATTGTTAAAGGATTAAAACAAATACCACTAAACTTTGTATGGAATAATAAAACTCCATGAATAACTAAAGTAATTCTGAGAAAAAAAGGAATGGTGGTACGATTTGAAATCATATAATAAAGCTATATTAATCAAGACTGTGATATTGGAAAAATGATAGACTTTTTAGACCAATTGAATAGAATTGAGAATGTTAAGATAAATCCTCTGATATATGGATAGTTAATCTATGAGAAAGGAACTGAGTACATGTGGTGCAAGGAAAGCTTCTTCAACAAATGGTTTTTGGGAAAACTGGGTAGCCAAATACATTAAAATATGAATTGAGTAATCTGTTTATCACACCATATACAAAATTAATTCAGAGTAGATTGAAGAGTTGAAGATTAGACCAGAATCCATAAACTACATTGGGGAAAATCGTAGAACTCTCTGGAATTCAGATCTCAGATGTATCTTCAGTGATTCATCTCTATTGGCAAAGTAACAAAAATATGATTCCTTTATAATGTTTGATGTATGAACTCTCTTCAGCTATGACATGACTTGTGCATTATATATGTTTGCTGGACTTGAGGGTCAGGTAAACGCAGAGGAGTATCAGGTCCTCACAATTAAAAGCTTAAGTTCTGATGTATTTGGACTCAATTTTCTATCTTTTACTGATAAATTGTGAATTCCTCGCACAGGGACTGGAACTTTACAGAATTCAGTAAATATTTGCATCATATATTCCCCATGATGCTCTGCTTTATCCCACAATGTGTTGGAATATATTATTATGACTGAATGAATTTGGTTGTGATACCCCAGTACTAGGTGGAATTGTGGAGATAATTCACTTTGCTTTCTGAATTTCCTTGTTTACAACTTAATAGCAGTCTTGATACCAAAGGAAAATGACCAGATTAGAGGTATGGTCAAGCCCAGAATTCCAGTATCATGCTCAGTATTTTCTACACCATTCAATGATAAGTAGGAGTCTCCAAATTTAATCAACTGAAGTTATGCTAGGCTATTTTGAGAATCACTTGTGTTAAGTGACTCTCATGTAATAATCATTTAATCCTCATCCTACGATATCTTGAAATACCTACTAATAGTATTTAACTTTTTCTTAATATGAGGTACAGAAAGGTTAAGTAATTACCTTTGAAATTAATTTTATTTAATTTTAGGCACCATGATTTACATGTTTATGGTAGTGTTTATGCATAAAATATTTCCAGCTCCACACCTTTCTCCAGTGACTACTTTCTTCCACAATTTTCCCTGATGTTTTTCACTGTCTTCCCCTCATTATGCTCCCCCATTCCAGTAGGAAACCATGATAAGCTTCCTATTGAAGATCAGCCTCTCTCTACTCTCTCTCTCCCTCTCTCTCTCTCTCTTTATCTTTTATTGTGGCCTTTGGGAATTTATTTCCTTACTGTGTTTCTTTATATCCCACATGCCAAGGAATCATTCTGTATCTGTCCTTTTTTGTCTCTCTTTAATCAGGAGTACTCTCCAGATAAATCCACATAGCAGGGCCCATCAACTCTGGGGGTCCCGGAAGCAGCTGGATGAGGCTTGACCACCACACTAGCTACCACCTTCGCTGCCCGGACTCTGGGATACTACCTCATGACCAGATTAACAGAGCAAAACCAGTTCGAGCCCAAGTAGGCAGCTCCCAGAAGTGGGAATCACTGGGAATTCGTCAGATGGAGTCAGGAGTCGGCCATTCCCCCTCCATTTTGTCAAGCCTGGTGGCCCCGCCCAGGAGCTGCCCTGGGGCCACCAACCATAGCATGCGGGGCCTTGGACGTGGCTGGGGAAGCTGGAACTCCTCTTTCCCCAGGCTAAGCTGATCATGGGGCTCCCAGGAGGACAGATGGGTTTTGGGGAGTGGGCCCATCACCTCTGTGGGGGGTCCCAGAAGCAGCCAGATGAGACTCGCCCACCACACTAGTCACCACCTTCGCTGTTCGGATGCTGGGATACTACCTCATGACCAGATTAACAGAGCAAAACCAGTTTGAGCCCAGGTAGGCAGCTCCCAGAAGTGGGAATCTCTGGGATTTCGTCAGATGGAGTCAGGGGTTGGCCATTTCCCCCTCCATTTTGTCAAGCCTGGTGGCCCCGCCCAGGAGCTGCCCTGGGGCCACCAGCCATAGCATGCGGGGGCCTTGGATGTGGCTGAGGAAGCTGGAACTCCGCTTTCCCCAGGCTAAGCTGACTATGGGGCTCCCAGGAGGACAGATGGGTTTTGGGAGTGGGCCATCACCTCTGAGGTTCCCCGGAAGCAGCCGGATGAGACTCACACCACACTAGCCACCACCTTTGCTGTCCGGACGCTGGGATACTACCTCACGACCAGATTAACAGAGCAAAACCAGTTCGAGCCCAGGTCACACGGCCGTGCGGTCCAACAAAATAGTGGGAACAGTAATGTCCTTTAATGCACTGCATTCCACGATGTGCAGGAAAGTTTGGCGGGAGGGAGAGATAGAGAGGAGAGAAAAGACATAAGAACCCCCAAGTAGTTGAGGTGTGGGAGGGGGAGGGAGCTGGGGACATTGGTGATGGGAGATGGGTTTGGTTGGAGGGATGGGTGTTGGAACACTGTAGAACCAAAACTCTACATGAGCATCTTGCAATTGTATGTCTAAAATGGTGTAATAAAATTTGGGAAAAGAAAAAAAAATCCACATAGTAGAAAATTGCATGATCACTTCACCTGTATCACTTGTCTTCCTGTTGTTCATCAATTTGCTAGAATGGACACCAGTAACATCTCCATACTTCCTGTCGTGTGCTAGTGTAGCCCAAGGGCATCTGCTCGCTCAGGAACACGAAGAGCCTCAGACTATTCCTTCAGGTCATGGGAATGAGGTCTATAATTGTTACTGGTTTTTGGCATATATATTTTTTTTCTCTTATTATATTTTTAAGGTCTCCAGCTATACCATGGTAGACCTGGTTTTAAATTACGCAATTTGGTTTTTGTGTAATTAACATTCCTGATCTATAACTGTCCAGGACTTGGCTTTTTATTTGGCGTCCTTCTCTTCTGAAAGGGCTACGCAGCAGTGTCCTTTCATTATCACATGGTTCTTGTACTCAACATATTACATGGTAGATACCAGGTGCCCAGAATTCTTCAAGCACCTCTATTGAACTTTTATGAGAACAGATGAGATCAGGTGCATTCAGGGTTGTATGGCCGTAGATTCTGTTGAACTTTTAGATCTAGTAATCAGTTCTAAATGAATGGCTCTTGTTGGGTTTTTGTCACTCTCACTTTTCTGAAATAGCCTTCACTGTGTTGAAGACGCCTCTCTCTGTAGAGGACAAATACCTATTCAGCTTCTCCTCCCTTTCACTGGGCTAGGTCTGCCTTGGAGTGAAACATAAACACTAGCAAAGTGTTCTGTCCTCTTGCCAAAGTGGGAGACTGGCATTTTTACTTGCCTTGTATTACAAAATTTGTTACAATAAGGCAATTTAATTAGCCCAGCAGTTTGAGCTTTTAATATCACTGTATTTAAGCAATTTCCTTGGCACTCCTGCTGTTTTATGAGGCTATAATTTGGTTTCCAAATGGAGAAAAAATAAGGCCAAATAAAGTAAAAGGATGGCAGCATTATTCTGGAGGTTAAGCCTAAGGCAAGGTACCAGTGATGCAGGGCAACCATCTCTGCTGGCTTCCTCCAAGGACGTTCTAATTGTTGAGAGTGTTTTACTGCTAATTGTGAAGCCATTGCAATCCACAAACAGAGAGGATAAGGTATTTGCCAGGACTTGAATTCAGGCAATTTTTCCCCTTTAGAACCAAAATGTGCACCAATGTTAGCAATGATGAAAATGTAGGAACCATGGGAGAAAATATTTTCCAATTTTCCTTCAGTAGAAGATATTGAAATGGCGTGTTGTCAATAAAGGAAGGATACCATCTAATTTTCTGCATGTTGGAGTTGCAGGAAAGGGGATAAATTATAGATGTAGTCCTAAAGCACAAAACATGGAACCATAAGATGATCCATATAGGAAAGGGTAAATACTTTAGTTTTCCTGGTGTTGATTCTCCTTGTAATGTGGAACTTATGCTAAAGTCAGAGTCTAATTTTTCTAGGATCCAGACATGAAATTTCAAAGTATCTATGTGAGAAGGTGGGATGTGCTTTTTCTGGAGTAGAGGATGTGGGAAATCTGTTGTGTTGATGCGAGTTGGTTGGGATTTAGTTTTCCTGGAGAATAAAGCTCTTTCAGTGAACTGGGAATTTATATTTGGCTTGAGAGTTTTAACAGGCAGAAACTGGATGAGGGGACTCTGCGAAGTGGAGGTTTATGGCATCATATATATAACATTGCAGATAGGCTTGATGCCATGTCTGAAGTTGAGACTAGAATAAGGGAAAAGAATAAAATAATGGAAGCTATTAATTTTTGAGTCCCAACCTAGCACTAGGCACCATTATATGTACTTGAGAAATCTCACACAATCCTTCTACAATCTTTGAAGATATATGTGTTTATCAAGTCCACTTTATAGATAAAATTAAAGTTTCAGTTCAGTAAAACATTTGGCCCAAACCTGCTGAACAGTTAGACATAGCTGTAAACAAAATAAACATGCTATTTTCAAATAATCACTGACAAATAAATGATAGGATATAAACTTCAACCCAGTTTTGTCTGATATCTATGTTAAAGCCATGATTTGTTAGCTGTGTGACTGCATAACAGAAATTTAACCCAGTGTTAATTAACTTATCTATCTATAAGAATAAATCTATACAACTTTTTAATTTTTAAAAAAATTTATTTTAATGTAGACAAACCCCACAATCTTTGACACAATTCTAGAGTTGAGATTGATTAGATAACAAAGCTCTAACATTAAAATCAATAACTAGGGACGAAGCGATAGCACAGCAGGTAGGGCATTTGCCTTGCATACGACTTACCCAGGTTCTATCCCCAGCATCCCATATGGTCCCCCGAGCACCAACAGGATTAATTCCTGAGTGCAGAGCCAGGAGGAACCCCTGAGCATTGCTGTGTGTTACAAAAGCAAAAAAAAAGAAAGAAATAAAATCAATAAGTAAAAATTTTGTATGAAAATTTGTTTTTTTTCCAGGAATCTGAGCTACCCGGATCTTCAGAGTCATCTTGCTGCTTATTTCATGATGTCATTGACCATACACTTCCCATTCGTGCCACAAAAGTGATCAGTGAGCTGGCAGACTGCCTGAAGCTGAGGTGCCGTGTCTAGGTCTACAAGCTACGTGGAGCTTCAGCTTGTTGCTTATTTCATGATGTCACTGACCATATACTTCCCATTTGTGCCACAAAAGTGAGCAGTGAGCTCGCAGACTGCCTGAAGCTGAGGTGCCGTGTTTAGGGCCAGGAAGATATGAATGCGCTGGATCTGCCAGCAAAAGAGGCCACAGCGGCTGAAGTAGGCATTGACCATGGTCAGCAGGTCCTAGGGGAAATACAGATTCTACCACCCTCCCCCTACTCCATGGGGCCCGCCATTTTCCACATCCGGACTTCTCTCTCCGTCACAACTCCACCCAGCAGACCAGACTATCACAGCCTGGATCATCCACAGCCACCCTGCAGCAGTTTTTTTTTTCAATCCGGACCAGGTATGCTGAACCAGAGACTCTCAGACAAGGGGAGAGCTGCTACTTGCTCTCCCTGTGCCCAGCTGCTCATGAGGTGCCTGGGAGGAATGGCGGGTTCTAGCCCTGGCCTGCCACCCAGCAGAGCCTCACAAGCCAGACCACCCTCCCCTACTCCATGGGGCCCGCCATTTTCTACATCCGACTTCCCTCTCGTCACAACTCCACCCAGCAGACCAGACTATCACAGCCCGGCTCTCGCGGCCACTAGTGGCCACGCCGATTCATCAATATATGCTTTATTTAGAGGTGACTACAAGAGTATGCCACCTGCACGGCAAGCCTGGCAAGCTGCTCGTGTAGTATTTTATATGCCAAATACAAGTAACATTTATATTAGGTCATTCCTGTGACCTAATATAATGGTTTGAGGCTCTTTATGTTCCTGGAGCAAGTGGATGCCTTTGGATTCTACTAGCATGAGACAGGGCATATGGAGATATTACTGGTGCCCGCTCTAGCAAATAGATGATTAATGGGAAGATAGTGATAGTGATGAAAATTTGTTACATATGATTATGAGGTTAAGTCCTTGTAATAAGAACTTATTGAGCTGTTTGTTGCTAGTTGAGGAGCCTTCTATGCTATTATTTTTCAGTCTAATGTTCTTCCAAATGAGCTACTTCAGCCACCTCTGTACTATAGTTTTTGCTTGTTGAGTTTAGTTTGCATCTATATTTACTTTCCATCTAACTTGGTGTGCTTCTATGGAAATTTCAGTATTGAGGAATTAGGAGGTATTGCTTTGCCATCTATGTGGCTACGAGGTACAGAGACTTCAGGATCTATCTGCTGTGAGAGGTGGTTGTAGCTTCAACCACCTCTCACAGGTGGAAATATGGGAGTGGGTTGTGGGGAGACTGCTACTCCCACACTTCCACTCTGAGAAACCCCTAGAGTTCTCAGCCTGCACACTGGGGTACCTGAAATTAGTTACGGTTTTGCAGTTTGGTGTCTACAGGAATATTAGTGAAGCATTGCTGTTGAGCAGTTGGCGTGCTGCAGCAGTGTGGGGTAGGACAACCAGGGCTTTGGCAGGGCAGATACTTGGCCCACCAGCCTCCTGAGGGTGTCCCAGATTTTCAGCTGTGGGAACTAGTGTGTCTATACATTTTAACTGCTTATCCTATTTCTCTGAGCTCCCTGTGCTCAGTGATCATGAGGCACCCGGGAGGGAATGTGGTTTCTAGCCCTGGCCTGCCATCCCAATAGAGCCTTGCAAGAAGCCAGAGGAACCCCCCACACCATGAGGGCAGTCATTTTCAACATCCAGACTCCACAGCTCATCAGAGCTCCACCCAAAAAGAAAAGCTGATCTCAAGCCTTGCTTGTCAGAGTCCCACCCTACAGCGAAGCCTATTTCAAGCCCAAGTATGATGATCCAGAGTTTCAGATACATGGGGCAGAGCTGCTACCGGCTCTCCCTGTGCTCAGCTGATCATGAGGCACCTGGATGGGAAGGCGGGTTCTAGCCCTGGTCTGACATCCCAATAGAGCCCCGCGAGAAGCCAGAGAAACCCCCACACCATGAGGGCAGTCATTTTTCAACATCTGAACGCCACAGCTGGTCAGAGCTCCACCCAAGAGAAAAGCTGATCTCTCCCCATTGCGGTTCATCAGTAAATGCACAAGATGAGAGCCTACTACTGAGAGTATCCCACCTGCATGGCAGAGCTTGTCAAGCTACCCATGTCATATTTGATATGCCAAAACCCAGTAACAATTATAGACCTCATTCCCATGACCTGAAGGAATGGTTTGAGGCTTTTCATGTCCCTGGAGTGAGAAGATGCCCTTGTGCTAAACTAGCACACGACAGGACATATGGAGATATTGCTGGTGCCTATTCGAGCAAATCGATGAACTACGGGAAGACAATGATACAAGTTACCTGCTAATGTTACCTGCTGACAAATACCTACTATGGCACTTGTTTTTATGTATCTCTTCATCAACAGGATGATGATCAAACTATTCATGTACTTTGACCATTATATCATCAATATGTAGAAATGACAGAAAATGAACATACATTTGTAGAATAAATGCATGGAAGTGCACGAGTTTTGCAAAACTGGAGAGCATGAGGCAGATACTCTGTATGCCCTTTCTCCACCCCACTCCCAAATATGTGAGATCTGTCCCCCTGTAGCATATTCAGCATCTGATGCATCTGGGGCCTACACCATTATGTTGTCAGGTAGCTATTTCTGACGTAGCTGGGCTGCTTTTTCTTTGGAAGCAGAGGAGATGAAAACTTTTATCAGTGCTCGTGACAACCAGGGACAGGCATATGGTCTCAGCGGTTTTAGAGCTACGGACACAACTGGGCAAGGCAGCAGCAGATGAAGGGACTCTTGACTGTCAGACTCAGGATGGAGGGTCTGTGTCATGTGTGGCTTGTGCTTGCTCTGTGATTCCCCCAAATGCTAACTTGTGCAATAGTTTTGGTTCCTGCCTCGTGTTTGGGTCTTGGCCTTAGAACCTCTAAGAGACCCTTCCAATAATCACTTGATCACTTGATCACTTGAATCCCGTTATTCATCGATTTGCTAGAGCGGGCGCCAGTAACATTTCCATTGGATCCTATCACGTGCCAATGTAGCCCAATGGCATCTGGTTGATTCAGGAATATGAAGAGTCTCAAACTGTTCTTTTCAGGGTCTTGACAAGGAAGTCTGACCATCTTGTAGGTGGGCGGCCACGTGATCTTTTGACATCCCGTGAGATCCAGTCGGTAATGGCTCTAGTCCAGCAGTTGTCTCCAAATTGCCTTACATGTCCAGCCCATCTGATTTTCGATGCCTTGGCAAACGAGACAGCGTCCCTGATTCTGGAATAGCGATGGAGGTCAGAACTCCGGATTCCTTCTCTCACTTGAGTGAGGTGCGATATTCCAAGCATAGCTCTTTCGATTCCTCTCTGGCAGACCCGAATAGCATTCTCATCCTGCTTTCGTAGGGCCCAGGTCTCTGAGGCGTATGTTAATGCAGGGAGAACGTGAGTCAAAGAGATGTGCCCGGAGCCGGAGGTTCTTTGTCCTTTTTAGCTATTTCTTCGATGCCTTTGAAGGCATTCCATGCCGCTCTCTTCCTCCCTGCGCAGCTCAGGTTTGAGGTCGTTCATCATGTTGATTTCTCGACCTAGGTACACATAACTGCTGCATTCAGAGATGTTTGTTCCGTTGAGAGTGAATGGGGCCTCTGGAACTAGTTCATTCTTCATAAACATGGTTTTCTTTTTAGATTCAGCTGTAGACCTATCTTTCCACATTCTCAGTCGAAGTCAGCCAGCATTTGTGCCGCTTGGCTAATGTTTGGTGTTATTAGAACGATGTCATCAGCGAAGCGGAGGTGGTGTAGTTGCCGACCATCTATCTTCACTCCCATTCCTTCCCATTCTAATTGTTTCTTGATGTTCTCGAGGGTGGCACTGAAGAGTTTTGGTGAAATGGTATCACCCTGTCAAACCCCTCTTTTCACATTAATGATCACTTCTTTGTAGAATGGTGAGATCCTGGTGGTGAATCCGTAATACAGCTCACGAAGGATCTTGATGTATTGGGGTTGAACACCCTGTTTGGCTAGGGCTTTGATGACTGCTTCAGTCTCTACGGAATCAAAGGCTTTCTGTAAATCAATGAACGTGAGACAGAGCGGCATCTTGTACTCCCTACAAACCTCAATGAGCTTGTTTACTGTGTGGATATGGTCAATTGTGCTGAATCCTTTCCGGAAGCCAGCTTGCTCGCATGGTTGTCCTTCATCTAGTGTTCTGCTAATCCTGTTCAGGATGACTCGTGTAAACAGCTTGTAGATGACGGACAACAGGCAGATGGGGCGATAGTTGCCAATGTCGTGAATGTCTCCCTTCTTGAACAGTAGAACTGTCCTGCTGGTTTTCCATTGGGAGGGCACCTTGCAGTTTATTTGATATGCCAAAAAACCAGTAACAATTATGGACCTCATTCCCATAACCTGAGGAATGGTTTGAGGCTTTTCCTGTGTCTGGAGCAAGCAGATGCTCCTGGAGTACACTTGCTTGCATTAGGACGTATGATGGAACAAATTGATGAACAATGGGAAGACAAGTGATACAAGTGATACAAGAGAATCATGTCAGTTTATGCCATTTGTAACCATTCCTGGGAAACTGTGTGGAGTACATAGACAGGACAGTGAATTAGAATTTCCATTTGAGGAGAAGGATCACAAATCTGATTGAACTTCCTTTTGATTCAGACATTTATTTTGCATGTTGAAAAGGAAAAGGAAGGCAGGAGGATTAGGTGTTTTTCATGTGTCAGGGGCCGTGAAATGTTAATCAGCCTCCTTTGGTAAGGCTTTGTTTCCATCTGACTGCTGGGAAAACTGAGGCACAAAGAAGCAAATATGTTACCCAATTTTTTCACAGAAAATAGGTGTTAGAACAGTAGGTTTCAAATCAAGATGCCTGACTACTTCAGTTTTGTATCACTCTTGGGAAGTAACCAGCCACTCTTCCTTCTGTGTCTGGTAACGCCTGCCAAGGACTGGGAGTATTTTGCCTTCCTGCATATTGGAATGTGCCCTTGTTAGCAGTAGTAGATTATGTTAGTAGCAGCGCTGCTGGTAGTGGTATGCTATTAGTGGTAGTGGCGGTGATAGTCATACCAGAAATATATGTCTCACTAGTAGCCACTTTGCCTCTCTCCCTTAATATGTAGCTATCTAAAATCACTCTCTCTCTCTCTCTCTCTCTCTCTCTCTCTCTCTCTCTCCCTCCCCTGATACAGCTGTGTACCTCTGCTCTTTGTGTTTTCACTGATGGTGTTATTTAGGGATCCCTACAAATAAGAGATCATTTCGGATGAAAGGGCACTTATGCCTAGGTATCAGAGAGTGCTCGTGGTGGTATAACTATTTCTTGGTTGAAATGTTTTGTCAGCAGAAAAGAAGGGACCTGGAAAAGCTGGAGAAGCAGCCTGTTTCTATGCCAGTGTTTTGACACTTCAGAACAGTTAGCTTTTGTGCAATTTTCTCTCTGCAAGGTTGAAGATTTCTCACCTTTGTCAGTAATGTTTGATGAAAACTAATGGTACTGATTTCCATTTCTAGTACAGAACCACAAATTGGGATTTTTAACCCCCCCTTGTCATAGCTGCTAATGCCTTCTTTTGTGATTCCTAAACAGGAGCTTCTGAGATTTCTGCTTTTTCATAGCTGCCATTGGCAATATAAGCACTGAAGTATTTGTTTTATTTTTAAAACTGTTTGTACAGTGTGCATTGTGCACTAGGTCCTAATCTCTCACTTATGCATTTGCAGTTCTGAATGATCTCAACGGCCTCATGAACTGGGTCTTATTATTTCACCACTTTACAAAGAAATTAACTAACACATGTAGGTCATACATCTCCTAAACAGTAGAGCCAGGATTCATGCACAGCCTGTCTTCTGAGCTCATTCTATTAACATTGTCTGGGGGAAATCCTCTGGCATGAGACAGAATGTACACAACTCGTAGCCAGCTATAGCCATCAGGGTCTCTCCTTATACCACTCAACTAACTGAGCAGACCTTTTTATCTTGAATAGGGTTCTCAGTTCCTGCAGAAGTGACTCCTGGTCAGTATGTTGTTTTCCAAGTAAGATAAAACTTCAGAACAATTTGAATGAGTGTCTACAGAAATGGCAACCATTGTCCAAAGTGGATCTTACATTCTTTTTTGGAGGGTGAGGCTCATCCCCTAGCAACGCTCATGGTTGAGTCCTGGCTCTGTGCTCCAGGATCAGTATTGACAGTGATCGAATTGCTGGCTATGGAACCTGACTTGACAGCATGCGAGGTAAACTTTTACCTGCCTTACTATCTCTCCTGTCTGTATCTTACCTTTTACAAGCAAGCTTAACTAGCAAGTCCCATAGAGACCAGGGTTGATGGGAAATCTGTTCTGACTTATAAAAGGGTGTGGAGAAATTGGTTATTATTAAAAAATCTCTCTGGTTTGATCATTGATTTGACACCATTCACAGTGATCAAAACAATGTAACAATCTCCTGAGTTGCAGTAAAAACAAGTGGCTGACAATGAAATGATGAACTCACAAAAGGGATGTGTACAGAGGGAGGGCACGTTGGTAGTGGGATTTTGTGGAACTAGGATATCTGAGCACACAGTGGGTGTTGGCACAGATGGAGATGGCAGAGTAAGTAGCGTGGAAATGAGCTTATTTCTACCCTTATCTTTCTGCATTAAAATGGAGAGCAACTGAATTATCTCAAGGCAAAAAAGTGGCATAATTTAATACAGATTTTAAGGTGTCTCTTTAGAACCATAGTGGCAGATTGAGGACAGGAGGCGGAAAACCAGGTAGAGGGGTTGTGGTATGAGAGTCTTTCTGTTTTATTCTGTGACTGCTCCGTGTGTGTGTGTGTGTGTGTGTGTGTGTGTGTGTGTGTGTGTGTGTGTGTGTGTGTGTTGTCCCTCTTTCTATATTATTCTGTGACTGCCCGCTCTTTGGTTTGCCCTAAGGACTTCCTGGATGAAGTGGTAGATCCTAACCAGCCCCGCCTTCCCCATTCCAGGATGTTCCCAGGGTAATCATCTTGGAGGAATTCAGCATCTGAGCAGTGGTCAATTTTTATCGATGTGATAATTTTCTGCCATTATGAAGCAATGTTTATCGACCTTTGGGACTCACAGATGTGGTAAGTCAGATTTGTTTGGAACCCCAAAATGTCAGGAGTCTGCCAGAGAAATAATGAAGGGTCATTTATCCTGTTGAGAGTCTCCTTAAAGGGAATCAATAACCTCATTGGAAAGAAAAAATTGCATCATTTCTATGAGGCCCCTTTTCAGGTGAATAATGCTCGGTGTGTGTTACAGCAGCCATTTAGAGAATGTGTCCTTAAGACAGGCCCACATCACGTTAGTGGGACCCCATTTAACTTAAGACAACTTTCACTGGTTTCCCTTTCCGATGAGGAAACCGAGCTTGCATGTTTGATTAATTTGCCCACCTTACAAAGTCAGGAAGTGGTAAGGGCTATGAACCTGGGTTTGTCAATGCTACGTTGGTGTGTAGGTGCGTAAGTTGTGTATATGAATGTCTTTGTGTGCATGTGTTGGAAAGATTATAGAATAAATCCTAAGACAGTATCAGAAAGCACTTCTAAAAGTAGTTCTTCCTCTCCCTGCCTCCCTCACCCCTCCAGGAAACTTTCATGCTTTCCAAGGTAGTGTGACATTCAGCAGGTTTTTTTTAAAAAGTATTTTATTATATCACTGTGAGATATACAATTACAAAGATATACAATTAAAAGTTCATTTTTGGGTTTTGGTCATACAGTGTTCCAGCACCCATTCCTCCACCAGTGCCCATCTCCCACCACCAACGTCTCGGTTCCCTCCCCCTCCCCAGCCTGCCTCCATGGCAGGTTCTTTATTTCTTTCCCTCTCTCTCTCTCTCTCTTTCTCTTTTCCTCCCCTTCCAGACTATGGATTACAGAACATACATTAAAGGGTTGTCATGTGTATCTTTTTGCCCTTTCAGCAGGTTTTAAGGAGGCAAAACACTTGCTTTTAGAGTGAATGTTTGAATTGTGTATTGGAAATAATCATTTGAAGTGTGTGATATAGTTAATTTGATTATATGACATGCTTTTGAGTCATGGCAGAATGAATACCTTTAGTAACTCTCAACTATAACATGAAAATGTTTAAAACTTAAATGATGCGTATGTACAGGGCATTATGCTAAGCTATCAGTATGTAGTAAGGAACTCTTTTTAATCCTAATAATATTCAATAAATTAGGTATCATTATTAGTTTATTTTCTTTTTGTTTTATATTTGATTTTGGGGGGTTGGGACCACACCTGGTTGTGCTCAGGGCTTACTCCTGGCTCTGGGCTCAGGGATCACTCCTGGCAATGCTTGGGCAACCATATGGGGTTCCAGGGATTGAACCAGGTCAGCATGTAAGACAGATGCCTTACCTACTGTACTGTCTTGCCACCCCATAGTCATCTCCATTTTACAGATGAGAAAATTGGGTTAAAGGAGACGAAATAAACTGCCCAAGGTCACACCATTGAGTGGAAATAGTGGGATTCAAACTAATGTGCAGTTTGACCCTTAAGTGCTTGTTCCGTACTGCCTCTGTTTACTGTTATTCCCCCTAAACAAGCATCCAAGATTCCATCTTTTTCCCCACAGAATAAGACACACTCTCGAGCATTCCCTTAAGAACTGGCTATGGATTCCTTTTTAAGTCTATTTTTTGTTTTCTTCTTAATTCATAGTTTGGTTCCTGAACCCTAGAGCTCAGGACTGTGATGCCCAAGTAGTGTGAAAAGGCCCATCTTTCTTTTTTTTTTTTTTTTTTAAATTATTTATTTATTTTTTTTTCCTTTTTGGGTCACACCCGGCAATGCTCAGGAGTTACTCCTGGCTCTGCACTCAGGAATCACTCCTGGCGGTGCTTGGGGACCATATGGGATGCCGGGGATCGAACCAGGGCCGGCATAGGCCGGCCGCGTGCAAGGCAAACGCCCTACCCGCTGGGCTATCGCTCCGGCCCCAAGGCCCATCTTTCTACTTAAAAAAAAACCAACAAAACTTTTTTCATTGAATTACCATGAAATAGACCATTACAAAGCTGTTCATGGTTGGGTTTCAGGCATACAATGTTCCAACTCTCCTCTCTGCACCAGTGCACATTTCCCAGCACCAATGTCCTCAGTTTCCCTCCCACGACCCTCATTTCCCCCACAGCCTGCCTCTATGACAGGTACTTTTCTTCTATCTCTTCCTTTTCTCCTGCTTCTTCCCCCTCTTTCTTTTGGGCATTGTGGTTTGCAATACAGATACTCAAAGGTTATCATATATATCCCTTTGCCTACTTTCAACACTGAGTTTTTTGTCCACTGTGACCATTTTCAACTATTATTGTCATAGTGGTCCCTTCTCTAGCTTACATATCCTCTGCCCACCCCCCACACTGTGGTAGATTCCAACCATTGACCAATCCTCCTGGCCTGGATATTCATGTGTGTGTGTATATATATATATATATATATATGTCCTCCCTCCTGACTCATTTCTCTCAGCATGATATATGTTCTATATTCTATCTTCTTTATTTCTTTTCACCAACATGCATGGAACTGAGATGTGTACTGATGTATTAAGCTCTGAGTAGCTTATTGGTGATAAGTTTGCTCTAATTAATATATTAGCGTACTGTAACTCTTTGAAGAAGAAACTGGTGGTAAAGTAGTAAGAAACCCACTGGTGATGTAATCTACACAGATCACAGATCACACGTGGAATTTGAGATGACCCTTGTTTTTTTGGTCCACTCTTAGAATGAGGGATGCATAGTATTTGCTAGACTTTTTTTTTTTTGCACCTTAGTCTCAAGCATAGTGCTTGGTTTATACTACATGTTTTATAAGTTACCTTTCACCCATCAAACTTGTGATATTTAAAATTTTGAACATCTTCATTGTAAAAATAATTTATAACACTGTGAGTTATACAGTTGCCAAGCTTGAACATTCTTCTTGAAGGTTTTTCTGCTCTCCTGTGCTTCACTTCCATCTTTGCAGAACTGTGTAATCTTTGTCTTAGTATTCTTATTTTAAACCAGAAATAAAGTTACTGTCCAACTCTTTTTTTTGTTTTTGCTTTTTGGATCACATCCGGCTATGCTCAGGGCTTACTCCTGGCTCTTCACTTGAATTACTTCTTGTCATGTTGGGGGACCATATGGGATGCCGGGATTGAACCTGGGTCAGCTACGTGTAAGGCAAACACCCTACCTGCTGTAGTATTTCTCTGACCCCTGTAATTGTTGTAAATAGCTTAGTGAATTAATGTATATGAAAGACACTTTTCTACAGGCTTATCTATATGTAGTAATGATGATAATCACTATCACTATCATTGTCTTCCCGTTAATCATCTATTTGCTAGAGCGGGCACCAGTAATATCTCCATATGTCCTGTCTCATGCTAGTAGAACCCAAAGGCATCCGCTTGCTCCAGGAACATAAAGAGCCTCAAACAATTATATTAGGTCATGAGAATGACCTAATATAAATGTTACTGGTATTTGGCATATCAAATACTACATGAGCAGCTTGCCAGGCTTGCCTTGTGGGTGGCTTCATCATCTGAATGATGATAATAATAATGATAATGATAATAATAATAATGAAGATGATGATGATAATAATAATAATAATAACAATAATAATAATAATGGGACTGGAGTGATAGCACAGCGGGTAGGGTGTTTGCTTTGCATGTGGCCAACCCAGGTTTGATCCCCGGCATCCCATGTGGTCCCCTGAGCACCGCCAGGAGTAATTCCTGAGTACAGAGCCAGGAATAACCCCTATTCGATATGCCAAAAACAGTAATAATAATGGACCTCATTCCCAACGACGTTACTGGCACCAGCTCGAGCAAATCAATGAACAACGGGAAGACAAGTGATACAAGGCAATAATAATAATAATAATAATAATAATAATAATAATAATAATATAATTTTGCCTATTACTTTCCTAAGGGGTAGGAATGATTTTTTACATTTCAGTATCTATGTATCTTTGCCTTGAAAGAAACAGTTAAAGATGGAAGTAATTTGATTATTAAGAGAAACGATAGCACAAAGTCTTTGTGGATTTAGGCACATTTTAGATATTCCTCAGTAATTTCTCCATAAATGGTAAACATGAGTTGCCCAAGAGAAATATGAAAAGACTAACAGAAAAGAAAGCATTTCTGTTCTTATTTTACTAAGCTAGGTAAGTATATACTTTCTCTTGACTAATTCTAAGGGCTGATGAATTTGATGAATTTGATAGTTCAAAGACAGTCTGGAAGCTGAAGTTCCTCAACCTTCTGTTGATGGTGGAGTCTTGTGACATCACTTTCTACCAATGAGACCTATAAAATTATTGACCATGAATTAAGGAAGTTTTCAAATTAACTCTCTTACTGGGAAAATATGAGAGACTATAAAAACTGATGTTTAATCTGGTGGAAGTTCTGGAAGGGGGAAAAAGCTGGTGTCTGTCTCCTTTGTTAGCTGAATCTTTTAGAAATGCCTGAGGTCATTGTGAAAAAAAAATTTTAAGTCTCATCTCTCATGACTTGACCTCCGTGCTTCACATTTAAGTAGGACACATAGACCAGTTTTCTGGAATAGCCATTATTAATAATTCTGATAATGGCTATAATTATTTAGAACAACATTCAGGATCATTTAAAAAATTCTTATGTTAACCTTTGCCTTGCTCTCAGCATGGATGGCTGATCTTTTGGATTTTGGTGTGACTATTCCTGTCACAGGAAATAGCGGAGACAGATTAAAGATGGGAACCAGCAGCATGCTAGACCTTAGTGTACTCGTCACCTAACTGTTTCTGCAGATTTTTGACTTGGGGAAGTTTCCTAGGCAATTTTATTTTGACAATCCTTTACACAAAACAGCTCCACTATGGTAACACAGTATATTGACCAGGGGAAGAATATTCAATATGTATTTGTTAAGAGCACTGCTATTGTATGCCTTAAGGGTTATCTAACCCCAGCACCACCATAAAGAGACGTTCTTGGTTTTTGTTCATAGGTATGGACATAGGGACTCAGAAAGGGGAAGAATTGCTCAAGGTCACATGGCTTGGCAAGCAGGCTTATTTCTTGTCTCTTCTCCTTGGCTCTGTTGCGACCCTGTTGGGATTACTAGAAACTCCTCTAACACTTCTGTCTTTATACTCCCAGTCCAGTGACTGTGCAAAGAAGGGAAGGACTCAGAGTAAGGGAGCAGTAGAGTCTCCCTTACCTCAAACCCGAGTGTTTAACACTGGTGGTGGGGGCTGTGTAGCTTTGGGGAATCATTTACAAGAATCGGTTCAGAGGATGTTGGAGTGATACGCTTGTCAGGAAAGTTTTTACTCTGTGACCGTGTGTGCTTTAAAGTATGGACACAACCTTTGGGCTCAACGCTGCTGCCTTTTTATCATCCCCCACCCCAGGTCCAGCCCATCACAGAGGGACTGGAATGTGGAATGTAAACAACTATAGGCATTTCTTCTCAGGCATTAGCTGTTTGTTTGGAGAATTAATTTATGTTCCTCTAAAGGAGTATTGATTCGACTTAGGTGATTAAAAGCACTCAATAAGGATCCGGCTCCATCTATTCACCTGGTTTCCACTTATTATGTAAAGAAAAATGTCAATCTTTTCTCATCAGATGACTCTTTCTTAGCCTGACCTGTGTTCTGTTGGCCCTGGACTTCCAATTCCGTGAAGAGGGAGGAGTCATTGTCTGGGACTGCTGCGGAAGAAGGTGCAGTAGAGCAGCACGTTCTAGAATACAGAAGAAATGGTCTCACCTTCCAATTCGTTGTGTAAGCTTGTGAACAGCACGATACCGTGGGACCTTTTTTAAATTCCCTCATGTCATTTAATCATTTTCTGATCTCTTCTTTCAAAGCATTTTTTGTTTGTTTTTGGGCCACTCCTGATGGTGCTCAGGGTTCCTCCTGGCTCTGCACTCAGGAATTACTCCTAGGACTTAGGGCTCTATATGGGATACCAGGGCTCGAACCCTAGTCAGCCATGTGCAAAGCAAGTGCCTTCACTGTTATGCTTCCTGAAATTGTCTTTTTTCTGACTCTGGTTCTGGTGCTCTGCTTGTTTGTGTCCTACTTGTTCTGCTTGAGCTTCTGCCATACTCTTCATTCATCTTTCTGCCTCTAGCACCTCCCCAGTCTGCCCTCTCCTCTGCCACTGGTTTGTTTTTCCAAATCAGGTTATCGTGATTATTGGTGATGTCTCTTGCTCTTGTGTTTGAAATCTACTAATATCAGTGCCAGTAGACTACCATGATTTCTAGGAATTTTCTTAATTTGAATTTATTTTATTTTTAGACTGAATTTTGTTCTCGCTCACTCTTACCTATACTGGGTTCTAGTTATACTGGATATGTTGTCATCTGTTGAAAGACAATCTACGCTTGTGCTTAGGTTTCTCTGATGTACTCTGCCCTTAGAAGCATTTCTCTTCAGATTCTTCCAAGGCACTTAAATGTAAGACGTTTTTTGGTTTTTCCCTCAACTTAAGAATTATTAGATTCTCTAGTTGTCTATCTTTGCCACCACACAGAAATTTGGATGTATCCATACCTGTCTTTTTTTATTCTTTTTGGGTCACTCTGGGTAATGCTCAGGGGTTATTCCTGGCTCTGCACTCAGGAATTACTCCTGGTGATGCTTGGGGGACCATATGGGATGCCAGGGATCAAACCCAGGTCAGCCGCATACAAGGGAAACACCTTACCTGCTGGACTATCGCTCTGGCCCCATACCTGTCAGTTTTAATATTATCTTTTTAGTGCTCTTTCCCCCTTGCAATTTGAGATTTTCAGGCCAGAAATCATAACATTCATCCTGATATTTTAGTAATCTACTGGAGAGTAATGCTTATTAAATGGTACATTGCATACTTTTCAATGAGTTATTTAAACTGATTTCGTATTGGGATAGAGTTTGTGTATACATCATTATTTTCCCCACTGACTTTGAGATTGTAATGCTATTTCCTTAGACAACAGAATATTAATAGTCATAAGGTAAGGAAAGATTTTCAATGCATATGGAATGATTGTCTTGGCTTCTTATGCTCTGTGGCCCAGTCTGACTGAAGGCTCACACAGAGCAGGTGTAAGCCAAAATCCAGAGCTTTACTTGAAGTCAGTCAACTTAAAGACCTTGAATGAGCAGTAAGTGCTTGTTGCTGTAAGTGATTGCACTTAAATGATGTTTGTTACCACTTCACTGATGTCTGTTACCTGATGTAGTTCAGGAAAAGCTGCCTAACTCAGTACTCAAATATTGAACCCAACAGACAGATGAGTAATACCAGGTTAATGATATTATATTTGCCTTTGAAAAAATCATCTGTTGTAATCCTAACCCCCAAAGATGGTCCTGTGGAAGATGCTTAAGTTAGGAAGGTGAAACCTTCATCAATTGGACTAATACTTTATATAAGAGCTCACTTCCATTCACCATCTGAGGACACAGAAACAAGGTTGCTGGCTAGGACTAGAAGGAGAACTGACTTCAAAATGTGATCAAGGCAGTACCTTGATCCGGGACTTGAAAGCCCAGAGAACTGTGAGAAATAAATGTTTGTTGCTAACCAGTTTGAGGCATTAAAAATAGTCTGGACAGACCAGGACAGATAAATTAAGAGGATTGGGGAAGAAAATCTCATATGTGACATGAATCCCTATGCATTTATTTCTTGGGAAGGTATGATATAATGATCTAGTGATAACTTATCATTGGTGGGAAATTCAGGTTGGGATAATATGGAGCTTAGGATAGTGTCAGAAACTGTAGCAAGTGACCTTTTTTTTAGTTCTCTAAGATTTGAATGGAGGCTGAAATTTAAAAGTTTTCAAACTCAGAGATAGAAATTGTTTCACACTTGAGTATTCATAATGAAAACATAATCAGAAGGTAAATCTTCTGGGAATAAAGTCAAATAATGATCTAAATCCTAATAGAGATTATTATTGGATTGCAAATTATTTTGGATTAACCATACCACTGTTCTCCTTCATTAGTGTAGATAATTAAAACTTAACTGTGCATCATTTTCTTGATATTTATAGATTATTACTGTACCAATGATGATGTGATGAATATGGCCTATCACTAGTAATTTTTTTTGTTAGGTCAGTGAGCTAATGAGTAGAGCACTAGGGGACTGAGATTTAAATGGATGCATGAACTTTGTCTTCATAATCTCAAATACGTACCAGCAAACCCTAGTGAGAGTGATTAAGTAAAGATACCATTTATTTCATCTATAGAAATCATGTTGCACAGAACACCTAGTAGTAATTAGTATTTATGTGAATGGGAGAATTAAGTTATAGAGAGTAAGGGAAATGAACTGAGAGTTGAACCAACACTTGTGTGGACAGCTGTTAAATTTGTGTGCCTTTTGTTCCTGGGATGTGAGTCTGCCAGGAGAAATTAGATTTGACCAGTCACCCTTGGAGAATTTGTGACACAGAGAGGGGCATATGAATTTCAAACTATTCCACATTATTTTCCCCGCTTCCAAGGGCCCAGGGTTCTTGAACTCCACAAGGATATGTTCTTAGATTTTTGAACTCGGGGCTAAAAATTAAGTTGCTTGTTGAATATTAATCTTTCAAATGAGAAAATGCTCACAAGCTGTTGGTTTGATTTGTATTAATAGGGTCATGTATTTTGAAGAAAAGTAATTGCATGCTTGAAGGTATAAATTTGTTTTTTCTCTTTGTGGTGTCTTTGGATATTCTAATAGTCAGGGATTGGGCTAATGTATCATTTGTCCTGCTCATCACTTAGGTTATTGCATTTACTCCAGAGTTAGTGTGATTTAGGGGACCAAAAAATTAGTTTTTGTTACTCCTGTGCCAAGCTAGTGCCTCCATGATTTTCTTTTCTCTTCACCTATCCTATGTAACCCTCCTTTGTAACCCTGAGTAGCTCTGTGGTCTCTGGAAACACAGAGTGACTTCAAGAAAACCTTGCTGAAATCTTGGTAAAGAAGGTCTTGTAAAAACTATTTTTTCCTCTCGAGAGTCTGATACTCTTTTTTAAATTTAGTGTTCTATTTTTAAATTCAGGTGCCATGATTTACAAAGCCATTCATGGTTGAGTTTCAGGTACGTGCTTTTCCAACACCTGTAAGTGTCTGGAGAAGGCAGGAATGGTAAAGTTTACATGAGTTCCAACTGAGGGTGAGCATGCAGTCCTGCCAGCCTCACTAAAGCAGTCACTTACTCCCACTCTATGGGCACAGCCTGGGATTGGTCCCTACCACCATGATTTTTTAAAACATTTAAATTTTATTTATTTTATTTTTTCATTTATATTTATATTTTTAATATTTTATTATACCACTGTGAGATATACAATGACAGAGATGTTCATGCTTGGGTTTCGTCCAGCACCCATCCCTCCACCACTGTCCATTTCCCACCACCAGTGTCCCCGATTCCCTCCCCCCTCCCTAGCCTGCCTCTATGGCAAGTTCTATATTTCTTATTCTATTAAATCTTGATAAAACTATTTCTATTTATTTCTTAAACTTTAGTTAAACACTGTGATTTGCAAAAGTTGTTCACAGTACAGTTGTTTCAAGTATTCAATCTTCCCCCTCCCCTAGCCTGCCTCTATGGCAGGTTCTTTATCTCTTTTCTCTCTTTCTCTTTCTCGCTCTCTCTCTTTCTCTCTTCCTTCTCTTACACATTGTGGATCGCAATTTGTACATTTAGAGGTTATCATGTGTATCTTTTTGCTTATATATAACTCAATGCTCAGTTCTAGGGTGGTATTATCACTTTTGGCAATTATTAGCACACTGTTCCTTTCTCTGTCTTAATAATCTCTGACTTCCACACATTTGTGGTAGATTCCACCTTTGACAAGATATCCTGATCCATGTTTTGCCTGTCCTTAGATATTGGTTATCATGCTATATATATGTATATTTATATCATGCAAATAAATGCAGTCATTCTATATCTGTCTTTTTTTTCCTTCTGGCTAATTTCACTCAACACGATCCTCTCAATGTCCATCCATTTATAGGAAAATTTTATAACTTCATTTTTCCTAACAGCTGCATAGTATTCCATTGTGTAGATGCATGAAAGTTTCTTTATCCAGTCATCAGTTCTTGGACACTCTGGTTGTTTCCAGATCCTGGCTATTGTGAATAGTGTTGCTATGAAAATAAAAGTGCTGATGGTGTTTCTGATGTATGTTTTTTGGCTTCCCAGGGTATATCCCCAGAAGTAGTATGCCTGGGTCAAATGGGAGCTCAATTTCTAGTGTTTGGAGGAATGTCCATATTGTTTCCATTGGGTTGACATTCCCACCAACTATGGATGAGTGTCCCCTTTTCCCTGCATCCACATCAGCACTTGTTCTTGCTCTTTTGGATATGCACCAGTCTCTGTGGTGTGAGATGATATCTCGTTGTTGTTTTGATTTGCATCTCTCTGATGATTAATGATAATGAGCATTTATTTTGTTAATTTTCTTTTTAAAAAATTTATTTATTTTTGACAATTACAAAAATGTTCATGTTTGGGTTTAAAGCCATACAGTGTTCCAGCACCCATCCCTCCACCAGTGCCCACCTCCCACCACCAATGTCCCCGATACCCTCCCCCTCCCTAGCCTGCCTCCATGGCAGGTTCTCCATCTCTTTTCTCTCTTTATCTTTCTCGATGATGAGCATTTTTTCATGTGTCTTTTGGCCATTCGAATTTTTTCCTTGTCGAAGTTTCTATTCATTTCTTCTCCCCATTTTTGATGGGGTAGTCTGTTTTCTTCTTGTAAAGTTCTACAAGTGCCTGATATATCCTGGATATCAATCCCTTATCATGATGGGTATTAGGTGAATGTTCTTTCCCATTCTGTGGATTGTCTTTGTATCTTGGTCACTGTTTCTTTTGAGGTAAAGAAGCTCTTTAGTTTCATGTAGTCCCATATGTTTATCTTAGCCTCTAGTTGCTTTGTTAGTGGTGTTTCATCTTTGAAGATGCCTTTAGCTTCAATGTTGTGGAGGGTGTTTCCTATAGTTTCTTCAACGTACTTTATGGATTCAGGTCTGATATTGAGATCTTTAATCCATTTTGATTTAATTTTTTGCTTGGTGTTAGACAGAGGCCAAAATTCATTTTTTTGCATGAAGTTGCCCAGTTTTCCTAGCACCACTTGTTGAAGAAGCTTTTCTTGCTCCATGTTATACTTTTTTGCTCCTTTATTCAAGATTAAATGAGCATGCATTTGAGGCTGGGTGTCCAGATACTCAATGCTATTCCATAGTCCACAGGTCTGTTTTTTATTCCAAATACCATGCTGTTTTAATTACTACTGCTTTGTAGTACAGTTTGAAGTTGGGAAAGGTGATGCCTCCCATCTTCTTTTCCTGAGGATTGCTTTAGCTACTTGTGGGCATTTATTATTCCATGCAAATTTCAGGACTCTTTGATCAATTTCTTTGAAGAATGTCATGGGTATTATTTTTTTTACTATTTTTTTCCTGTATTTTATTTTATTTTATTTAAGTATTTTATTATACCACCGTGAGATATACAAATAAAAAGATATACAATTAAAAAGTTCATGTTTGGGTTTTGGTCATACAGTGTTCCAGCACCCGTCCCTCCACCAGTGCCCATCTCCCACCACCAACATCCCCGGTTCCCTCCCCTTTCCCCAGCCCACCTCCATGGCAGGTTCTTTATTTCTCTCCCTTTCTCTCTCTTTCTCTTTTCCTTCCCTTCCAGTCTATGGATTACAGAACATACATTAAAAGGTTGTCATGTGTATCCTTTTGCCTCTATTTAATGCTCAGTTCTAGGTTGGCATTAGTACCCTCGACAATTATTAGCACCCTGTTCCATTTTCTGTCTTACCTAACCTCTGACTCCCACACGTTTGTGATAATTTTGTCATGGGTATTCTTATAGGGACCACATTGAATCTATATAAAGCTCTAGGGAATATTACCATTTTGACAACGTTGATTCTCCTGATCCATGAACAGGGAATGCTGATTCCTAGGTATTTGATTTTCTGTGGCACAATTGTGAATGGGATCGTTTTCTTAATATCCCTTTATTCTCTTTCATTATTTGTATATAGGACCACTTTGATTTTTGAGGCAATGTGATTCTCAGGCTTAGGTGAAGTTACATCCTTAGGAGTAGGAGCTGTCCCCGCAGTTCACTTGAGTCCAGGTCAGTGTCTTTTCTGCAGGAATGAATTTCAGGTGAAGGCAAGCAGTAGAGCAAAGACAGTCTTATGATAGGATGAAACATGCTCCAGGGGGAATGAGGGCTTATCCATAAAGCAAAAGAAAGTTTGTACCCAAGGCAGAGATGTAGGTATTTCCAATATGCAGTACCCTAAGTGGCTTTGGCTAGTCTTAACTCTCTAGGTTATTTTCTAAGCTATCTTAGCTTGGGACCAAGGGTCACTGGGAAGGAAGTGCCAAGGAAAAGGACTTTCATCTTCAGTGCCTCTTCAGCTTTAACCAGGTAGTGGTCCTGTTTGTGAATTACTGTCTTCATTCTGAGCTGACAGTAGGGCCTCTTTCTTCTTTTTTTTCAGATTGTATCTTGTCTCCCCAAACATTTCTTGGTTTTATGGCTTCCTGAAATTTATTGCTGAGCCCCCGGTCTCCACCATCACTCCTGACTTTCTACCTTACTTCTCTGAAGTGACAGTTTTATCAAAAGATAACCCCCTTTTACACATTAGATTTCATTCACTTTCAACTCCCATAGTATTATCACTCAATTTCCCCCTTTCTGAAGCAAATATAGTTCCTTCGGACACTCTCATAATAGCAAAAAAGTGCTCTCATATCTCCCACTGTTAGCAAACAATATACACAACAAATCCCAATGCCTTCTCCATGCTCACTGTCTTCAACTCCTTCCCGGGTTTGCTTCTCCTTCACTTCCTGAAAAATGCTGCTGTCAAGTGCAACAGTGATCTCTGTGTTGCCAAGTTCAAAGTTCCGTTTTCATCTTCTGTAGCCTGTCAACAGAAATTTGTGAACCCTGCTCTCAATTTCCCATGCTGTGCTGTTTTCATTTTGCTTCTGAGAGTCTGTACTTTCTGGGTTTCCATCCTAATTCACCTTTGTTTCTTTTAGGTCTCTTTTGCAGTTCCTTTACTTTAAGTTCTGGAAAGCCCCAGGTTTTGGTGCTTTGTTGCTTACTTGATCTGCAGTTATTGTCTCATGATCTTATTAGGTCTTTGGGCTTTAAATATCCATTCATATGCTGATCATTTCTATGTTGGAGAATGAGCTTAGAATCCACTCTGCATCCAGGGGGAACAATTGGTGAATCCACTCTGCATCCGGGGATCAGTTGGTCTGCCTTTCTTAGCCTTCTATCTTTTTAGGTATTTCATCAAAATCTAGATGAAGGAAGCGACATGTACCATGCTTGGGCCTACCTTGTGAATATGTATCTCCTGTTCCTGTTCTTTGATATTCATCCTCATCGGCTGGATAGACATAGAGGACTCCAGGGCTAGAGCCACAACACTGAGGAGTATGGGCCACTGAATACTAGGATGAAAGTCTGCCCATAAAGTAGGCTTAGTTTAAACTTCCATTGACCATTAGAGCATTAGTTTGAACTGCTATTGTGTTAGGCTACTGATGTTATGAAATTTGGTTGTATAATAGTATTACCTTAAATAATAGAGAGGTATCTGTAGAAAAACAAACCATTTGGTGATTCTGAATAGTAGGGTGTCAGAGAGCAAGGAAGCAGCTGTCAAAGCCAGGAATTGTGGGTTTGTTATAATGAACTAAGGCATAGGGCTAAAATGTTTTCTGTGTTACTCTGAGAGGCAGACTTTAGTCCAGAACAGAGAAAGTATGATAGTGGATATTGAGGGTCTATTGCTTTCTATGACTATGTATGATAAGAAACTTAAAAAATGGCTACAACCGGGGCTGGAAGGATCGTACAGTGGACTGGGCATTTGCTTGCATGCTGCTGACCTCAATTTGATCCTCAACATCCCATATTGTTACCTGAGTGCCACCAGGAATAATTCATGAGCACAGAGCCAGGAGTAACCCCTGAGCATTGCCAGATGTGACAACCAGACAGAATCAAAGAATCAGTTGGGTTGAAAGAACCCAGAAATTCTAGCTGGAAGAGTCAACTGCTCCCAGATGCTGTTATAAGATTAAACAAGACTTTGAGGGGCATAGGTTTCCTTGACTACAGTGCCTTATGGCAAAGATCAGATTAAGTTATAACTTTTCTCCCCGAATCTATTATCCCAACTAGTTCTGACTTGACTGTGCTTACTGCAGAGAGAAAATCAAGAGGCAAAAAAGTCAAGTCATAGGTCATCATCAGTTTGAGAAATACAGCCAGGAAAGAGCTTTTGGCATGGTATCTGACAAGGGTTATGACAGATAGCAAATAGACTTGCAGCCTGCTAAGTTATGAGGAAATTGTACTGCCAATAACTGTAAGCCTAGACTAAAAATCTGTGATTATTCAAGTATTACCACAATGTTCAGAGCCTCAAAACCAAATCAACATGAAATGGACTGAGAAAGTTAAATATTCTTATAGAAGAGTATTGTCTGTTCAGATTGCCATAGGGAATAATGAGGGAAGGAGTTCTTCTAGATTAGAACCTGATAATCATGATGGGATTTTCTCATGCCCAGTGTGAAATGGCTTCTTGTATCCATTCAGCAGGATTTCAGTGTTTGCACCCTTTCTCCTAGATTCCCCACCCTCTACTCCGGACCTTTTTAGTATATATTTTTGTTATATATACTTTGTTCTTATTCCTCTAATAAATATTGGTTGTGGGGATGGGAAAAGTCAGTTAATTTAAATAAATTGTTTATAGATGAATGGATTTTTAGGATCCACATCTACAGCCAAGGGTGAGGAATGTGTATCCTTGGATATGTGTGGATTTGAGATGGACCCAGGGACTGAATGAAACTTGTATCCTTTGGGGGAGGAGTGTGTATATATATATATATATATATATATATATATATATATATATATATATATATATATACATACATACATATATATTTTTATATGTATATATATACACATGTAAAATCAAGGAAAAGAGTGTTTGGACATTTAGAGGGTTGCCTGCAGCAAGCTGTTCCCTAAAATCATGCTTGTTGTACCTGAGAACATAGATTACCTGTCTCAGCTTTCCTTAAAGTCAGATATGGCCATGTAAGTGGAAACAAATCTGCATTATTCCCTGAAATATCCCACGGGAACCTTCCTCATATAATTGCTCATCTCTGCAGCCCTAAGTGAGTGCAGTGAACTCTGAGACAGAGCAAAGCCCAAGTCGGATAAGACTGGTCCTTGAATAACAATAAAGGCCATCCATTAAGTTAAGAACACTATTGTTTGGATTTCATGGGAGAAACAGACTTCTGTTAAATGTTTAGACTACTAAACATTGAGAGTTTTCCATAACAGTCATTATTACTTTAACTATAACCTTGTAAATTACAAATATATCCCATTTCTCTCTCTGTCCTTCCAAACTCTGAACAGTATTTTCTGACACCTCTAATGGGTATTTAATAGAAATGAATAGATCAATATTTCTCAATGTGTCATCCAAAATCTGTTGTCCTACTTCCACATGTCTGGACCCATTGTGCCTCCACATCATACAGGCTTATCCTATTTTACTAGTTGTTCATGTCTCAAAGCATAGTCATTTTTAACTTCTATTTTTCTTTCATACTGTACCTATAATCCATCTACACCTACTATTAGCTTCAAGATAACAGACCACTTCTCACTATCACTATCTCACTATCATTTTTCACTATCATCAGTGAGGCTGTCCATCTTGGTGCATAATACTGTGCCCTTTACCTGGATTATCTATCTCAGAATCTCCTGACTGGTTTCTGTTTGGACTTTTGTTTCCTTTAAAGTTTGACTTCAACGCCAACCACTTTGGGTTCCATCTTTTTACACCAAGCATGCCGAAAGCAATTCTGCTGCGGGTCTCTTACACTTATTCTCTCTGCCTGATACCTCATTTTATCTACAAAGCTCACCTCCAAGTTTTCTGTTGATGTGCACTATGAAGCCATCTTAGGAATGACTTTTGTATATCTCAGGCTCTCAATTTTAGAACTGAAGAGATAGTACTGGGGTTAAAGCATTTGCCTTGTAAGCAGCCAATCCAGTTTGATCCCCAGTATCACTTGATCCCCCAACATAAGGCTGGTTGAACCCTGGATCACTGATGGTTATCGCTCTTCCCCCAAAACATTGTTGAATTAATGACTTATATAGATGACTTATTTTTTTTAATTAAAAAATTTATTATATAACCACGAGATAGACTATTACAAAGTAGTTCATGATTGGATTTCAGTCATGCAGGGTTCCAGCACCCATTCCTCCACCAGTGCACATTTCCCACCACCAATGTCCCCAGTTTCCCTCCCCAGTTTCCCACCTTGCCTGCCTCTATGGCAGATACTTCCCCCTCTCTCTGTCTCCTCCCCCTCTCCTTTTTGAGCATTATGGTTTGCAGTGCATTCACTGAGGGGTTATCATGTACATTCCTTTATCTGCTTTCAATACTCAGTTCTAGTCTAGCATTACCATTTCCAAATATTGTTGCCAAACTAGTCCCTTCTCTATCTTGACTTCTGTCCTGGACATACTTGTGGTAGAGTCCAACCACTGACAAGTCCTCCTGGTCCCTGTTTTACCTGGCCTTGGATAGTCTTATAATAGATGACCTATTTTAATACTCATAGAAGATTCTATACCTTTTGATAGTCTGAAATTTCCAGAGATATGCTTAGAGTGATTATTCTTTATCCTTTGTGCTGGAGAATTATTTATTCTGTAAACATATTTCAGTTTAAAAAATTCCTTACTTTATTTTTTTTGGTAATATCACTTGAGTTTCTGTAGTCCATTGTATTCAAATCTTGTAACACATTTTGTTTGTTTTCCTATTGTCTAAGAGATGTTTATTTACTTTGTCACTAAAGTCTGTCTACTGAGTGCATTTTAAAATTTATTTTAACATGCATATCCCATTATTTTATTTACAAACTATGCATAGTTCTTCCATCAGAGTGCAGCATCTGTGCCTTGAAGATAATAATCGTCTCATTTAAAAGTTTTACTGCACTATAGTTTTTGTCTCTAATGTCTTATTATTTATTGCTGCTTTCTTATTTATGTAGAGTCTTTGCTATGCATTAGATATTATGATTACAATGGTGTGAACGTTTATAGACTTGATGTCCAAAGTTACTGCTCCCCCACTACCAAATTGCCCATGACTCTCTACCATCCTAAGAGCCTCTTTTAAAAACACTATTTTGACTTTCCTCAAATTGTGGTGATCTTTGACTACCAATTTCAGTTATAAACAAATGTTCCCAAGAAATTGGAAGGTCTTGTGGGCTGCAGAGCCACAATGAAGGCTGTGAGAGGGAAGAAACTTGACATTTTCATTGGTGCATCTTCCGTTGTCAGTATGTCTAATTCTTTTCTTCTCTATATGTCAACTTTTAAAATGGAGTATATTTTCTCTCCTGCCTGAGATATGTGTAGGGGTATGCGGAGGAGGGAAGTTGATGGGGGTGTGGAGTAGAAGAGGGATGGGGAAAGAGAACTACCAGAATTCTATAATCCAGGGAAAACTTTTTAGGAAAATTTTTTTTTACCCTAGGAGGCTACACCTGGGTCTGGGGTGCTCGGGTACCATGCAGTGTAATGGATGTAACCCAGGCCTCCTTCAGACAAAGCAAGCGCTTATGCACTTCAACCCATCTAGCTATCTCTCCAGTCTGAAAGTCAAGAATCTGGAGGCGTAATATCAGAATTCTGTTAAGTTTATCTCTTCTCTCCCCCCCCCCCCCCCCCCATAAGTCTCCTTATTCATACTCCCATCTGCACTTCTGTTCTCAAGATGAGAGTAGTTCTGTCTTTCAACTTTCAACAGCTCCAGAGATTCAAAGTCTGATTTTTACCTTGGGTGGGAGTCTGGGGTCAGGTAGGCAGTTACCAGTGATGGACCACCCCAAACTTTCCATTTTCAGCCCAGTCAAATTTGGAATGGAAATGGAATTTTCCCTGCAGTTCCTAAGTGTTCAGTAAAAGAGATTTTTCCTTGTACTTTTGACTTGCCTTGGTAAAGACATTTTGTTTTCTTCATCCAAAGTTGGTGGCGTGTCCATCTCTAACAGTTCCCAGAGCTTTGCTGATGTGTCCACTTGGTTGATGTTTCTTATTTCATCATCTTTGTGCATTTATAAATGATATGCTTTACAGTATATTTTTAGGGGAAAATGTTATATGCACATATATGTGTGTATGTTGAATTTGATTTGTTCTCCCATTATACATTCTTTGGAAACTCTCCATGTTCTACCATTCTGTCCTGGGTATCCTTACCTATCTCTGTTTTTTTCTTGCTTCTCATAGTTCTTAACTTTCTTATTTTCTTCTCTTTTACTGAGGTTTCCTCAACCCTCCCTCACAGATTTCTTTTCATATTTCAGGCTACAAATTTTGATAAAGTGGCCTTTGTCTTGTCTCAGGTTTTAATATCCCTGTAGGCTAAATTCATACCTTTCTATCTCTTTCACTAAGCTCATTCCTTTGTTCCACATTTGAAGAGCCAATTATTTTCTGGACATATCAACAGAGTTATCCTCTAGATATCTTGTTCAGCTCAATATGGGACGAACAAAACAGCAACTATTTACCTTGCACCAACCCCCCTTTCATATTTGCACACAGTCATTGAAAGTAGCACATGGGAGTTGCCAGCTGATTCATATTTTATTTTATTTTATTGCCACATATTTTATTGAAGGACCCCCCCACACACACACACACCACCACTATCTGTCTCCAGGAGGGATACTCCCCAAGCTTCTTTCTGCTCCACTGGCACAGCCTCTAAAATTTGATCAGATTTTGCCCTTTCTTGGTTAAATTCATCCTGTCTAGGACCTGAGAGACCAATCCAGAACACAAATCTCACCCTTAGAGATCCCTTCTAAAAACTCCCCAAATGCTTGCCTGGGGAGATTAAAATCTGTGTTCCTTGACATGGTAGACATGGCTTCTGTGACCTGGCCTTAGCTTGTCTTTCTTCCTTCAAAGTAAGGAATTGCCTGTTCTTCTTCCTCTAGGGGTTTTGGCTCCATGCAGTTGCTCCTGTGCGCCCCCTACTGTATTTCCTCCTTTCTCTCCCCTTTTTTTCTTTTGGGTCACACTCAGAAATGCTCAGGGATTACTTTTGGCTCTTCACTCAGGAATTACTCCTGGCAGTGCTTGGCGTAGCATATGGGATGCCGGGGATCAAACCCGGGTTCGGCCGCGTGCAAGGCAAACGCCCTACCCACTGAACTATCGCTCCAGCCCCTGCTATATTCCTTTTAATTAATCTAATGGATCTAAAAAACTGGATCTTACACAGCCTTAAAGACACAGCTCATTGCGTACATTCTTCCCCAGGAAGCAACTTTAATTTTTTTTCTTGTTTTGTGAAATGTCCCTTCGCTGTTCTTCTATTTGCTCATGGGTCTATATGACCATTCTAGCTTTAATATATGTCTACTTGTACGCCTATAATCTATTTACTGTCACTGAAAAAGATATTTATATCTACACATTTGATTAAATGACCTTGGTAGACTGAAGTTTGCCCAGATAAGGGATTTTTCTCGGTTTTGTGATGTCTGGCACACAGTTGATAGTCAATGATTGGAGAGATGGAATGGAAATAAGCCTGCTTAAAGTGACTTCTGAGTGACTTGGAAGCAGTGAGGGCTCAGAAGCCAGGATGAACATGATGCAGGAAGTGTGAGCATTAGAGGGAAGATGGGGCAGATTGTGGGACAGAGGCAATCAGTTGGCTTGGGTTTGTCATGCAACTTCAAATGTTTTATGTGGTGAATGTCAGGGGAGGGTGTTTTCTGATCTGAAGGTGTTGGAATTTCATGAGAGAGAGAAAGCCAGAGAGAATTATCATTCTGAGTTGATGACTTGAGCTTGCAAAGAAGAAAAACTGGTGTAAGCTGTGTCATCACCATAGGTTAAAGATGTCAGATTCTATACTGCCAAGAAATTGGGAGGAGGATTGGTGAAGAGCAGATCTAAGTGCCTGGCAAGTGGGACTAGATTGGAGGAGGGGACAGGCAGGATAGAAAGAAGTGAAGTGACTCTTCACCTTCCTCTCGTATCAAAGTTCTCCTGGTCTGTTCCCAAATGCTTCTGGGCCATGTCCAGTTTGCAGATGGCAATGGAACCACCTAAGGTTGCATGTAGACTCTTCTAGACAAGCTCTCATAAATAGCTTCCATGCCCTGGGGCGTGCCAGAATACATTTCAGCAACTGCAGAGATGCTTGCTAAAAGCAAAACAGCACATTAGCTGTCTTCTGAGCTCTTGTGCAAATGGAGTGTGAAATTGTGGCTTGATGCACCCAAACTATATCTTTTTTGTTTCTCTGCTGATGATTAAGAGAAGCCAGGCTTGATTTGACCTGGAGGGCACACAGGGCTGGGGAGGGACTGGTGTTGGCGTGGAGTCAGATGGACAGTGAAAGGAGAGTGACTACTGAAAGGGAAGGAAAGCAATGAACAGACCCCCTTCCACTAAGTGCTTCCTTTGACCTTCAGAAAATTGGAATTGAGATCACGTGGCTTAACGTTTGCCTGGAAATTAACTGCCTCTGTTTATTCCAGACCCTGGGATTGATGAAAGAGCCAGGGGATTCTTACCATAGAATTATAATAAAGGGAAATGTCTCAAGCAATTATTAAATATTTAAAGAACCATCTCAACACTAACTTGTCAGGTAGAATGAAGGAAATTGAAATGATCTTTAAACATTATTTCCAGTGTCATGGATAAGAATTCAGGGATGAAGACAGCATTTATTTATTTTTTTGTTTGATTTTTGCTAGACTTGTTGCTGCATCACCTTTCATCCCAAATGTTAATTAAGAGTATGCCCAGGAGGTGGATCAAATGAGAAATCCAAAAGAAAAAAAACACAGTCAAGAGATTTTTCTTTTTTCCTTTGCAGTGTCATTAAATCAAGGTGCGCAAAGGATAAGAGGACATTAATCTTGGTGTACTTGAGATGCTCCATCAAAAATAGAAGGAAGCAAGGGTTTTAGTTTCCTCTCTTGTCTCGAATGGGCAATGGAAGATTCCTGGATGGTCAGATAAAGTTACTGATCAGAGATGTTATAGGAGGTTTCCCTTCAGTTGGTATGTGGTGAATATTGTCGATCACCTACCCAGTCCCAACAATTCTTGTCTCCTCCCCCCCACCTCTTTTTGGTCTGAATCTAAATGCTGATGTTTAAGAACTTACATGTGGCCACAGCTTCTAGTTTCCTACCTAATATATATTTTTATTACACACTCAATTTTATTTTGAGAAGTACAAAAAGTATAGCTTAACAATTATTTTTCAATGTCCTTAATATTGAAATACAATTTCTATAAAGCATTATATAAATTTAAGATGCATATTTGATATGTATTATATAAAGTTAAGATAAATATTTGATATAAAACATATTTGATACATTTATGTATTATAATATTATTGCCACTTTGCCACTATGGCAATCACTTGTATCACTTGTCTTCCTGTTCATCATCGATTTGCTCGAGTGGGCACCAGTAACATCTTTATATGTGTACTGTCACATGCCAGTAGAGCCCAAGGGCATCTACTTGCTCCAGGAACATAAAGAGCCTCAAATTATTCCATGAGGTCATGGGAATGAGGTCTATAATTATTACTGGTATTTGGCATATCAAATACGACACGGGTAGCTTGCCAGGCTCTATTGTGGCAATAACTAACACTTCTTTACCCATTGTATCATTATCACTTTTTTTGTAGCAGGAATAATTAAGATCTGGTCTCAAATTTTTTTTTGGTCATTAAATGCAATACATAAATATTGTCTATTTACTATACTAAAGTGTGTTAGTGCTCTAGGACTTATTTATCTACTATTTCCAAGTTTTAAATCATTAAACAGTATCTTTCCTGTTCTTCCTTACCTCATCCTCTGGTTATCCACTTTCTCTTCTGTTTTTCCATGCTTGAATTTTTTAGATTATAAATGTAAATGATGTCACACTGTATCTGCCTCTCTAACTTATCTCAGTGATCAAAATGACATCAAAATCTAGTCATGTTGTGACAAAAGGAAGGCTTCTATTCTTTCTCATGACTGAATAGTATTCCAATAGATAAGTTGCATTTTATCTATTTATCTGTCAGATACCTAGGCTGTTCTACTATCTTGGCTATTGTGATTGATGCTGCAATAAACATGAGAGGTTTGTGTACATCTTCCTATATTTTTTATTTCCTTTGGTGTGTATCCAGAAATGGAATTAGTGGATCACACAGTAATTCTGTTTTTATATATTTTGAGGAAACTTCACTTTGTTTCCAGAGTGACAAAACCAATTTATAATTCCACAAATAATGTGAAAGGGCTTCCTTTTCCATATACCATCACTAACATTTATTATCTCTTGTCTTTTATTTATAATAGTCAAGGTAATAGGCATAGGTGATATCCTGTGGTGGTTTTGATTTCCATTTTCTGAGTGACCAGTTATTTTGAGAACCTTTTCATGTGTCCCCTGAGCCCCAGTAACAATGGATGCCGCAGCCCTAGCAGGGACCAGGACTGGAGCCAGGGCTGCTGCCTTTGCAGCTTGGGAACTCTGCTTGGGGAACCTGACCAGGGTTAGACCAGGGCATATGCCCCCATCCTTGGTCTTTAGACACTTGTCGGTCAGGGAGTTTTTTCTCCACAGTATGCTGAGGTTGGTGTAGCTGGTCTGGGGAGGAAATGGTAGTGGGGCCATTCTACCAGCTGCGAATAGCCTAGCCCCATGGTGGGAACCTGAGGCCCACTCCAGGATCTCAACATTCGCACTCTGCAGTGGTCCTGAGTTGGACTTGAAGAGCCCTATTCAGACACTTTTAAAAACTCTGCACAAACCATAGCACTGAGAGCTGTGGAGGCTCTGCCAGCTCAAGGTCACACTGCCGCCATTCTCACATGTCCCATTCCGGATGGTACTCTGTAGCAGATGACCTGCAGGTTCCATTTAATGGCACTTTCCCTGAGCCAGAGCATCCACTGTGCACCCACATTCATGCAGAAATTTTGTGACCCATGAGCTGTCAGAGTGCTGAGGGCTGCCCTACCTTGGCCAGCTCTGGCACTTGCTGCTGTGCCGTCTCCCTGCCAGTCTCCCACATAAGCTTTAAAGATTATGCAATCCCACTTGTTGATTTTCTGCTTCTATTAATTGAACTCTTGGTGTTAGATCCAAAAATTAATTATTTAGCTCAGTATCAAGGAGAATGCCAAGATAGGACTGAGAAGATCAGCTGAAGAACTCCACATAAAGACCCATGGCCTAGAATGGAACGAACAGGATGAGATACTATCTGAGTTTATCATGTCCACCAAGACCATTCATGGGAACTTACAGTTCCAGAAGGCTGAAGTGAAACGTTGGACATGGGAATCTCCTGGTGGACAGTTCCACAATGGAATTGACCACATCATCTTCAATCGACAGTTTTGTCTGACGGATGTTGCTGTCGTCCCCAAATTCCAAACAGGATCGGACCACCATTGCCTTCATGCAAAGTCAACTTCCTGCAACGGGGAGAAAAGGCTGCAAAGTTTAAGAAGAGAACTCCCAGAATGACCACCAACTGGGACTCTTTGGCACCATTGCAGCAACATAGGAAGATACCACCATTGATGACATCGATGAAAAAATACAACCGACTGGTTCAGCACCTCCATGATTGTGTGAAGAATGCTGAGAGAGAGAAAGACATAAAAGGACGCTTGTCTTCAGAAACTCTCTATCTCATTCTCCAACGTGGCAAGGCGCGAGGCTCAGAAGACCAAATGCTAATGTCCAAGCTTGCTAAACGGTGCAGAGAAGCGATAAAAGAAGACCTCAAAGACAGAAGAGCAGAATATTGGCAGATGCAGCAGAAGCCGGGAAAAGCATTCGCACCGCCCGCCTGTCCTTCGCCAACTATAAGACCAAGATCACTGTCCTCCGACGCCCTGATGGATCTATCACATCTTCCAGAAAGGCAATGGAGAAGATTATCCATGACTTCTACTCAAATCTCTTTGATAGCCACATCCACCTGCCCACATACCAAATTCCACAGGATGGATATGTCATTCCCAACGTTCTCCCTTCTGAAATCCAACATGCCATCTCGTCGGTAAAGAAGGGAACAGCACCGGGCCCAGACAAAGTCAGACCCGAACACCTGATGAATCTGCCATCAGTACTCATCAATACACTAGCTAGGCTCCTCATACGCTACCTGTCCGAATGCAAGGTGCCCTCCCAATGGAAAACCAGCAGGTCAGTTCTACTGTTCAAGAAGGGAGACATTCACGACATCGGCAACTATCACCCCATCTGCCTATCGTCTGTCATCTACAAGCTGTTTACACGAGTCATCCTGAACAGGATTAGCAGAACACTAGATGAAGGACAACCATGCGAGCAAGCTGGCTTCTGGAAAGGATTCAGCACAATCGACTGAGCCACACGGTTACCACACGGTAACCAAGCTCATTGAGGTTTGTTAGGGAGTACAAGATGCCGCTCTGTCTCACGTTCATTGATTTACAGAAAGCCTTTGATTCTGTGGAGACTGAAGCAGTCATCAAAGCCCTAGCCAAACAGGGTGTTCAAACCCAATACATCAAGATCCTTCATGAGCTGTGGTACAGATTCACCACCAGGATCTCACCATTCTCCAAAGAAGTGATCATTGATGTCAAAAGAGGGGTTCCACAGGGTGATACCATTTCACCAAAACTCTTCAGCGCCACCCTCGAGAACATCAAGCAACAATTAGAATGGGAAGGAATGGGAGTGAAGATAAATGGTCGGCAACTACACCACCTCCGCTTTGCTGATGACATAGTTCTAATAACACCAAACATTAGCTAAGCGGCACAAATGCTGGCTGACTTCGACCGAGAATGTGGAAAGATAGGTCTACAGCTGAATCTAAAGAAAACTATGTTTATGAAAAATGAACTAGTTCCAGAGGCCACATTCACCCTCAATGGAACAAACAACTCTGAATGCAGCAGTTATGTGTACCTAGGTCGAGAACTCAACATGATGAACAACCTAAAACCTGAGCTGCGCAGAAGGAAGAGAGTGGTATGGAATGCCTTCAAAGACATTGAAGAACTAGCTAAAAGGATAAAGAACCTCCAGCTCCGGGCACATCTCTTTGACTCCACCATTCTCCCTGCATTAACATATGCCTCAGAGACCTGGGCCCTATGAAAGCAGGATGAGAATGCTATTTGGGTCTCCCAGAGAGGAATCGAAAGAGTATGCTTGGAATATCATGCCTCACTCAAGTGAGAGAAGGAATCCGGAGCTCTGACCTCCATCGCTATTCCATAATCAGGGACGCTGTCTCATTTGCCAAGGCATCGAAAATCAGATGGGCTGGACATGTAATGCTATTTGGAGACAACCGCTGGACTAGAGCCACCGACTGGATCCCATGGGATGTCAAAAGATCACTTGGCCGCCCACCTACAAGATGGTCAGACTTCCTTGTCAAGACCCTGAAGGAACGGTTTGAGGCTCTTCAAATTCCTGAATCAACCAGGATGCCATTGGGCTATATTGGCACGTGATAGGGTCCAATGGAAATGTTACTGGTGCCCACTTGAGCAAATCGATGAATAACGGAATTCAAGCGATGAAGTGATCAAGGAGATCCCTTACATTTAATATTTGCAGTTTTTTTTAAGTATTTTATTATACCACCGTGAGATATACAAATAAAAAAGATATACAATTAAAAAGTTCATGTTTGGGTTTTGGTCATACAGTGTTTCAGCACCCATCCCTCAACCAGTGCCCATCTCCATACAAATAAAAAGATATAGAATTAAAAAAGTTCATGTTTGGGTTTTGGTCATACAGTGTTTCAGCACCCGTCCCCTCCACCAGTGCCCATCTCCCACCAACAACATCCCCGGTTCCCTCCCCCTTCCCCAGCCCTGCTCCATGGCAGGTTCTTTATTTCTTTCCCTTTCTCTCTCTTTCTCTTTTCCTTCCCTTCCAGACTATGGATTACAGAACATAAATTAAAAGGTTGTCATGTGAATCCTTTTCCCTCTTTAATGCTCAGTTCTAGGTTGGCATTAGTACCCTCGACTATTATTAGCACCCTGTTCCATTTTCTGTCTTACCTAAACTCTGACTCCCACACGTTTGTGATAATCTCCACCTTTGACAAGACCTCCTGATATATGTCTCACTTGACCTTGGATATTGGTATCATAATATGTACATATATATTTATGCCATGCAAATAAATGCAGTCATTCTGTATCTGTCTCTCTCCTTCTGGCTAATTTCGCTCAACATAATCTTCTCCATGTCCATCCATTTATAGGCAAATTTTATAACTTCATTTTTCCTAACAGCTGCATAGTATTCCATTGTGTAGATGTATCAAAGCTTCTTTATCCAGTCATCGATATTCGGGCACTCTGGTTGCTTCCAGATTCTGGCTATTGTGAATAATGCTGCTATGAACATAAAAGTAGGGATGGTGTTTCCACTGCGTATTTTTGGTTTCCCAGAGTAGATTCCCAGGAGTGGTATGGCTGGGTCAAATGGGAGTTCAATTTCTAGTCTTTGGAGGAAAGTCCATATTGTTTTCCAGAAAGGCTGTACCAGCCGGCATTCCCACCAACAATGGATGAGTGTCCCCTTTTGCCCACATCCACGCCAGCACTTGTTGTTCTTGCTCTTTTGAATATGTGCCAGTCTCTGTGGTGTAAAGTGGTATCTCATTGTTGTTTTGATTTGCATCTCTCTGATGATTAGTGATGATGAGCATTTTTTCATATGTTTTTTGGCCATTCGAATTTCTTCCTTGCTGAAGTTTCTGTTCATTTCTTCTCCCCATTTTTTGATGGGGTTGTTTGTTTTCTTCTTGTAAAGTTCTACCAGTGCCTGATATATCCTGAATATTAACCCCTTATCAGATGGGTATTGGGTGAATATTCTTTCCCATTCTGTGGACTGCTTTTGTATCTTAGTCACTGTTTTAGTTTCATGTAGTCCCATATGTTTATCTTTTCTTCTAGTTGCTTTGTTAGTGATGTTTCACCTTTGAAGATGCCTTTAGCTTCAATGTCGTGGAGGGTTTTTCCTATATTTTCTTCAATGTACTTTATGGATTCAAGTCTGATATTGAGATCTTTAATCCATTTTGATCTGATTTTTGTGCATGGTGTTAGACACAGGTCCAAATTCATTTTTTTACATGTTGCTGCCCAGTTTTCCCAACACCACTTATTGAAGAGGCTTTCCTTACTCCATTTTAGACTCATTGCACCTTTATCAAAGATTAAATGTTCATGTGTTTGAGGTTGGGTGTCAGGATACTCAATTCTATTCCATAGGTCCACAGGTCTGTTTTTATTCCAATACCATGCTGTTTTAATTACTACTGCCTTGTAGTACAGTTTGAAGTTGGGAAAGGTGATGCCTCCCATCTTCTTTTTCCCGAGGATTGCTTTAGCTATCCTTGGGGGGTTTATTGTTCCATACAAATTTCAGGAGCGTTTGGTCAATTTCTTTGAAGAATGTCATCGGTATCCTCATAGGGACTGCATTGAATCTGTACAGAGCTCTAGGGAGTATTACCATTTTGACAATGTTGATTCTCCCCATCCATGAACAGGGAATGTGTTTCCATTTCCTTGTGTCCTCTTTTATCTCTTGGAGCAGTGTCTTGTAGTTTTCTTTGTACAGGTCCTTTACATACTTGGGTAAGTTGATTCCTAGGTATTTGATTTTCTGTGGCACAATTGTGAATGGAATTGTTTCCTTAATATCCCTTTCTTTTCTTTCGTTATTTGTATATAGGAAAGCCACTGACTTTTGGGTGTTGATTTTGTATAATATCATGTCATCTGCAAATAATGATAGCTTGACTTCTTCCTTGCCTATCTGGATGCCCTTGATGTCCTTTTCTTCTCTGATTGCTATGGCAAGTACTTCCAGTACTATATTGAATAAAAGAGGTGAGAGGGGGCAACCTTGTCTTGTCCCTGATCTCAGGGGGAAGGCTTTCAACTTTTCCCCATTTAGAATGATGCTTGCTGTGGTCTTTTGGTAGATGGCAGTAACTATCTTGAGGAAAGTCCCTTCAATTCCCATTTTCTGGAGCGTTTTAATCATGAACAGGTGCTGGATCTTGTCAAATGCTTTTTCTGCATCTATTGAAAGGATCATATGGTTTTTATATTTTCTTTTATTGATATGATGTATTATGTTGATTGACTTGTGAATGTTGAACCATCCTTGCATTCCCGGGATGAATCCTACTTGGTCATGATGTATAATCTTCTTGATGAGTCTTTGGATTCTGTTTGCTAGTATTTTGTTGAAGATCTTAGCATCCGTGTTCATCAGGGATATTGGTCTGTAGTTTTCTTTCTTTGTGTTATCTCTCCCTGCTTTGGGTATCAGGGTGATATGTGCCTCGTAGAAGCTGTTTGGGAGTGTTTCTGTTTCTTCTATTTCCTGGAAGAGCTTGAAATGGACTGGCAGTAGGTCCTCCTTAAAGGTTTGGTAGAGTTCCCTAGGGAATCCGTCTGGACCTGGGCTTTTGTGTTTGGGCAGACTTTTAATTACTGTTTCTATTTCCTCGATGGTGATGGGTTTATTCAGGTATTGGAGGTCTTCTTGTTTCAGCCGTGGGAGGTTATAGGACTTCAGGAATTGATCCATTTCTTCTAGATTCTCATGTTTCACGGCATACAGGCTCTCAAAGTAATCTCTGATGATCTTTTGGATTTCTGTGGTTTCTGTTGTGATGTCACCCTTTTTATTTCTGATTCTGTTTATTTGAGTTTTCTCTTTCCCTGTCCTTACAAGTCTTGCCAATGGTTTGTCAATCTTGTTTATTTTTTCATAAAACCAGCTCTTGGTTTCATTAATCTTTTGGATTGTCTTTTTTGGTTTCCAACTCATTGATTTCCTCTCTAAGTTTTATTATTTCCTTTTTTCTGCCTGGGTTCGGCTCCTTTTGTTGGTCTTTTTCTAATGTCTTCAGCTGTGTAGTCAGGTTATTTATGTGGGCCCTTTCTTGTTTCCTGATGAATGCTTGCAGAGCTATAAACTTCCCTCTTAACACGGCTTTTGCCGTGTCCCACAAGTTCTTATAATTGGTATCTTCATTTTCATTTGTTTCCAGAAATCTTTGGATTTCCTGTTTGATTTCTTCTATGACCCATTTGTTGTTCAGGAGTGAGCTGTTCAGTTTCCAGGTGTTTGGTTTGACTCCCTGTTTCTGTGTACGGTTAACTTCCATTTTCAGTGCATCATGGTCTGAAAAGAGAGCTGACACAATTTCTATCTTTTTAATTTTATTGAGGTATGCTTTGTGGCTCAGCATGTGGTCTATCTTGGAGAATGTTCCATGTGCACTAGAGAAAAATGTGTATTCAGCTTTTTTGGCATGAAATGCCCTGTATATATCCACTAGCTCTCTTTCTTCCATTTCTTCCTTCAGGTCCAATATTTCCTTGGTCAGTTTCAGTCTTGTTGATCTATCCATCGTTGATAGAGCAGTGTTGAAGTCTCCAACTATTATTGTGCTACTGTTAATGTCTTCTTTGAGGTCCCTTAGCAGTTGTTTTATGTATTTTGCTGACCCCTCATTGGGTGCATATATGTTTAGTAGTGTAATTTCTTCCTGGTGTACATACCCCTTAATTAATAAGAAGTGACCTTCATTGTCCCTTCTAACCTTTTTCAGCCTGAAGTCTATATTATCTGATACTAATATGGCCACACCAGCCTTTTTGGAGGAGTTGTTTGCATGGAGAATGGTCTTCCAACCTTTGACTCTGAGTCTGTGTTTGTTCTGCTTATTTAGATGCTTTTCTTGTAGACAGCAGAATGTTGAGTTCAATTTTTTAATCCATTTTGTCACTCTGTGTCTCTTAATTGGTGCATTTAGACCATTGACATTGAGAGAGATTATTGTCATTGGATTTTGTGCCATCTTTCTTTTTTGTGTTTGTTGTGCTTATGGGTTTGGTCGCATTAGAGTAGGCCCTTCAGTCCTTCTTTTTAAAGTTGGTTTTGAGTCCATGAAGTTCCTGAGTTGTTGCTTATCCATGAAGTTGTGTATCTTTCCTTCATATCTGGGACCCCAATGATCCGTATGTTGTTTCTTCTGGCTTCATCCCGATTATCTCTTGTTGTCTGTTCGGTAATTGTGAGCCTTTTTTCTATCTTCTGGTGTTGTGTAGAGAATCTTTGGAACTCGTCTTCGAGATCACTAATTCTTTCTTCAGTAGCTATTATTCTGCTATGATGGCCTTCCACTGTGTTTTTTATTTCATTTACCTCATTTTTTATACCTATCATTTCCCTTTGCATTTTCCGCACTTCTTTTATCATGTCCTCTTTTATTTTATTGATTTTGCATTCCATTGCTTCTTTGAATTCCTTTTGAATCCTTAACAGTTCTTTCCGAAATTCTTTTCAGATAGGTTATGCAACTCATTGGTATTGCTAGACTCATCTGGACCAGTGACTTCACTCACAGAGATTGATGGAATTTTGCGTTGGCTTTACCATTATGACTATTGTAGGTTGCAACTGTGAGTTCTTGGGTGACTAGATAGTACAGTTAGAAGGTGTTTGGTCTGTTTGCAGAGTTTGGGTGGGTGGCAAGGATGTAGGAACCAAGGTTCACTGGTACCTCATGCAAGGTAGGTAGTGAGAGGGTCGCACTAACGCACTAGCGCCCACCGGTTTTGAGTTTTGGGATGTTCCCAGAAGCTCAGGGCAAGGGTCGGTCCGGCTGGAACCAAGCCACTTTGCCTTGGTTCCTGTTGATGGAGTTTCCGCCTTTCCCTGGGGCAGCTTGGGGTCCGCGGAGACGCAAGAATCACACACACACACCTGTGGGGGGAGTGGAGGCGGTTCCCGGAAGCTCAGGGCGCAAGGGTCGGTCCCGGCTGGAACCAAGGCACTTTGCCTTGGTTCCCATTGATGGAGTTTCCGCTCTTCCCTGGGGCAGCTTGGGGTCCGCGGAAATGCAAGAATCACACACACACCTGTGGGGAGAGTGGAGGCGGTTCTAATATTTGAAGTTTTATGGCACCAGGTCTTGTGTTTATTTCTTTGATCAATTTTGAGTGAAATTTTACAAATGGCTTAGGTTAGGGATCTAATTATATTTTTATATGCTTTGATTCAGTTATGTCCATGGTATTTGTTGAAGAGATTATTCCTTCCTCATTGGGTTATCTTGGCTCCCTTGTAAAATATTAGTTGTTTAAAAGTTTAGAGATTTAATTTTATTCTCTCTATGTCTATTTTATGCCAGTACCATACTGTTTTATTGGCAGTAGCTTTGTAGTATAGTCATAAATATGATGACTGTTCTTTGTCACAACTGAACTTTAAGGAATTTTTTGTGGTTCTGTGAAAACCATTGGAATTTTGACAAACTGCATCAAATTTTTTCACGATAGAAGGCTAAGGGACTTGGGTAGTTTGAGAAATTTAGCAATATTAAATCTTTTGGACTATAACCACAGATATCTTTCTATTTATATTAATAAATATAAAATATATAAAATATAAATATAAGATTTCAGTTTCTATTATGTGAAATTTTAATTTCCTTAGTTAAAATTTTACTAGGTAATAATTTATTGTTTTTGTGAAAGGATATTTTTATTTCTTTTTAGAAGATTTTATTATTAGCTATATAAATGTAACTGATTTCTCTCTATTGATTTTATGTTCTATACCTGTACTGAGTTAAATTATAATGGTTTCTTTTTAATTGAGTCTTTGGAATTTTCTGGATGTAAAATTATATCATTAGCAAATGATGACAGCTTTACTTCTTCATTTCCAATTTGAATAGCTTTATTTTAATCTTGCCCAGTTGTTTTATTTTTTTTATTTATTTTTTAAATTTTTTATTATATCACCGTGAAACATACAATTACAAAGGTGTTCATAATTGGTTCTTGGTAATACAGTATACCAGCACCCATCCCTCCACCAGTGCCCCATTTACACCACCAATGTACCCCACCTCCTCCCACCCACCCCCATGCTGCCTTAATAGCAGGTATCCCAGTTTCCTCTCTTTCTCTCTCTGTCTCTCTTTCTGTCTCTGCATCTCTCTCCCTCTTATTTTATACATTGTGGCTAGCCCTGCAGGTATTTAGAGTTTATCACTTAAGTCTCTTTGTGTATATTCAATGGTGAGTTTTAATCTGCCATTAGCATTTCCCACATTTAGTAAAACACTGGTATCTGTTTATGTCCTATTAATGAATGCAGTCATTCTATATCTGTCCTTTTCCTTCTGACTAATTTCACTCAGCATGATATTCTCCATGTCCATCCATTTGCAGGTAAATTTTATAATTTCATCTTTTCTGACAGTCGCATAGTATTTCATAGTGTAGATGAACCACAGTTTCTTTAGCCAGTCCTCTGTTCTCGGGCATTTAGGTTGTTTCCAGATTCTAGCTATAGTGAATAGTGCAGAGATGAATAAAGAAGTACAGATAGTGTTTCTGCTATGTGTTTTCCGGTCTCTCAGGTATATTCCCAGGAGTGCTATTGCTGGATCAAATGGGAGCTCAATATCTAGCTTTCGGAGGAATGCCCATATTGTTTTCCAAAAGGGGCTGGACCAGTCGGCACTCCCACCAACAGTGGATCAGAGTCCCTTTTTCCCCCACATCCACGCCATCACCGGTTGTTCTTGCTGGTTTTTTTTTTTTAGTTTTAATTTTTTTATTATTCCACCGTGAAACATACAATTACAAAGGTGTTCATAATTGGTTCTTGGTAATACAGTATTCCAGCACCCATCCCTCCACCAGTGCCCCATTTACACCACCAATGTACCCCTCCTCCTCCCGTCCCCCCCACCCACCTTAATAGAAGGTACCCCAGTTTCCTCTCTCTCTCTATCTCTCTCTGTCTCTGCATCTCTCTCCCTCTTATTTTACACATTGTGGATAGCCCTGCAGATATTTAGAGTTTATCACTTAAGTCTCTTTGTGTATATTCAGTGGTGAGTTTTAATCTGCCATTACCATTTCCCATATTTATTAAAACACTGGTATCTATATCCTATTAATGAATGCAGTCATTCTATATCTGTCCTTTTCCTTCTGACTAATTTCACTCAGCATGATAGACTCCATGTCCATCCATTTGCAGGTAAATTTCATAATTTCATCCTTTCTGACAGCCGCATAGTATTTCATAGTGTAGATGAACCACAGTTTCTTTAGCCAGTCCTCTGTTCTCGGGCATTTAGGTTGTTTCCAGATTCTAGCTATAGTGAATAGAGCAGAGATGAATAAAGAAGTACAGATAGTGTTTCTGCTCTGTGTTTTTCGGTCTCCTGGGTATATTCCCAGGAGTGCTATTGCTGGATCAAATGGGAGCTCAATATCTAGCTTTCGGAGGAATGCCCATATTGTTTTCCAAAAGGGCTGGACCAGTCGGCACTCCCACCAGCAGTAGATGAGAGTCCTTTTTCCCCACATCCACGCCAGCACCGGTTGTTCTTGCTGTTTTGGATGTGTGCCAGTCTCTGTGGGGTGAGATGGTACCTCATTGTTGTTTTGATTTGCATCTCCCTGATGATTAAAGATGAAGAGCACTTTTTCATATGCCTTTTGACCATTCGAATTTCTTCTTTTTTGGAAGCTTCTGTTCATTTCTTCTCCCCATTTTTTGATGGGGTTAGCTGTTTTTTTTCTTGTGAAGGGCTACCAGTGCCTGATATATCCTGGATATTAACCCCCTTGTCAGATGGGTATTGGGTGAATATCCTTTCCCACTCTGTGGATTGTCTTTGTATCTTGGTCACCGTTTCTTTTGAGGTGCAGAAGCTTTTGGTTTTAGATAATCCCATTTTTTTATCTTTGCTTCCATTTGCTTGGTCAGTGGTGTGTCGTCTTTAAAAAATACTTTTCGTTTTGATGTTGTAGAGCCGTTTCTCCTATGTTTTCTTCGATGTACCTTATAGATTCATGTCTGATGTTGAGATTTAGAATCCATTTTGATCTGACTTTTGTGCATGGCATTAGAATGAGGTCTAAGTTCATTTTTTTACACGTAGCTGCCCAGTTTTCCCAGCACCATTTGTTGAAGAGGCTTTGTTTGCTCCACTTAATATTTTTTGCTCCTTTATCGAAGATTAAGTGGTTGTATATTTGAGAATGTGTTTCAGGATACTCAGTTCTATTCCATAGGTCTACAGGTCTGTCTCTATACCAATACCACACTGTCTTAATTACAACTGCTCTGTAGTAGAGCTTGAGGTTGGGGAAAGTGATACCTCCCATCTTCTTTTCCCAAGGATTGCTTTAGCTATTCGTGGAGTTTTATTATTCCATACAAATTTCATGCCCAGTTGTTTTAATGCAGATTTTCAGTACATTATTGAGTAAGCATTGAGAGCAGGAATCCTTTTTATTATCCTAATATTAGAGGAAATGGTTTCAAATTTCAATTAAGTTAACTCTGGCTTGGTTGTTTATAGTAGGAGAGATCATCAGACATAATTCCGCCCATGAGATGAAAATCACTACATGAGCTTCTAGATAAGATCTTATAGAGGACAGGTCACTTAGCCCTTTTCACCCTTTTCCTTTTCCTCTATAAACTATGGACATGATGTCTGGAGCTACAGTAACCATCTTGTGATGACAGATGGCTGGGTAAGCATCCAGAGAAATGTAGACGCATCTGTCGGCTTAGAATCATTTTTTGAATCTCTTAAAATTTTTACTCATTATTATTATAATAACTGTTGCTTTTGGGGACACACCTGGACATGCTCAGGGGTTACTCTTGGCTCTGTATTCAGAAATCACTCCTGGCAGTCTTTGGGGACCGAATAGGGTACCAGGGACTGACCATGTGCAACGCAACTGTCCTACCAGTGGTAATATTTCTCCAACCAGGTTGGCCACATGTCAGACAGTGTCCTACCTGCTGTAATATGCTTCCTTTGGCCTTGGGTGCTCTGTGCCCAATAGTATGTTTTGGGAATGACAATGAGTCCTTGGTTTAGGGAAATTAGTTGTATCTTGGGAACCAGACCCAGAGGTAATGGTAAGACCTTGAATACTTGTGTAGGTGCCTAGGTCTCAACACAGAGCTGACTATCCTGTTTTCTTATAAAGGGAAATCCCCAACTGGGCTTGGGGTGGGGCTGAAGAGAACAGCATTGCTGGGGGTTCCTTGAAAGAACAGGCATTGCAGGGGTGCAGTTAAATAAGGGTGCTACCAGTGCAAGAGGCTGCACATGAGTTCAGAGAGCTGGGGAAGGGTGGCGGAGCTTAATGGTGCCTTCCCCCATCCCTGAGAGAGGTTGTGGAGCTGTGGGGGAGCCCCTGAAACCAAAGGCTGCCCCTGAACCCCGAAAGCAAAACCAGAGAAATTCAGCTAAGAGAGTTCTGAGTGAGTGGCCCAGGCCTTTGTTACCAGAAGGAGGGAGGGAGGGAAGGGTAGACAAAAAGAAAGGAAAGGAGGAAGTGGGGGGAAAGGAGAGAGAGAGAGAGAGAGAGAGAGAGAGAGAGAAGGGAGGGAGGGAGGGGGAGGAGGGAGAGAGGGGAGAGAGAGAGGAGGAGGAGGAGGAGAGCTGCTCTGAGGAGATCCTGAGTCATTGAGACTGTCCTTTAAGATTATAGGAAGGATCATACCAGTTCGCCCTCATGCAGGCAAGTATGACCCTTTCAGTATACAGAGATCGAGATCCTCAGAATCACCCTGGTGCAGATAATAAATAAGGATCTTGTGGGTACCATCTAGATTACATGAAGTCCACAAAATTAAGATGTATTACCTTATACCAGCCACCCCCTCTCTAGCATTTTTACATAAGAGATAATCTCAGAAGAAGGGAGTCCTTGGCGTAATCTTTTGTTTAAACCTGTAGTAGGGTGTGTCACCACCCTTCTACACCCTTCTGTCTAGTAGCTGGTTAGGGTTCTTTGTTGACATGACCCTCCCTTTCAACAGTTAGGATTACTTTGGTATATATATAACGGGACAGATTTGAAGTACACACTTCCTCTTTGGTAGGCCTCTCAGGTGAGATCCTCTCTCTTTGGTGGAACTCCTTTTTGGTAGGACTCTCTTTGGGGGATTCCTTTCTGGTAGGACTCTCTTTGGTGGAACTCCTTTCTCATAGGATCCTCTTTGGTGGGAGACTTGGGCTCTTGTGTATGGTCTAAGTTCTGACTAGAGCTAGAGTTATTCCATTATATTGGATTGCAGTGGTAGAGATTTTGTACTATTAAAAACCTTTTTGGAACTGCAACATACTCGTGACTTTTCATCCATTCTTTGGTGGCCTCAGAGGTAGAAGAGAACTTCTGTCCTGATACTGTTGGGGACCCCAGTGGCTCCCCGACAGTTGAGGTAAAGCCGCAGCTGATCAGGGCAGAAGGAAATATATAGTTCTTGTAGAAGGCTGCTGGAAGCAAGTATCTTAGAATGGAGATGGAGCTATATTTCAGCTTTGAAATTTAATATTTTTATAATTTATTAAGCAAAACAATGAAAAAGATGTGTCTTAGATGTTTAGGAAAAAAAGTGCTTATTTTCTTGCTACCAAAGCATTTATCTCATTATAAAGGTGCAAATATACAGCTTTAAGTTTCTTAAAGGGATTTTACTATACATGCTGATTTGTGGTTTACTTTTTTTGCCTCAAGTGTGAAAAATCCATCAGATTTATAAATAAGCAGAAAACAATCATTCTGAAGGTTGCTTAGTAACCCATTCGTTAACTGAAAGTATTCGCTTATTTAACTGGTTCTGTCTTATTCTGATTCTTTTCCTTTTGACAGACTATAACAATACTGAAATATTCATTGGCTCTTAGGAAGATTGAGCTTCTTCTTCTTATTTCAGAAGAAATCTTCTCATCCCTGATAATGACAAGCAACTTTTCAAGGACTTAGCATGTTGAAGTTTAGCAATCAGAGACATCATCTTCTATGCTGTTCTCAGTAATACCTGATGACGGTCCTTTGTTCACATGTGAAACCCCCAAGTCTTTGGGGATTGCAAAGAAGATTGCAGTGCTATGGCTGGATTTATCTGTATTATGTATAATCCCGCAGTGGTGGGGTCGTGCTGGCAGTTGGTCAGAAGTGAACATAGTAATGGGGCTCTAGATTTTCTCCCCTGATTTCCTTCCCCTACCTGCCAGTGTCTGAAGATTGTCTGAGTCACTCTCAGGAATCATTCAGCACAAACTCTTTTCAGTCTGGAATTTTTAAAATCAATTTGAGTCTGTTAATTAGTGAGTACTCAAGTTGATCGGACCAGATGGAATAGAAAAACTGAGTCCTTTATAATTGGATGATGCAAACTCTAGATTTTTTTTCATAGTAGTAAGAAGAAATATGGTATAACAATGCAAATACCATTTAAATTCAGATTTACTCTGGAACCTGAGCCCTAGAGAAGAAAAAGAAAGCCTTGTCCTGCAGAGACAGATGCACAGCTGGACAGAGTGATTCTGAAGAAGCATCCTGGGTGCGTGGGAGTCTCTGTGCCACCAGGCACCAGGGCACTCCTACAAGGTGTATTTGACTTTTTATTTATTTATTTTTGGTGTATTGGGGGACTCACCTGAAAGGTTTAGAGGTTACTCCTGGCTCTACTCTCAGGAACTACTCCTCGCCATGCTCGGGGGACCATAAGGAATGTCGGGGATGGAACCCGGTGGGCTGCTTGCAAGGCAAACACCCTATTGGACTATCACTCACTGTCCTGTTTTTAGCAAAGCATCTATTCTTATGTCACATTCTGACTACAAAAAAAAATCACTTTTTTATATTTGTTCTTTGATTAGCATGTGAATTCTGGGCAAAATGACATGGCAGGTCTTGTTTTAATTTTAAATTATCCCCCCCCATTTCCCCTTGCACTTTATATAAACACCGTGGTTTACAAAGTTGTTCATGATGGTTTGTTACAGGCATTCATTGCTCCACACCAGTCCCACTTCCTTATACCATGGTGTCTTATTTTCCCAACCATGCCTTAAGGCAGATCTTATTTAGACATATTTAGAATAGTCCTCCGTATATGCTACTCAGTAATACTTGTAGAATGAATATTAGGTTCTCTCCCCCAAATTTCATGTTTTTCTTCTGAAAAGATTTTCATGTTTAGGTTCATATATGTGTTACCCTTACTTCTGGTCCAGCCTCTTTGTGGGATCCAGCTATGTTGTTAGTTACATAAGAGCAAGTACATATTTTGAATTTTCTTTCCTTAGCAGCCTGCTCTTTGTGCAGAATTAATACTGAGTGAAGGAAAGAATGAGTGGATGGATGAGTGTTGTCCTGCAGATAGAAAGACATCTTAGGTTCTTTTCTTTTTTTTAACTGACTGGTGGAAAAAAGGCCGACTGTATATTAAAAAAAAACAACAACAAATAGAGCTTAATGGTGGGGTTCTCATGCACGTAATCCCAACAAGACAAGGTAGATTTTTAGGCACAGCTGCTGAGGTAGAAAATCTGATCTTGGGGTCGGAGTGATAACACAGCGGGTAGGGTATTTGCCTTGAATGCGGCCTACCCAGGTTCGATCCCGGCATCCCATATGGTCCCCGAGCACTGCAGGAGTAATTCCTGAGTGTAGAGCCAGGAGTAACCCCTGAGCATTGCAGGGTATGACCCTCCAAAAAAAACAAAACAAAACAAAACAAAAAACAAAAAAGAAAATCTGATCTTGGTGAAGAGAAAGGGAAAAGAGGGGAGGTAGATATTCAAAGCATACAATATTGTTGGAGACTTGTCTTGAGACATTTGTTTTTTATTTGAAAAGTAAATTACAGAAACAAAAGTAAGATTGACAGCTCTAAGAAGGAAGTAGTTGAGATAAATTCAAGAATTGGAAATCTGGAGTGTTAGTTTTAGAAGATTCTCTGTTTAGACACCCCTCCCCCATCTCAAGCTTCTGTTTAATATCAAATTTGTCATTTCTGATTTTTTATTGAGAGAAAGAGATAATATGGAACATCAAGAACTTTTCAAAGGGATACAATTAGAAAATAATTCACTTGGTGGAATTGCCTTTTTTCTTTTTGAATATTTTTGTACATTAGTGTATTTCTGGATCTTTAAAATTTAGGTGCTTCTGAGTTTATTCATGGGTGAGGGAAGCTAGGGACTCACTTTATATTTTTTTCATGGTGGCAACTTGTAACTTTCATGTTTTACTCAGTAGTCACCACAGAATGAAATTGCTCTTATGCAATATCTATGAAGGGTTAAGATATTTGAGGATTTGAGACAGAGTGATAGTACAGAGGGTAGCACATTTGCCTTGCATGAGGCCCACCAAGTTCAGTCCCTGGCATCCCATATGGTCCCCCTGAGCACTTCCAGGAATGATTCCTGAGTGCAGAGCCAGGAGTAACCCCTGAGCATTGCTGGGTGTGACCCAAAAGGAAAATAAAAAAAAAAAAGAAAAAGAGATTTGGGGATTTATCATCATAACCTGCCAGATAACTGATGAGATTTTCAGAGGCTTAAGACCAGACCATTTAAATTCACATGCCCTTTTTGTTTTCTTTTTGGGTCACACTGTAAATGTTCAGGAATTTCTCCTGGCAGTGCTCAGGGAACCAAATGGGATGCCAGGGATCGAACCCAGGTTGGCCACGTGCAAGCAAATACCCTACCCGTTGTGCTATTGCTCATGCCCCACATGACTTTATTAAGATATGGGGTGATATAACATCCTATTAAAAATACTCTATGGAATGATTCCATGAGATACTCCCCAAATGAAGGAGTCTGTAAATTGAAGAATACCATTGACCAAGCATCTTCTTGGTGATTGATATTTATAGACAGCATGGAAAACACTGAGAACATCTATACTAAAGAAAACCCAATACTCTTGGGCTCATGTGACTATGCAATTTGTATGTTTACGTGGGTACATGAATGTTACTAAGCATGTGGGAAACTCATGGTGGAAGGAGCATTATGGAAATATTATGAACATTATGGTCAGACAGATCTGGGTTCAAATTTACTTCATTCTGTCTTCTTATATGCAACCTAGAACAAGCAGTCCACTGCACTGAGTTTTGTTTTCTCTTTGTAAGTTGAGTATATCTTTGTAAAATTGAGTATCACTGTCTTCCTATTGTTCATCGATTTGCTTGAGTGGGCACTAGTAACATCTCCATTAGTCCTGTCACAAGCAAGTGCGACCTAAGGGCATCTACTTGCTACAGGGACAGGAGAAGCCTGAACCATTCTTCAGGTTATGGGACTGAGGTCCATAATAGTTACTAGTCTTTGGCATAAAAAGCAAATAAAACCTGGTAGCTTGCCAGGCTAACTGTGTAGGTGGTATCGTCTCAGTAGAAGGCTCTCAACCCGAGCATTTACTGATGAAACTTAAGGGGGAAGATCAGATTTTCTCTTGGAATAGCTCTGAGGAACTATGGAGTCTGGATGTTGAGAATGACTAACTGCATGATGTGTGGTTTGCTCTGGCTTTATGCCAGGCTTACTGGTATCAGTTAAAACATGTCTATAACTGTTTACTATGTATAAATGTGAAAGAAATTGGGAAGAACCTTATGCAAAATTCAGTATCCTATAAAAAATATCGGCTGGCCGATATTTTTATATCCTATAAAAGTATCCTATAAAATATCCTATAAAATAACCTATAAATATTTATAAATAAAAATATCCTATAAATATAAAAATATTCTATAAAAATATCCTATAAATATAGGAGCAATATCCTAAAAAATATCGCTCGGTCTCTCTCTTCTGGGGCAACTGGCATGGAGGCGGAGTAAAGGGCAGGGCCCAAAACTCCACCCGAGTCCGCCAGCATGGTCTCTCCCCAGCTCATGAGAGCAAACCCTTAGAGCAATGTTGGACTCGGCCAGGGGATGGCTGAGTCCCTTACTGGGAGGTCAGCTCCATGGGTTGCTTACACATGGGGCCAGCCGAGCAGTATAATTGAGTATATTCTTTGTCAAATGAGATTACTTAATTACTGCTTGAAAAATGATCTCGGATATAAGGGCTACAAGTGTCATGAAAATAATATTGATGTTTATTCATTTCTCCTAGATGTGCTCCAGTGCTAGTACTTGCATTTCTATGGAGAATAATGGCAAACAGTCAAAATCATTCATGCATCCTTTAAGTAGATGTTCAACCTTTTCACACCATTTTAAAGATGGAATGTAAGTGATCTATTTTTTAATAAGTATTTTTATTAAACCACCGTGAGATATACAATTACAAAGATGTTCATATTTGGATTTTGGTCATACAGTGTTCCAGCACCCATCCCTCCACCAGTGCCCATCTCCCACCACCAATGTCCCTGGTTCCCACCCCTCCCTAGCCCACCTCCATGGCAGGTTCTTTATTTCTTTCCCTTTCTCTCTCTTTCTCTTTTCCTTCCCTTCCAGACTATGGATTACAGAACATACATTAAAGGGTTGTCATATGTATCTTTTGCCTCTATTTAATGCTCAGTTCTAGGCTGGTATTAGTACTTTCGACAATTGTTAGCACACTGTGGAATGTAAGTGATCTTATTCCTTATGAAATCTTAGTTTCTTTACGTTTATGTTTTAAAAACTGGCATGTTTTAGAAATCATTTGGAATAGAGAGATTGTTTTCCTGAGACCTAGGCATGCAGCACATGGTGACAACTATTAGCAAAACAGTCTTTGAAGAAAAAAAATTCACTCTGAAGACTTTAGAGCCTTGGAGGCAAAAGAAAGGAATATCAGCCACATGACTACTGAGGGACAATTTCCTGCCCCACAAAGTGACCTTGAAATGCTGTTCAAAGTGCTATGAGGGATGAGTGACTCATTTGGTTGGAGAACATGTGGGCTGGGAAGTGAACTGCCCTCTTGGGTTAAGCCTGCCTTCTAATTTGGGGGCACTAATGCATTTTAATGCTATTGCCTACTTTAGGGTTAGTTGATGAGGAAGAACAGCTGTTGCTCAGCTGTTTTCAGGCTTTTTTTTGTCTTGCAAAAGTGATGTGTCATTTTTGAGACTTGGGGAAAGGATGTAGCTAAAAAAGTCAAGTAGCATGAGAATGAGGAATCAGATTATCCGTATTTTAAAAAATGTCCATTTACTGAGGATTTCTGCTGAGCCAGGGACAGTGCTAAATGCTTTATATTAATTTTCTTATTTAATCTGCAGAGAAACTTGGACAGATATATGGCTATCTCCATTTTATGGAGGTGTTAGGAGGTAAAGTGAATTGCCCCAAATCACAAAGCTTTTAAAAACTGGAACTGGAGTTTGAACCTAAGTCAGTGTATTGAAACCCTCTTTTCCTTTTGATATATATCACAATGCCTATACACCCATTATTACTGCTACCAATTACTGCCACCGGCAACTAATGTTGTGTGCCAGAAGCTGAGCTGCATTTTCTCATTTAATACTCTCAAAGTGACACTTTGAGATATTATTCTGGTTCAGTCTCTATTTAGAGATGCAAAAGAATGAAGTGTGGAGAAAGTAACCCAGGTGACTCAAGCCATTCATCTCACAAGCTTTGGGCCCTGGTATTTGACTGTTGGCCTGTCCTCATTCGCTGCATTATCTTCTGGTTAAGATTAAATATGCTAAGGGACCCATGGGCATAGCCTGAAGAGAAGCTGAAGCACATGCATTCGTTTCCTAGGATCACTCTAACAAAGAACCATAAAGTTGATGACTTAAAGCAACAGTTTTAAGATTTGAGGGTGGGTTGGAGGCAGTATGGCACAAAATTAGAGTACTAGTGGGTAGGACAGAGTCAAAGGAACTAAATAAAGTCAATAGGTCCAAGGTTGGAAAAAGGTTGAGAAATACTGGACTGAACCACAGATAGATGCTATCTCACTTCTGTCTCGATTTAAGCTAAGGAATTACTTCTGGCTTTACACTCATAGATCACTCTTGGCAGGTTTGGGGGAACCATATGGAATGCCAGAAACTGAAGCCAGATTGGGCATGTGCAAGGTAGACACTATACCTGTTATACCCCTCTCCAGCCTGATATTCCTTCTTTGGTAAGAATATCCATCACAATGGAATAAAACTCACCTTAATGACTGCATTATAACACCTCTGTAAAGATCCAATTTCCAAATAAAGTCAGATTCTGAGGGGTTGGAGGCTAGGGCTTTACCAGGTAGATTTGGGGAAATGCACCCCTTGCCATAACAGAGCAGGTTCAGTCATATGAAAATTCTAAAATTTCTTGAAGTTCAAGTGTTTAGAAAAGAGTAAGTTTGAGAGGGAAGAGTGAGAAGGAAGCCCTAAGATGGGCAGAGATTGAGCCCAGAGAAAGGCAGTGTGGAGATTTCTTGTAGGAAAGGATCCATGTAGGAAACTGATGAACAGTAGGACAATTTCACACTGAGGGTCCCACATAGTATTCAGCACGTATTTCTACTTGTTTCTGATTTTAAACATTTGTATATAAGAACCATCTTAACGTCATGGAAGAATTCAACTTACTGATGACCCATTTGGGACAAATACTATCATAGAGCCCGTGGAAATAACACTCATCAGGCAGAAATAAAAGTTATGATTTATAATAATACATATCAATTTTTATAGTACAACACATGATCTAGGCATACCAGGTGCTAAACTTTTCTGTGAACCACTGGAAATTTCTGCAGACCAGTAGTTCAAAACTGTTCTGGAACTTTGTTCATCAACCTTTTTACACTTGCACCAGGAAAAAAGAACGTTTTTGAGGAGTGACTGACAGCTAAGAAACAAAACTCAATATAGATAGTATTTTATTTATTAAGTCCAATTTTATTTATTAAATACAATGGTGTAATGTCAGAGTACCACATCTACCACATAATTGGGGTGTGGGGGTGTTGGAAATTGGCCAGAAGTTTCAGTGGTTCAGAGTGGTCTGTAGACCTCAGGTTGAACAACAGTGCTCCAGAGAGGACAGTTGTCTTTGTTACCTTTATACCTGCTCTTTGTACCTGATCCCAAACATGTCAAGAAGGACATCTGAGAGTTTGACACAACTACTAAAAAGTCTTTCTAGAAATGTAGCTCCAAACCCTCCCCCCCATCCCCCCACATGAGTTACAGAGATTATCAAAGAACCAGTGCCCCGAGCCCCGGCCATCCCCTGGCAGAGTCCAACATTGCTCCAAGGGTTTGCTGTCATGAGCAGGGGAAAAACCATGCTGGCCAGACTCGGAATGGAGTTTTGGGCCCTGCCCTTTCCTCTGCCTCCATGCCAGTTGCCCCAGAAGAGAGAGACCCACCCATGCCAGACCCACATGTCCCTTGGTGCGTGGCCGCTTTGTGGCCATGCGATATTTTTATAGGATACTGAATTTTGCATAAGGTTCTTCCCAATTTCTTTCACATTTATACATAGTAAACAGTTATAGACATGTTTTAACTGATACCAGTACGCCTGGCAAGAAGCCAGAGCAAACCACACATCATGCAGTTAGTCATTCTCAACATCCAGACTCCATAGTTCCTCAGAGCTCTTCCAAGAGAAAATCTGATCTTCCCCCTTTAAGTTTCATCAGTAAATGCTCAGGTTAAGAGCCTTCTACTGAGACTATACCACCTACACGGTAAAGCCTGGCAAGCTATCGTGTTTTATTTACTTTTATGCCAAAGACCTGTAACTATTATGGACCTCAGTTCCATAACCTGAAGAATGGTTCAGGCTCCTCTTGTCCCTGTAGCAAGTAGATGCTCTTGGGTTGCACTTGCTTGTGATAGGACTAATGGAGATGTTACTAGTGCCCACTTGAGCAAATCGATGAACAATGGGAAGACAGTGATCCAAGAACCAGTTTAACTGATACTAGAAGTCTCAACGGATCCTGACTGTCAGAAGCTGTAGTGCCAAGGTAAACTAATGGGTGCCAGAGGGACCTGAAGGCTTCTAGAAGAAATGAAAGACCTAAAAGATAATAAGGAACAACAGAGAGATGGGAGAGAATCACTGGGAGACTGGGTATTCAATAGGTGGCAAAAACCTCAGAGAAGGAAAAGAGAGAAAAGAAGGAGGAGGATGGAGGAGGAAGAAGAAGAGAAGACAAAAAGAAGAACCACCTTCCATAGAGGCAGGGAGAGGTGTCAGGGATGCTGCTGGGGTCCCCAACAGTGCCGGGAAGCGAGTTCCCTTCTACCTCCGAAGCTGGCGGGAATGGATGAAAACTCAGGAATCCGGCACAGGTTTTAAAATGTTTTACTTATCACAGGTTCAGGCATACAAATAAGCAATAGGAAAAACCCTGTGCTTAGGATTTCCGGCTAGAACCCCAGCCACGTGTAGGCCAAGATGGTGACCACCACATGTTAAGGCCCTGTAAAGAGGAGAAGACAAGATTCCCAAGAAGAGTGCGAGCCCACAAAGAGAGAGACCCAAAAAGGAGAGAGAGAGAGAGGAAGCAGGCTAGTTTTATACCCCTGCAACTCAGACCTCCCACTATTATGGGAAGTAGGGAGGGTGAAATGCCCTCAGGTAATTTCTCCCAGCACTTCACCTAGACCCTTTTATATGCTAATGTTTTGAGCCAAGATCTGCCTGGAAATGCCTTTATAGGGTAGAGAAGGGGGTTTCTGAGATGGCTTGTCTCTGTACCAAAGACTATATTAATGACAGTTAAATACTTCTCCAAGCCTTCACAAGTCTCGTCTACTTCACGGTAGTTTTGTATTTTAGTTGCCTTTGAGTTATCAGGGAGCCATGCTTGCTTGCTTGCTTGGAGGCAAACAGCATTTCTCTCTGGTCTAATTACTTAGAGATCCAATGAGGCCAGGCAAATATGCTGGTAAGATCTAGCTAGTCCCACGATGATTGTGATAGCATGAGAGAATATTTATACCAGCCAGTACAGAATACATGGTCAGATAAACTGCCACATTTAAACTACCCCCTGTCTACAAAGTGATCGGCAGGAGGTAATCCAGGGCAGATGCAGAGGCTTTTAAGCTTTTAGGTGTCCTGCAACAGAGGGGGAAGGGAATCTGGGAACATTGGTGTTGGGAAGGGTGCACTGTGAAGGGATGAGTGCTGGGACACTATGAATGAAACCCAATCACAAACAACTTTGTAATTCTATACCTCATGGTAGTGTAATTTTTTTTTTCTAAAAAAAGAACCTCCTCTAAAAAAGAGGGTGTTTTACTCTTCATAGACCACAGTAGGGATCACTGAACACAGAAGGTCTCGGCACGCTGTCTCCTTGGGACGGAGTCAGCCCTTTCAACAGAAGGGTCTGAGTATTCTGTAGTTTTCTCCATCTCTGTCCTCAGCCGCATTCACCTCTCCACCACCCCATCACTTTGCTTTCATTTATGTTTAAATTCCTACCAGTTACTGGAGTCAAAGATCCACACATGTCTTCAATAAAAGTGACTTTGACATTTTCCCCATTCCAGACCTAGGGAAGATAATGAGAGCTAACAAAGAGTCAAAGAGATTTTACTTTTTTTATCATGTAATCAAGCAGGTTTGGGTCACTACTATCTAATACAAAAGGATCTAGTCTGCCTGAATTATTATGGTCTGTCTTTTTTACTTAAGAAATGAGACTATTTAGGTCTTTAAAAAAATTTCTACAAGAGTATGCTACCCGCACAGCAGAGCCTGGCATGCTACCCGTGTCGTATTTGATATGCCAGATACCAGTAACAATTATAGACCTCATTCTCATGACCTGATGGAATGGTTTGAGGCTCTTTATGTTCCTGGAGAAAGCAGGTGCCCTTGGGCTCTACTTGCATGAGACAGGTCATATGGAGATGTTACTGGTGCCCGCTCGAGCAAATCGATGATGAACGGGAAGACAGTGACAGTGACAGTGAAAAAAAATTTAGTGGCAAAACTGGATTTCACTGTAATCTGCTTTGAAGATACCCTGAAAGTTCTAGGATTTCATCTCCCTCCTTAGAGGACCGTATGAATGACATCCCAGGAAGGGGCAGTGGATGGGTTGGGTGTCCAGCAAGAGTTCGGGCATGTGTCTGTCATCTAGTTGTGGGGAGCGCACTCTGGAGTGTGGCCGGCGGCTTGTTTGCTGCTGAGGAGTAATTGTCTCCTGATGGATCTGTAGGATCCAGAGATGGATCCATCTCTGCTTTGTCTCTATGCTCCAGACCCCGTTTTATTAGGAAGTTAACTGTGTTTCTCTGTTTTCCCTACCTAACCACTGAATCTGGATGGCATTGCCCTGGGCAGGGAGTCAGGGAAGAGTCTCCAGTAATGACTCAGTGTGACATCACTGGGTCAGGGAGGAGGGTGGGCAGTGCCAGGAGGTGCCTTGTTGTGACACAGTTTGAACCTGGACACTGCTGAGCCTCCCACTTGAGCTGACTGACAAAATGGCAATTTTGTGCGGCTGGTTCTGTGCCATGTGGCTGCTCTTCTCAATCTTGATCTTGTTTTATGCCGTGGCAGGTTTTATTCAGCTTGGATCATGGCATCTTGGAGACAAGTTGTTGGCAATTTTGGTTCAGGGTTGGTGCCTCTTTTACGTGTCCTCAGAGGGTCCTCGCTTGCTATATGGATTCGTGTCCCTAATGCTTGTGTGATCAGTGAAACTTGTATTCTTTTATAAGAATTTTTTTTCATTATGCCACTGTGATACTGGTGGACTACAATTTAGATCTTCAGCAGTTAGTGTCTTTCCTGAGGTGTGATATCCAGTAATTGTTGAAACGATTTTACTTTTCTTGTTCCAATGATCAATCTTTCTTCAGAGCCTTCCCTGGTGAATGGCTACAGTTTCCTCTAGGAAAAGTCTGTAGAAAGGTATGTACTGTGTATGTAGAATGGTATGTACTGAGGCCATGAGAAATGTAACTGAAACCTTCTATTTATCTCTCCTTGGTCTAGCATTCATTGAGTGTACTTCCTTTTATGTTCCCCAGACTCTTGCTTGCTAAAATAGTTATGATTATGCTGAAATTTTAGTGTGAAATTAGTCTCTTGTCAGACTAGGTTTTGGATTTTCTCCTGGTTTCTTTTGAGATTTAGCTTCCATGATGAAGAAATAGGGAAGAAGTAATTGTTAAATACCCTTGTGAGACATTGGGAAGGGTCTTTATGAGGGGATTGAGTGATTGGGTCTCCACAGAGGGGTCCATGTTGTTGTTTTCAGTTCAATTGAATTTGGAATTTATCATTCTTAGTCTCATTTCTTTCCTGCATCTGTAATTCAGCGTACTGCTCCCTTTCATGTTTAATCAGCACTCTAACCTTTACCATTAAACTCCACTTGATCCTTAGTCCTGTCAGTTTAGCTAAACTCCTTTATTTCTACTGTGGATTTCCTACCCGTTATTTCAATTTGTTGTTGTCTTTGTCTACATTCCCACAGATAACAAGCAGAGACTCACAGACATGGGGCAGAGCTGCTACTGGCTCTCCTGTGCCCAGCTGCTCACAAGCTGCCTGGGAGGGATGGCAGTTTCTAGCCCTGGCCCGCCACCCCAGCAGAGCCTCTCAACAAGGCAGATGACCCCCACTCCATGAGGGCCTCCATTTTCCACATCCGGACTTCCCCTTGTCAGAACTCCACCCAGCAGGCCAGCCTATTACAGCCCTAGCTTGTGCGGCCCATAGCGGCCACTCAGTTCATCAATAAATGCTGGATTTAGAGATGACTACAAGAGTATGCTACCTGCACGGCAGAGCCTGGCAAGCTACCCGTGTCGTATTTGATATGCCAAATATCAGTAGCAATTATAGACCTCATACCCATGACCTGATGGCATGGTTTGAGGCTCTTTATGTTCCTGGAGCAAGCAGGTGCCCTTGGGCTCTACTTGCATGAGACAGGACGTATGGAGATGTTACTGGTGCCCGCTCGAGCAAATCGATGATGAACGGGAAGACAGTGATACAGTGACAGTGAAATATACAATTACCAAAATGTTCATGTTTGGGTTTCAGTCATACATTGTTCCAATACCCATCCCTCCACCAGTGCCCATTTTCTACCACCAATGTCCTCTGATTCCCTTCCCCCTCCCCTTTTGCCTTCTCTCTATCTTTTTCATTCTCTCTCTCTCTCCCTTCTCTTACACATTGTGGCTTTAAATACATACATTTAGAAGTTATTATGTATAGCCCTTTGCCTACATTCAATGCTCAGTTCTAGGCTGATATTGTCATCTCCAACATTAGCACACTGTTCCCTTCTCTGTCTTACCTAACCTCTGACTCCCACACACTTGTCGTAGATTCCACCCACTTACAAGACCTCCTGATCCATGTTTTGCCTGCCTTAGATATTGGTATCATGCTATTTTTTTATCCCGCAAATAAATGCAGTCATTCTATATCTGTTCTTTTCACTGGCTAATTTCACTCAGTATGATCCTCTCCTACTTGCTGAAAGTAGTAACAAGAACAAACACGGTAATCTCTCAGTATCAATTTGCCCAGCATAATGTCCAAAAAGGAGAGGGGAGGGAGGGAGAGAGGAAGTAGAGAGGGATAGAGTGGAGAGAGAAAGTGCTTGGCATAGAAACAAACTTGGGATGGAAACTGGGGACATCAGAGATGGGAAACATACACTAGTGAATGGGTGTTGGAACACTGTATGACTGAGACCAGGTCATGAACAGCATTGTAACTGTATCTCATGGGAAGTCAATTAAAAAATAAATAACTAAAAAACTCTCTATCTCTCTTTCTCTCTTTGTTTTTTGTTTTTTGGGCCACACCCAGTGGGACCCTGTGGATTGAATCCAGGTTCACTACATGTAAGGAAAGCATATCCTATCCACTAACTATCACTGCACCTCCACTCTGCCTCCCAAGTTCTCTTTTATGTCTATTTCTACCAAAATATTTGCTTTTGTGAATTAACATAGTTTAGTAAGTTGAGTGTTGCTGAACTACAGCCTGTGGACCAAGTCTGTTCAGCCACCTGCTTCTGTGAATGAAGTTTTCCTGGAACACAGACTCATTTCTTAATGTTTGAAACCTTGATGACTTTCTTCACACTGTGTCAAGTGTGTGACACAGAAAACAAAATATATTATCAAGATTTCATCTTTATAAAAAAATTGTAGAGGCTGGAGTGATAGTCCAACGGGTATGGAGTTTGCCTTGCATGCAGCCGACCCAGGTTTGATCCCTGGCGTCCCATATGGTGTCAGAAATAATTCCTGAGCATAGAGCCAGGAGTAACCCCTGAGAATTTCTGGGTATGACCCAAAAAGCAAAAGAAAAAACTCAAACAAATAAAAAAATGATTGTTTACCACAACAGCTGCTTGCTGAAAGTAGGTATAGGAACAAATGTGATAACCTTCATGTTTGTTAAGGTAAGAATGTTAAGGAAATAAACCAGAACATTTCCTACCTGAACTATTGGGGTTTATTTTATTTGTCCAAATATGCTGATATTTTGGTTTGTGTTGACATTTCAGTCTTCTTAAATGAGATTATGCTGCTTAGTATTCTTTGAACCTCCTGTTTTCCCCAATAACCTCCTTGTTCCCCAATACACCGAGGGCAGAGACTCAATCTGTTCACTGTTTCCTGTTCATCCTTGGAGGACCTCTAGTGTGCAATAAGTGCTCTAAGATACTTGTTCAGTGACTGAACAGTACATTCTTTTAAAAAATGTTTCAAAGATATTACTGATTTATTTACAAGTAATTCCTTATTTACTAAAGGTTGCTTATAGTATTTTTCTTATATTGTATTTCCTTGTGATTTTTGGTTGTGAGAAGAACCAACATCACATAGCCTCAGAGATTTAGGGTCACACTCAGATTGTGGGTGACCATCTGTGGGACATGTTGACCTGTACACCGTTTCACCACTAGCCATATGAGGGAACACGGGGCTTTTCTAGCAGTACCTAAGTTCTTTACTAAAGCCAGTGTGAGTTCTGGTAACACATTTGGTAATCTGTGTTTATTGGTGAGCAGTCTGGACCTTTAGGATGACTGTGGTTGTGTTGTACGAGGTTTTCAGGCCTTTGAGAGTCTGTAGAGGGGGCAGGGGGAGAACCAAAACCTGACCCCCTTCCAGGACTCCCCATCAGCTTGGCACTTGGCCAGCAGGCAGAAACTCTGCCCTGCACCTGAGTACCTCTGGGCGGGCTGCCAGGCCTTTGTGGAGGGGGCCAAAATGGGGGAGGCAGCCCCAGCTTCAGCTCCATGAAAAGCCTGGTGGCGGGGTCACCGAGTCTTGCATACCTGGGCTTGAATTCGGCCTCTCTTTTTGGGTCGGGCTGTGTCCACCTGTCCAGTCTGGACCTTGAGGATGTATGTGGTTGTGTTGCCCAACTGTGCAGTCCAGACTTTGAGGATGTATGTGGTTGTGTTGCACAAGGTTTTCCAGCCTCTGAGAGTCTGTAGGGGGCAGGTGAGGACCCAAACCTGCTCCCTTCCAGGATGCCCCATCAGCCTAGCACAGGGCGGGTATGGAACCTTTGTTTTAAGATGGAAATCTCTGGGGTTGCATCCTTGGGTCAGAGCTTAATAATGTATAGACAGTTTCTCTTAGAATGAGCAGGCCTCTGTGAACAAATAAACCACCTTACTTTACAGATCAGGCTGAGGCCCTTTGTGTGAAGAAACTTATTTTGGGAGGTGTGTGATTAATTGTCATTTGACTTAACATAAAAATAGAGCCAGTAATATGAGAACTTTCAAATTTGGTTTCCTCCTTTATTTAAAACTGGAAATTTTGTTATATGTCTGCCAAGGGGTCAAGCTTGGAGGTGGCAGGGTACCTGGGGCCACCAATGGAGGAAGAAGGACATCAGTGGTGGGTTTGGTGTTGGAACACTCTATGTCTGAGAGGATAGAGTACAAATATTCTAACAAGCATATGAGTTGTATGTCTAAAGCAACTCTATTATTAAAAAATCTTTGTAAATAATGGTACCTTATAAAAATAGTTAAAAATTTTTGCAAGGAAAATAAAGTTAGCAATCTTTGCAAGATAGGATAGTAAGAGTCTACACGTATTTGGCATTGTGCTAAGCACTTTCTATGGATTATCTTATTTCATTGTCACAGTAACCTTAGAGGTTGGTGCTTTTATTAACCCCATTCATGAATAAGTAAAGGGAAGTTAATAGAGGCTATGATTTATCAAAGATCACATTGATAATAAGTGTTGGGTCCAAGATATCTGATTGCAGAGTCCATGTTCTTAACCAGTGTACCTTCTTATTCTGCTTTTAATGAGACCATTTAGAGCATTTCCTGAAACCAAGGCAAGATGTGTAGTGCAGCAAAATCCAGCATGGACTTTCTTGGATAGCTCGGCTTTTCACTACACCTGGGTGAATGGAAAAGGATAATAATATTAATAATAGAAAAGCAAGATGAGATCCATAAACTGCTCATGTCCAAGGGAAAGGATGAGCTTCATGTTTGGATGTGGTCATGTCCAAGGGAAAGAAGAGTTTTGTGTTTGGATGTGGGCTCTCTTTTCACTACACCTGGGTGAATGGAAAAGGATAATAATATTAAGAATATAAAAGCAAGATGAGATCCATAAATTGCTCATGTCAAAGGGAAAGAATGAGCTTCATGTTCGGATGTGGTCACGTCCAAGGGAAAGAAGAGCTTCATGTTTGGATATGGGCTCTCTTGATTGTGTACCTGGGAACAGGGAGAAGTGGAAGGAAGCACTTGGTGAATTATTGTCATTTCAGAGCTTCTAACATATTGTGAAAACTTCTCTAATGTTGGACTGGAAACATTTACTGACTCCCATTGCCTGAATCTCACCACAAGGTTAATAATATTTCTTGGAAGAAGAAATATTTCTTCTGATCCAACTTTGTCTCTAATTGATGTTACCCTAGGATTCCAAGGGGCATAAGTGAGAAGGTCTTGTTGGCTGTTGTGTGATATAATTTCAATTACTTACTAGAATCTCTGCCATTTCCTGTGGTCATTTAATAACAAATGAGCTCTGTAGCATCTGTCTTCATGATAGTGAAAATTGAGTTGGAATGATGCTAGTGGGGGAGGGATAAGCTAGAAGGAACAACTCATAAAGAAAATCAAGAGAGGATTGAGTACAAATCTAACAAGTGTAAGTTAACTGGTCTGCCTTCTTTGTTGAATAAATTTGGGAGTTGAAATAGATTGTATAGAGACTTACTCTTCAAGTTGGACCTGGAAGCACACAACAGATTTATCCATATCCCTTTTGATTCAAGAGGAGGGTGTAAAGAATGGATGGCATTCACTCTTCTCATGATTAGGTGGCTGCCAAGAGAATGTGAAAAAGGATTTCAAGTCCCAAGAGCCCTGGGTAGCTGGTTTCAATAGCTTTTATAGTCTCAGTGCTTGAGACTTTAATTTATTTGACATTTAGTTGTTGAAGATGATTTATTTTCCCCTGGCTTGTTTTCATTATTGCAGGCACTTGAGGGGGAAATTTAGAGACTAGGAAACGGGAAAGCAGTTCTGTATATCCTAACGGTGCCAAGTGTGGTCTCTGAGCCAGAACATCACGTCACCTAAGAGTTTGTGAGAAACATGAACTCTTAGGCTCCTACTCAGACCTATTCTAAAAATCTGTGTTTTAACAGGTGAGTCCTGTGTGTATTAGAGATGAGGAAGTGATACTCTGAATGTCTCCTGCTGGTGTTCTTGATGATAAAAGAGAAGGAGGCTGTGTTGGTCTGAGGGATGAGGATTATTTAAGGGATTGTCGGGGGAAGATTTCTGAACACTGTCCACCTTAGCACATCTTCCTTTTTCTTATCATTGCCCCACCATCAATGAACAGCCTTGATAACTGGGCATGTATGTTTGTCCAAACACAGTTCTAAGCATTTTACCCAAATTATTATTTAATGTTCAGAACAGTACTCAGGGGAGAAAGAAACTGTCATTATTATTTTGTTACAAGGAAAAGGGAATAGGGAAATGGAGATGAGAGAGATTGTGATTTTTTTTTCTTTGATGGGATTGAATTGAGTGAGACAACCATGAGGGTATGGGAAGAAAGAATAGCTTGGACTTTAAGTTGGTTAGATGCTATTTAATTTTGATATGGCTGGTATGCTTGAAAGAAAATCCCAGGGCTATTATTTGATTTGTCCTAGACTACTGAGGACAAAAATGCAATATCATATGTAGACTGTCTAGAGGCGTACCTGGAACATAGTAGGTATAATTAAGTACTACTTTTTTTATCTTTTTCTTTGCTCTTTTTTTCTCTCTCATTTTCCTTTCTTTTGGTTTCACTAGTTCAAACCTTCCAAACTTGTTGAAAACTAGTTTCCATACCTTCCTTATTTGAATCGCCTTTGGAGCTTTAAGAATTCCTAATGTCCTTCTAATATTCTGAATAACATGCATGAGGAGCAGACTATAATGATGAAAACTACATCAGAATAATATCTGGGGATGGAACCCAGGTTTCAATAAGTTAAAGTGCAGTCAGCTTTGAGACACAGTGAACTAGTTAACCTGCTGGCTAATTCTGTCATTTTACCTAAATTCTAAGCATCTCTACCTAGACTGACATTTTATAACACTTACTCACTTGTCTCACTTGTCTTCCCATTGTTCATTGATTTGCTTGAGTGGGCACCAGTAACATCTCCATTCGTTGAGAATGAGGTCCATTATTGCTACTGTTTTTGGCATATTTAGTACACCACGGGTAGCTTGCCAGACTCTGCAGTGGCTCTGGGTTCTCCCAGGGGACCCAGTATTTTTCTATGTCAGACCATCAACCATCCAGGGCCCACGGGACAGAGCCCTGGGTATAGACACTTACATGTTCTTAAATATATAGTTTAGGAAGGAAGGATAGTGAAGCCTTAAATCAATTGTAGATGAATAATTATCCATGATTTAGGTGTTTAGTTGATCCAGTGGATCTAGTTCTAGGTGGCATGCAATAGTTTAGATGTTTTGTTTGAGACCCATACTCAATGGTAGTCAAGAAACTGCTCTTTGGTTAGTGATAAGAGAGTCACTCCTAGCAGTGCTGGGGTTCTATGAAAAATAGCGACACACTGAGCCTCTTGCTTGCAAAGCCTTCTTTGAGAAATCTCTGTGGCCCTAGATTTTGACTGATTCGAAAGAAGTTGACTTCTGGGCCTTTTCGGAATTGGGACAAGCAATCTCCTCCCACCTTCCCATGCTTCAGGAAGTCCCAGAAGTCACACCCAGGCCCCAGAGCCACTGCCATGCTGTAGCTGAACTGCCCGCTTTAATATTTTACATTTTCTTGAGCACATGGCTGAATTCTAAGCTGTGAGACATCTCTAAACTTTGAAATATTGACATTCTAGTGGTAGCACACCAGATTAGGTGTATCACTGTATCACTGTCTTCCTGTTCATCGTCAATTTCCTTGAGCGGGCACCAGTAATATCTCCATATGACCTGTCTCATGCAAGTAGAGCCCAAGGGCACCTGCTTGCTCCAGGAACATAAAGAGCCTCAAACCATTACATCAGGTCATGGAATGAGGTCTATAATTGTTACTGGTATCTGGTATGTCAAATATGACACGGGTAGATTGCCAGGCTCTGCCGTCGGGTAGCATACTCTTGTAGTCATCTCAAAATCCAGCATTTATTGATGAACCGCTTGGCCTGGCGGCGCGAGCCGGGCTGTGATAGGCTGGTCTACTGGGTGGAGTTCACAGTGAGGCTGGTCTGCTGTGTAACATAGAACTAAAGCAATCTTGACTATAAAAAACATTAACACAGAAGGTTTAACTTGCAACAACAACTTAGTAAGCCCTTAGACAAAGATTTAATGTCTTCATGGTAAGATACAATAATTTTTACATTTTTTCTATATTTAAAAATAAATTTTTCATCATTCTGTTAGCCATGAGTGTTAATAAGCAATATAAGATAAGGTATTGTGGGTAAGTTTGAGGGTTGTTTGGGGAAAATGGAGACAATGGTGGTGGGAAGGTCCCCCTTTCCTCACTTTATAACTGTAGTAGTATAGCTTCCCACTGGAACAACAGCTTAAATGTGCTGGCATGATGTGTCTAACACGGTGCCAGATACCAGCGATTTCTCAGCTGATGTTTCTTCTCCAAGTGAATCGGTGAGGCACGACACACACAGAATATATACTGTTCTCAAGAGTTGGCTGGGTGGTTACGTGCATAACTTGGTGGTGCCAAGTTGAACATTTTCCTCAGTCTAATTTAACTTACCCAGTGATCATCTGTGCATCCTAAACAGGAGATCCAGACTTCATATGAGCTGAAAATGTAATGATGCTATCATAGTTAACATTAGAAATAATAACGATAATGGTGACAATAACAGTAACATAGGCTGAGATGTTTCTGGAGTCCTCCTTGGAGACCCACACATATCTAGGGGAGGCGATGGGGCAGATGTTGACTGAAATGTCATCTAGATAAGGCGATGAATCCATGGCAACTAACGAGCCTGGAAACAGAATGGAAGACTCAACTGGCAGCAGGTCAGGTAACAAAACGATGGAAATGACATTCTTTAAATGCCCTCCTGCCAATCATCAGCTAAACTTGGCATTCGGGTTGCCCTAGGCGAGAGGTGATTGTAGTGGATTGAGGCAGCTAATTTTGTCTTGGTTCCGGACCACACAAGGACAACATCAACTGTAACCTTGCTAGCCTTCCCAGAAGACAGACAGCACAGCCTGACATTTGCCTTATCTTATGAATTGGCAGGTTTGTTCTCAGGAAGTACAGCCAGGTAGAACTAGATGTCTCCTTTGGCTGTTCATCTTCCACGGTTGCATGTCCCTTGTCATCACTTAGCCCTGGTCCTAGGCTCTACTTTTGCTATTTCATACCAAAGATCTTTTATTGAGTCGTTCTCTCACCTGGTTATGAAGATGAGGCATAGAGATACTAAATGATGGAACCTAGGTATGTTTCTTACCTTGGAGAGTATTTGCATTTTGAATTTTCTTAATGATGGAAAAGTGTGGAACTTGCAGAGCTGTTTGAGTTGCCTCAACATTCTTAGGAGATGAAGCCTATATTTTGATACGGAAGAAAGAGCCGCTTTCCAGAGTCACATTGCTTCTCTTCAAAAACTGCTGTGATTTTCGTCTGTGGTCTTGGCCCTGATAAATGCAGCCTTTGCCCCATGTGAGCTGCTGTCTGTCCTTGCTCTCTCACTCCAGCAGCTCTTGACTTTTAATTCAGCTTCTCTCTCAGTCCAGCTTGGACCGCCAGTGGCTGGCTTGCAGAGGCTTCATGCAGCTGCACATTTGGGTCTGAAGACAAAAGAGATGACCACAGCTAGCCTAAGTACAAAAGTGACCTCAACAAATGTTTAATATCTTATCTCAGAACATCCAAACAGAGAGAAAATGTTAGTTTAAAAATAGAAGGTTGCGTCTCACAATCTTAGTCAAATTCAGTTCTGTGCTTGCTATTTGGATGAGCTCATTTTAGCCAAAGTCTCCCCAACTTAAGGAATAAAAAACTTAATTTTGTTTGTCTTGCCTTTGGGCCAGACCTGAAACATGTTCAGGGATGATTTATACTTCTTGCTCAGGGATCACTCCTGGCCAGCTTGAGGGATCATATTGATGTAGGGAATTAAACTTGGGTTGGCCAAGTGCAAGGTAAGCAAGCACTTTACCCACTTTACTCTTACCCTATGTTTTTGCTTTTAAAGAAAAACTTAAAAAATTAAAGAGCTGTGATTTACAGATTTGATCAATGAATCTTAGGCATGCAATATTTCAAAACCACTATTACCACCAGTATTAACTACCTATATCCCTGTCCACTCCTGTCCCCAACCCCTCTACCATGGCCGCTGTCACCTTAACAGACACATTTCAAAATTTAGTAGTGTTTGTTTAGATCTCATTATTTCAGTGTTGTTGAGTGCTCTGGATATATAACTGTACCACGCTCCCACATCACTGGTGTACCTGAGGCCCCTGATCCCTATTCCCCCTATTATCTATCTTACCTTCTTGCCCTTGCACCCCCAATTTATTTCCTTTTTGTCTTCATTCCTTATAGGGTTAAGGGTAATCTTGTCATCCTCCCTTTGCTGCATTTCCTCATCCGGTTATTCTATATCCTACAGACAACTGTGTTTATCCTTCTTCTGACTTCACTCAATATTATCTTCCAGTTCCAACCAGATTGCAGCACATTTCATGATTCCAGGGTTCCTTGGAGCTGCATAGTATTCCATTTTGTAACATTTTTACTTTTTTTACGGTTCTAGGTCATACTCAACTATGCTCCGGGTCTACTCCCAGTTCTGTACTTGGGGTCACTCCCAGCGGTCTTAGGGTTAAACCTGGGTGCTAGGGTTAAACCTGAGTCAGTAGCATAATAATGTAAGTGCTGTAACTCCTGTACTAGCTCTCCAGTCTCTTTAGGGAGTTCATTTATGCATAGTATACTTAGAAACTGTGAAGAATGGCTTCTTGGGCCCTATCCAGGCACACCAAATCAGACTCTGGTGATTTAAACCTAAGAATCTGTAGAAAGAATAAAAGCAACTAATCTCTGCATGTGGTACTTGTACCGCTTCAGTCTGCAGATCAAGGATGAGCGCCCAGGAACCAATTTAACACCTTCTAGTTTAGAGATGTTGAAATGGAAGCTCTCAGAAACTTGGCTAGCCACAGAGTAAGGCTGCAGGAAATTGCCCCCAGCTCTAATTTTGTGGTTCTCTTTTTCTTTCTCTTCACAGCGACCACTAAGGTAGGAAGAATTGACAGGCAGGCTGGATGTTAAGTGAGAAGGTTCCACCATGTTCCTTTTTAACCAGCTGCATAGCAACATTCCCTGCAATTGGTCCCCACAAGTCTCATTCTGTTCTAGCAGTAACAGCTTTTAGTGCTCTAATGCCCCACCGAGGCTACTTTTTATTTAAAGGGCCTTCTATTATGGTTAAAGAATACTCCATTGTTGCTTAATTTCCAAACCAAGTGGGCGTCAATAATTTATTGGTGCAATGTTGCAATCAGACAATTTTTTTGGGGAGAGAGGGTAATTTTTCCTTGCAACTTTATTAAGTCCAGAGTCCAGAATGCTATTTGTTTGATTGGAAAAGGTGCGGGAAGGATCAATATATTTATTATTAAGTCATTTAGCTGGTAACTGGCTTTGCCCTCCTCCCCCAAGTCCTAATCACTGTTTTTAGTCATCAGATTTAAATGTAAATGAAACAGGGTTCGGAGCATTAGAAAAGCACATGCCATGTTTTGTTAACATAATCAGAAAAATGGAGTTGCTACAAACTCTTTCCCCCATCTGCCAGTCATTGTATTAAATGCTTTTGCGATTTTATTAGAATTCTCTGTCTCTGCAGATGCCAGTCAGCTGTGAAATTGAAATTGCAAACAGAAATATTACATTTTCATCCACAGTGGCAACAGAGAAAGTCCATTTTTTTGACAGACAAAGCAATGGCAAGGCCTCGTCTGTGGGGTCAGTCCTGTGGTGGAAGGCAGTTTGGGACGGGGTATTGAACGTGAGAAGGAAGGGAACTTGGCATTTCTGTTGGTGTTCCTTGGTCGTCCAGTCTACAAGGTTTTTACACTGTGCATGAATAGAAAACTTTTTGAGTTTTTCTGAATCAATTCCATGTTTCTTTCCTTCCACTTTTTCTTAGAGAATTAAGGTTGTACTAAGGGAGGCTTTAGTTCTTGAGAGGTGTTGGCTCCAATATTTCAGTGTTTTCTAGTGGTTAGAGAGGATTAATGGCAGTAATAAATAATTCTTGTTGGGTTAGGCCCCAATTGAAGGTCAAGAATGATAGCGAGATTGTCTTTGCTTGAAAGCAAATACTCATTTTCTCTCCTTTTTCTGGGTAATCCCTGATCATTACTTTAGTTCTTAAATGTCACTTTCTCTAAAGGTTTTTCCTTCATCAACCTTAACCAGTTACTCAAGACCAGTTTATTTTGTGTACTGGTTTTACTAGTTCAAATATCTTTCTCCTTTGATAGATTGCAGACTTTCTGTGAGTCAGACACCATTGATCCTATTCACTATTGTATCTCTTGGTGTAGATCTGTGAGAGTCAGATGGGTCAATATTTTCTAGAGGATAAATGATGGAATAGAAGGTACCTCTAGAAAAAGTTTATGAGAGAGCTCTTGGGAAAATAGGAAGAACAGAACTAAGAGAAGGCCATATACGATGGAATACCATACGATGAAGTCAAAATTACGAACTAGAGAAATAGCATTAATGGCATAATGAGAAGTTTCCAGAATAACAGTTATAAACTTGGACCTAGGGAAAAGTTTGAGGTAAATTGTCACTTAACTGGAAGTGTTTAGTTAGGAATAGAGATTTTTAATTTTTTTTTCTTTTTTGGGTCACACCCAGCAATGCTCAGCGGTTACTCCTAGCTCTTTGCTTAGAAATTACTCCTGCCAGTGCTTGGGGGACCATATGGGATGTTGGGGATCGAACCCTGGTTGGCTACATGCAAGGCAAACACACTACCCATTGTGTTATAGCTCCAGCCCCAAGATTTTTAATTTTTAATAGAGATCTGATCTAGCATGTTTCAAATTCAGCAGAGAGCCCAACTCAGTTTGGCCCAGGGTACGTGGACAGACCCTTGGCTCGGTCTTGGCTAAATGCTGTATTAAGAGATTCTTGCATCCTATATCATTTAACACTCAAGATAATTCTGTGATCAGAGGTATAATTTTTGATTCTCCTTTGACAGATATGGAAACAGGCACAGAGAGGCTAACTGATTTGGCCAAGATCGCATAACTAATCGGCAGAGAAGCTGTGGTTTACTATTTGACGATTAAACTGTATAGCTCAACAAGCTTGCAAGCCCAAACAGATGAATTGCACCTCTCTGTGGACAAGACCAAGGAGCTGAGAAATCTGTGTTTAATCACCTTGCAGAAGGGACAATGGAGATATAGGCCAAACTGTCCATTGGGTGAGTCAGCCGGTTCTTACAAGTTGCCTGGAAAAAATGGCAGCAAGATGAGAGGCCCCTGCTCCCCTTTCCACTGAGGCGGTTAGCTGTGTCACTTACTTCACACAAGTCCTCTGTGGTGCAACTCCCCTAAGTTTATTCTCTTTCCAGACTTGAAAAACTGAATCCTTGAAAAGAGAAAGCAGCAGGAAAGCATCCTCTAAGAGCACAACTGTGATGATGCAGTTAGTGGTGCCTGAGGCTCGAATATCTGTGGGGAGTTGAGAGAATGGGGACCAAGTGCCCCATTGCTGACTTCCTGCCTGAGAGTGGCAGCTGCCTCGGCCTTCACACCCTTCACCCCCGGGGCATTGTATACTCTTTGCAGTTCTTGCTTGTGATGACGAAAGGAGCTGGTGATGATGAAAGGACCTCAAACTTAAGGTGACAAAATAAAAAGTATAAACAACTGTGAGCGCTGCTGACCTGCATTTCCTTTCTGTTCTTCTCTGCCCAAAGGCCTTACGTGCTTACTCCTCAGAGCCATACACACTGTTCCATCCATCTCACCATTGTTGTCTTGGAAGTGGCTAACATTTCCTGAACGCCTTTTCTAGGTGCTTTGTAAGGTCCTTGTAGGGGTCTTGCATTCTTCATAGTGCAAGAAAAGTGATCATCTTTATTCATGGATTTAAAATAAAAGTATTGCTCAGATAAGCTTGGGTCATTTCTCAAAGAATCCAATTTATAGAACTAGGGGCAACCATCTGGGTCCAGTTGACTCCAGAAAGTCCAGTTTTTTGGTGGGTGGGGGAGGCATACCCAGCTGTGACCAGCTGTAGTCAGGATTTAATCCTAGCTCTGCTCAGGGATCACTGTTGGCAGACTCGAGGAATCATATGGGGAGCTGGGAACCAAACTTGGGTTGGCCATATGCAAAGCAAGCACCCTATGGTTGGGGGAGCCTCTGGAGTTCCCAACAGTATCAGGACAGTAGTTCTCTTCTACCTCCTAGGCCACTGGGGAACGGATGAAAATTCAGGAGTCCGTGCAGTTCCAAAAGGCTTTTAATAGTACAAAAGCTGTACCATCACAATCCAATATAATGAAAGAACTCTAGCTCTGGTCAGAACTTAGACCATACAAGAGAGCCTAAGTCTCCCACCAAAGAGGATCCCACCAGAGAGAGAGTTTTACCAAAGAGGAGACCTACCAAAAAAGGGGTCCTACCCAAAAAATGGGGGCGAGTGCCTCAAGTCGCCAAGCACTTATATACACCAAAGTAATCTTAACTGTTGATAGGAAGGATCCTGTCAACAAAGAACCCTAAACAGCTTCTAGATAGTAGAAGGGTGGTGCCATACCCTATTATAGGTATAAGAAAAGTATTACGCCAAGGACTAATCTCTTCCCCTGAGATTATCTCATGTAAAGCACTGGAGAGAGAGAGAGAGGAGGCTGGTATAAAGTAATACATCTTAATTTCATGGGCTTCATGTAATCTAGATGGTACCCACAATTTCCTTCTTATTTATTATCTGCACCAGGGTGATTCTGAGTATCTCGATCTCTGTATACTGAAAGGGTCACACTCGTCTGTGTGAGGGCAAACTAGTATGATACTTCCTATAATCTTAAAAAGATAGTCTCAACGTAGGTAGGGTGGCAGTCTCCTGGTAAATTCTAACTGTCTCACGCTGGATGCAGTGGGTATAGAGAGGAGTTGTGTCCAATCTAGATAACATAGTAGTCTTAGTAGATGTATAATAAGTCAGAAGTTATTCAGAGTCAAGGTGACTTCTGTAGCTGCCATACCCTCCATCAGTGTTTACATAGAAGAGAGATCTCATTAGAATGAACCCTGGCTTAAGAACATGTAAATAGATTAAGCTGTGAGTGAATAAAATAGCAAAGTTCCCAAGCTAGCTAGGCCTGTCATCCAACACCCTACCAGCATGTACTATTGTTCTAGCCCCTCAAGAGTCCAGTTCTGATGTCATATGCTGCTGCTTTAGACTATGCTGAAGAATTGGTTGGCCCATGTTTATGGGCATCGCCTTTGAAGACATTGCTCTGGATTGACTTTAAGATGCACAATAGCTGGGAAGTGTATTGCTGCAGGCAAGTGGCAAGTTATTTTTGCAACCAAGACTGCTCCATATTAGTGAATACTCCTTCATCAACAAAGTCCATGCACAGCTGAAGGACCCCAAAGGCAGTTATATCTACTTCAGAGCCAGTATTTCCCTAGGGTATATATAATGCCGCATCACTAGCTCATCCTGATTTCCCCTGAAGAGCTAGCTGGATACTTAGCTTTACCAGTTCCATCCCTTAGGCTACACGCCTGATGACTTCCAAAAGCCTCCCTGGCAAAAATCTCCAGAAGACACCTGCTATTTTTGAATACCATCTTCCTTTGCTGGCAAGGTTCCGAATTTAATTATGGAGCCTGGATTAGTGTAAGGCCATGTTCCATCTGCTACTGTACCTAGTTGGCTTTTCCCCTCAAGAGAAGATGCTGTTTGCACCTCCTTCTTCCAATTTCTATTTGGAGTCAAGCTTGTCAAAGGGCTTAACTGCTGTCTGGTGGGTGCCTTTGGGTTGTTGTATTGCTTCTGATTCCTGCCCAAATTTGCTGCTACCAGCTTTGGGATTTGCTTTCTGCATTTTGTCAGAGCATTGCCCTGCATGCACTCTTTTAATAAAGTCCACAGCAGAATTTATTATAAAAAAAAGGGTTGGGCTAAACTGGCTTTGAGCACTGACAAAATGTGGCCATTTCTCCTGATCAAAGGCAACCAGAGATCAGCAGCGCAGTTGAGAGGTTGAAAATTGGCTCCATGCTTAGTCCCCTTCAGCTTTCTTGGAAGTCTGTTTAAACATAGCTGCTTATGCCTCAAAGCCTGTTTGGAAGGCTCACCAGTCTGAAACAGTGTGACCTTAGCTTAGCAGAGTGGTGGCTTACTCCCTGGGACTGCAAGCCTTCGGAAACATGCAGCAAGCCATCTGATTCATGAAGTTGGCAAGTTGCTAGACACGTGTGAAATCTGGATTCAGAAAAGTTTCACTCTTCTGGTGGTAAAAGCTTTTTTCTTTATAGAATGTTGGCATTGGACAATTTCATTTAGCCAGCTCCTCTTTTGTAGAAACATGATCTGCTGGGCTTTCCAAAGTGTGGTACACCTTCAACTTGCAGCCATTTTGCGTGTAGTAAAACCAAAAAAACCAATAATCCCTCTCCAAACTAGTAAGCCTCCCCCTGCCCCCAAATCTGCCTCACCTCCTCAGTCCCACTATGCAATGAGATTTGATTCACCTCTGGAGGGTGACTGTTTCCTTATTTTGAAAACAAAAGTGATTTTGCATATGTGATTAAGTTAAGGATTTTGAAATAAAGAGATTATGGGATCAGATAGTCTCACATACTGTACAGCGATGAGGAAGTTTATGAGCCCAGAGGCAGAGAGCAAAGTGATTTGACCAGAAATCTAGGAATGCCTAGAGCTAACAACAACTGGAATAAAGAAGAGCTTCTTTCTGCTAGAGTCTCAGAGAGAATATAGTCTGTGGGCATCTTGATTTTATTTTTTTTCCTTTTTGGGTCACACCCGCAATGCTCAGGGGTTTCTCCTGGCTCTGTACTCAGGAGTTACTCCTGGCCGTGCTCGGGGACCATATGGGATGCCGGGATCAAACCCGGGCGGTATGGGCCGGCCGCAAGGCAAACGCCCTACCAGCTGGGCTATCGCTCCGGCCCCGGCATCTTGATTTTGGACCCCGAGAAAGTAAGTTTCTCTTGGGTTAAGCTCTCCAGGTCTTTTCATTTATTACAGCAGTCACTGGAAGCTAATATTTTCCTGCTTATCAATCATCACGTTAAGTTCCTACTCATATGGTTTTCCTTTCACGAGAATTTATATCCCGCTTGCCTGTGTTACAAAATGACTCACTGAACATGAATATTAGTAGTTTCTAAGAGTTAAGATCCTCTACTATTAAAAAATATTCTTAGAACCTATGAAGAACTTATGAAGCTTAACTAGGTTTATTTATTCAATTCACTCATGGAATTAAATATCCTTCTCTGAAACCTCTCTGGCCCTAGGTTGGGAACCTGGCAGTTAAGTACTAATTTAAGAATTTGCAACCTCTCTTCTGCAGTGATCTTTGTCAGGCATACAATGTAGTGAAGAAGTAAGACCCTGTGGTACGCCAAGGAAGAAGATTCTCAAATGTTATGTCTGGGCTCTAAATTCTGCCTCTTGTAGTAGCTGTGTGGCCTGGAGCAAGTTATTTAGCTTTAGGATGTGAAGAGGAACCAATACTTCAGAGGGCTTTAGTAAAGTTTAAATGATTTGATTAATGTGATACAACTTGTTCATAGAGTGGGAGGGGATCCTAAATTATAAAGCAAGCCAGGGAAAGAATAATGTGGAGCTCTTTTTTAAAAAAATGTTTTTATGATACTAACGTGAGATATACAATTACAAAGATGTTCATGTTTGGGTTTCAGTCATACAGTGTTCCAGCACCCATCCCTCCACCAGTGCCCATGTCCTACCACCAATATCCCCTGATTCTCTCCCCTCCCCCTCCCCGCCTGCCTCTATGGCAGGCACTTTGCCCTCTCTCTCTCTCTCTCTCTCTCTTTCTCTATCTCTCCTCCTTCTCATAAGAACCTATGAAGCTTAACTAGGTTTATTTATACATAAATTGTGGCTTGCAATACATAGAATGGGACCTCTTATTGTTTCTATTAGGTGTCTTTTACCAGTAGGAAGGAACAAACAAGTGTAGGCATGACTCTAACAGAGGAAACTCAAAGTCAGGATGGTAAAAACAATGTGCCCATTATTGACAAAGCCAGTGAATGCAGAGCTGGGACATACAGCTCACAAATAAAGCTGTGTTAATTACCAGAGGAGACAAATGTTCACTTGTGCATGATTTTTGATATATTGCATATATTTTCTGGCTCTTCACACACTACCTGTCTGAATGAAAGGTGCCCTCCCAATGGAAAACCAGCAGGACAGTTCTACTATTCAAATGGGAGACATCCACGACATTGGCAACTATTACCCCATCTGCCTGTTGTCCATCATCTACAAGCTCTTCATTCAAGTCATCCTGAACAGGATTGGCAGAACATTAGATGAAGGACAACCATGAGAGCAAGCTGGCTTCCAAAAAGGATTCAGCACAATTGACCCTATCCACATGGTAACCAAGCTTATGGGAGTTCAAGATGCCGCTCTAACATTCGTTGATTTAAAGAAAGCCTTTGATTCTGTTGAGACCAAAGTGCTTATCGAAGCCCTAGCCACACAGGACGTTCAAACCCAATACATCAAGATCCTTCATGAGCTCTATTACAGAATCACCACCAGGATCTCACCATTCTACAAGGAAGTGATCATTGATGTCAAAAGAGGGGTTCGGCAGTATGATACCATTTCACCAAAACTCTTCAGCACCACCCCGATAACATCATGCGACAATTAGAATGGGAAGGAATGGGAGTGAAGATAGACAGTTGGCAACTAAACCACCTCCACTTTGCTGATGACATCATTCTAGTAACACCAAACATTAGCCAAGTGGCACAAATGCTGGCTGACTTCGACCGAGAATGTGGAAAGATAGGTCTACAGCTGAATCTCAACAAAACAGTGTTCATGAAAAATAAACTAGTTCCATATGTTCCATTCACTCTCAATGGAACAAGCATCTCTGAATGCAACAGTTATGTGTACCTAGGTCAAGAAGTCAACATGATGAAAGCTAAAACCTGAGCTGCGCAGGAGGAAGAGAGCAGTGTGGAATGCTACAAGAGCATCGAAGAAATAGCTAAAAGGACATAGAATCTCTGGCTCCAGGCACATCTCTTCAACTCTACCATTCTTCCTGCATTAACATATGCCTCAGAGACCTGGGCCCTGTGAAAGCAGGTTGAGAATGCTATTCAGGTCTCCCAAAGAGGAATCGAAAGAGCTATGCTTGGAATATCATGCCTCACTCAGGTGAAAGAAGAAATCCGGAGTTCTGACCTCCATCAACGATCGAGGGTCAGGGTGCTGTCTCATTTGCCAAGGCATCGAAAATCAGATGGGCTGGACATGTAATGTGATTTGGAGACAACCGCTGGACTAGAGCTGTTACCGACTGGATTCCACAGGATGTCAAAAGATCATGTGGCCACCCACCTACAAGATGATCAGACTTCTTTGTCAAGACCCTGAATGAATAGTTTGAGGCTCTTCATATTCCTGGAGTCAGCAGATGCCATTGGGCTACACTGGCACGTGATAGGGATAAATGGAAACATTATTGGCTCCCACTCGAGCAAATCGACGAATAATGGGATGTCAAGTGGTCAAATGATTTTCTGGCTTCCATTTTATTGGCATAAGCCTTTGGGTTCTTTGTTTCTGATCTTTTCACCTAGCCCTTAAACTTCACAGCATCTGCTGAAACTCTTAAGTACTAAGATATATGTGTATAAAATACAATGCTATATTTCAGTTCTTCCTGGTTGCATGCTATCATTTTTGTCACGAATACTCAATTTATCACCATTTAACATCTGTGGAGTTTAGGGAAACTGCATGTTTGACACTCTAATATTTGAAGTACCATAGTCCAGAGAATTGTTAGTGGTAGGGTTGGCGCATACATCATCCCAGCACCATAGCCACCTCCAGTGTGCCTGATTCCCTCCTCAAATGTCTCCAGGTCCTCTGCTATCCCCCGGTTACTGCCTTCACCCTGGATTACGCCGCCCCAGGTGAGCTCAGTTCTGTAGGTCAGCCCTTCTGTTCTGTTGCCTCTGGTCATCTGTTTCTTCTTTACTAATTTTTTATTCATTTCCCAACTTATGAAAGAGATCATTCTGTATCTAGCCCCTTCCTTCTGGCTGACTTTGCTCAGCTAATACCCTCCAGTTCCATCCATGTATTAACCCTTTCCTATGCCCCCATGTATGGATGCAAGTGTGTCAGAGAAATGATCATCTTTCTGTTATGTTTTACTATGGTACATACTTTGAGACCTGCAGGCACATGAGTTTGCTAGTCCTATATTTAGAATACAACAGACGTATCCACCCAGTCACTGGCATTGTACTTGGATAGTCTTTTAAGTCTCATGGCAGAGAACAGACCTGGATACATGTACTTGGCAAGAGACTTGTCCCCCAGTGAGAACCCAGGAAAGGCTGAGTTTTCCAGCCTCTTTATACTTAAACTGAGAAAGTGGAACTAGATAAGTGTCTTGTAAATATTTCCTTTATAACATTTTGTTTTAGGCACCTTGTAATCTTGTTACTGATAGGATTTTATGCATATGATATTCCAACATCGTGTCATTCACCAAAGCATTCAACTCCATCCATCACTGTCTTAACGACCCCTCCTCAAAAAACCTCCTCCCACCCCCCAGCCCCAGATTCCTGGCATGGTTGGCTCAGCTATGTAGACCAGTTCTTGGGACCTGATGCCTTTGGCCATTTGTTTTTCCCCTAACTGTGTTTCTATATATCTCATATATAATCACATATAAGATTATTTCTGCCTGGTGTGGAGTAAGACTTAAGTTTTTATTTCTTTTATATGTGACTAACAATTTTTTTCTAGCACCATTTGAAGAGGCTTTTCTTGCTCTAGCCCAAACTCTTTGTTTGTCACAGACTAGCTGTCCACATACCCGAGCACGTCACTGGGCTCTCAGTCTTTCTTTTACCTCTCAATATTCCATACAATTCAGTACAGAAGATGTTCTGTATAATTTGTCCCTGTCAATGCCAGGTCCTGGAGACTGAAACAAGACTCTTTTTTTTCTTTTTGGGTCACACCCACCCGGCGATGCTCAGGGGTTATTCCTGGATCTTTGCTCAGGAATTACTCCTGGCGGTGCTCGGGGACCATATGGGATGCTGGTGATCGAACCTGGGTTGTCTGCATGCAAGGCAAACGCCCTACCCACTGTGCTATTGCTATGACCCCTGAAACAAGACTCTTAAGATTTTCATCCTTCCCGACAGTTTCTCTTTCCTCCTCATTATTCTGCTCATCACACCTGCAGTTTATTCTTCTTATTATTGTTAGTGAAACAAGAGTTTCTATTGAACCAAACTTACTTAGGAAGATGTGACCAGAGAGAAATAGAGAAAACACAAGTTCAAGAGAGTATGGTTTTCTCCAGAGGTGAAAAGCAAGCAAAGAAAAAAGGACAATACGTGTTAAGGGGAGCGGGCAGACTTGAAGAGCTAAGCCTCTGCCTTGATTTGGAGGTAGACTAAAAGTGAGCATCTTACCTGAAACAATATATTAAATGGTGTCATCTACTTTTTTTTATAATACTTATTGAAAGTGCACAGTGTTTTGCCCAGAGATAGATTTCTGATCATTAGCCTGATGTAAACAACTGTCCACTTGGGAGAAGTTTAATTACCATCTCCAGATGTCAGGAGAAGCCGATTCCAGAATTCCAGCAACCTGGCTCGCTTTCTCTGCTAGCAGGCCAGCTCCTACCCGTTGTCAGAGTTGTACGCCGGACACCTCACATCACAGCAGTAAGAGCAGATGCTCCAGACACTTGGAAGCAAAGAGGAGAGTTTGGTGGTGAGGCACATGGGGCTGCCAAGACCATACAGAGCTCTGAGGAATCCATCTCCTCCGGCTTCTGGGAAGGGTGGAAATAACTTTTTGTTTTAAAGTCTTCAAAACTGGAATGCTTTGGAACATCACTCTATGTAGTCCCATCTTTTGGTAAATACCCACTTTTATAACTTTTCTTTCAAAAATAGTGTGATAAAACCTGGCAACTCACTCAACTACTAGGCAAGTTACATGACTGCTTGTATAGAATTCAGAGAGCTCATCACTCTATGAGGGGTAGTTGGCACAACCAAAATAATGCTATAGGGCTGGAGAGATAGTACAGGTGTTAAGGTGCTTGTCTTCTAAGTGGCTGGTGGTTTGGTCCCTGGTCCCATATATGGCGCCTTGAGCACAGACCCAGGAGAAAGCCTTGAGCACCACTGAATATTACCCAATGCCCTTCCCACCAAATCTGTGATAATAGATGTAGTTCAGGAAGCTCTCATATGAAATATGTATGCAGCGTTTAATTCTATAGAATATATACATCAACCTCTGTTCCAGGTGATTAAGGTTCTGTGGCTTTAAACGTTTCTGTTTAAAGCCAAATTTATCTTTAGTTTCAAATTCTTCCTTGAATTCCAAACTGAAGACTCAGTTATTTACAGTGTTGTGCATGTTCTGTGACCCATTTTTTTTCTTGCGAGGGCCTGTATTCAGTCCCATGAACCTTTTAACAGATACACAATTACTCCCTCCCACAGTTATATACACTCAAGTCACATAGCTGAAATGCCTTATTCATTTAGTTTCTTCATGTCTCTTTTAAAATGTCAGTTATAAAATATTTCCATCTTTTTTCCTTATAGAGGCTTAATATTGCTAATCTCAAAAGATTTTCTGTAGAGAAGAAAAATGCTGCCAACCCTATAGAAAAATGATAGAAGAGCAGGAACTGAGAAAGCAGAGGAAAAGAAATGTATATGCTGTTTAACCTTATAAAAGTTATATTAAAAAACATATGAAAAGCCATCTCATTCATAACAGTAGAAAAACAGATTAAGATTTTCTTTCAAGATATTATTGTTGACCACAATTTCTTTTGGGAAAGCTCTGAGGAAATAGTTTTTATTTCTTGCTGCTTAATGTCAGAGAGGCATAAACATAATTGAAGGGATTTGGCAATAAGTAGCAAAATCCCATAATTATTTATCTTTTGAATCAGAAATTCTCCTTTTATTTTAGTTTTTGCTTTTTTGAGGGGCTCACTAGGCAGTGTTTAGGTCTCACTTGTGGCTTTTCACTCAGGGATTTCTCCTGTTAGGGCTTGGAGGACCATATGGGATGCCGGCGATCAAAACAATCAGCTGGGTGCCTTATCCCTCTGCTTTCTGACCCCAGGAATTCCACCTTTACTATGTCTCTAACATCTGTGATGATAACTAGGGTGTGTGTGTGTGTGTGTGTGTGTGTGTGTGTGTGTGTGTGTGTGCGCATGTGTGGTGGGGGTTGTTTCAGTGGTTGCAGCTTAGCTGTCATATTTTCAGTGTTGTTGAGTCTGTGTTTTGGATATATGGCTACACCACTCTCCCATATCACCAGTATAACTAAAGCCCTGATGGCTGTTCACCCATTACTCCCTGTTATCTTCCTCTTCTCCTGATTTTTTTTCCTTCTCTGACCTTCTCCCCTCTGAACAGTGGGATCAAGAGTGGTCTGGCATCCCCCCCTTTTTCTACAGTATAAGCTTCCTGAGAACTGGACTCCAGCCCCACCTTTATCCCTCATATTAATCCTACAGATATAGTGCCTAGCTCTTCAAACGTATCAGGAATTTTTTTCTGGACAAATTAAAAAGTAACTGAATGAACAAGGCTGAACCTATACATTTTATCTGTGAATTGAAGAGTTTGCTACTTATAAGACTTGATACATATGTATAGACTTAGATCTTTGAATGATTTTTCTGCTTTTAATTAATATATAAAATTTTTTGTATCAGTTTATTTTGCTTTCTTAATTTTTTTTTTGCCCTGGGGCTGCACCCAATGTGCTCAGGGCTTATTACTGGATTTATGTTCAAGGCCTCTGGAACTAGTTCATTTTTTTATAAACATAGTTTTCTTTAGATTCAGCTGTAGACCTATCTTTCCACATTCTCGGCCAAAGTCAGCCAGCATTTGTGCCGCTTGGCTAATGTTTGGTGTTATTAGAACCATGTCATCAGTGAAGCAGAGGTGGTGTAGTTGCTGACCATCTATCTTCACTCCCATTCCTTCCTATTCTAATTGTTGCATGATGTTCTTGAGGGTGACGCTGAAGAGTTTTGATGAAATGGTATCACCCTGTCGAACCCCTCTTTTGACATCAATGATCAATTCTTTGTAGAATGGTGAGATCCTGGTGGTGAATCCGTAATACAGCTCACGAAGGATCTTGATGTATTGGGTTTGAACACCCGTTTGGCTAGGGCTTCGATGACCACTTCAGTCTCTACAGAATCAAAGGCTTTCTTTAAATCAATGAATGTGAGACAGAGCGGCATCTTGTACTCCCTACAAACCTCAATGAGCTTTGTTACCATGTGGATTTGGTCGATTGTGCTGAATCCTTTCCAGAAGCCAGCTTGCTCTCATGGTTGTCCTTCATCTAATATTCTGCCAATCATGTTCAGGATGACTCGTAAAAACAGCTTATAGATGATGGACAACAGGCAGATCGGGTGATAGTTGCCGATGTCGTGAATGTCTCCCTTCTTGAATGGAACAAACATCTCTGAATGTAGCAGTTGTGTGTACCTAGGTCAAGAAGTCAACATGATGAACGACCTAAAACCTGAGCTGCACAGGAGGAAGAGAGTGGCATGGAATGCCTTTAAACACATAGAAGAAATAGCTAAAAGGACAAAAGAACCTCCGGCTCCGGGCACATCTCTTCGACTTCACCATTCTCCCTGCATTAACATACGCCTCAGAGACCTGGTCCCTATGAAAGCAGGATGAGAATGCTATTTGGTCTCCCAGAGAGGAATCGAAAGAGCTATGCTTGAATATCACGCCTCACTCAAGTGAGAGAAGGAATCCGGAGTTCTGACCTCCGTCGCTATTCCAGAATCAGGGATGCTGTCTCGTTTGCCGAGGCATCGAAAATCAGATGGGCTGGACATGTAATGCAATTTGGAGACAACCGCTGGACTAGAGCTGTTACTGACTGGATCCCACGGGATGTCAAAAGATCACATGGCCGCTCACCTACAAGATGGGCAGACTTCCTTGTCAAGACCCTGAAGGAACGGTTTGAGGCTCTTTATATTCCTGAATCAACCAGATGCCATTGGGCTACATTTGCACGTGATAGGGTCCAATGGAAATGTTACTGGCGCCCTCTCAAGCAAATTGATGAATAATGGGATTTAAGTGATCAAGTGATCAAGTGATGTTCAAGGGATGCTCATAGTGGAACTTGGGGGCCCATATGTGGTGGCTGGTTAATTAAACCCAAGTAGGCTATGTGCAAGGTAAATATTCTATCTGATACACTATATCTCCAGCCCTAATTTTATTTTTAAAAGCAAAAGATGAATAAATATTCCTTACAAAAACAACATAATAATGCATAAGGCAAAAATTCTTTTGCTCACTGACCTTAAATTATTCCCATACATACTTCTGGTCTGGCCTATATCAAATCAGATCCTAGATATTGGACTCCATATCTACCTCCTATGTTTAACTAACATGTCTATACCTCTGCAACAAATAGTTGCAACAAATAGTAATTTGTGCCTTCTTACTAAATATGTAATGCCATTTTGAATGCGTATGAGTGCGTAGTAAATGATATCAGAGAGCTCGTATTGGGCAATTTTCATTTTTAAATTTAAAATTTATCCCAGTGCTGGCTCTCTGTGACTCCATATGGAGTTTCTTCTTCTTGAGAAAAGTACTGCTTCCACTGCCATACTTTGATTATACTGTAGCTTAGTTGACTATTTCCTTACTCATAGATAACTAGTTTCTAAGGCTTTGTATTGCTGCAATGCTATAATAAATGTCTTTTGCCCCATCTCTTCTTTTTCCCTATTGTTTTTTGAGATTATATCACTGTATCACTGTCTTCCCGTTCATCATCGATTTGCTCGAGCGGGCACCAGTAACATCTCCATATGTCCTGTCTCATGCAAGTAGAGCCCAAGGGCACCTGCTTGCTCCAGGAACATAAAGAGCCTCAAACCATTCCATCAGGTCATTGGAATGAGGTCTATAATTGTTACTGGCATTTGGCATATCAAATACGACACGGGTAGCTGCCAGGCTCTGCCGTGTGGGATATTATATATGATTATATATGATTTATTTTGAGGTAGACATGAACATTTAACATTTGAAACTGCTAAATTCTTGCTCAAGGAACAAATTTATGCTCTTTTTCTTTATTTTTTCATCGTCTCTTTAATGCTTTATATTCTAATATTTTAGTCTCCTTCTTGCCAGTCTGATAGGCAAGTCTGATAGTCTGTCATTGTTTCAATTTGTATTTCCCTGATCAAAAATCAAATTGGGTGCTTTTTTTCATATTTCAGTAATGAAAGTTCCTATTTTCTATTGATTTATAGGAGGCTTTTGTAAATCCTGCTTCTTAAATACATTATTTTCTTCCAGTTCATATAATATGTTTGTTTATATTTAGTCATGCAGAAGTTTTAAATTTTCTTCTAGCCAGATAATCTCTCCCTTTTCCTAAAAAGGCCTTTGTCCCCTTCCTTTTGTAACTGTTGTGTTGTGTTTTTTTTTTTTGACACTTTTTGGGAGAGAGAGCAGTTGGGAGCAAACCCGACTATGTTCATTGGCTTATTCCTAGCTCTGTGCTCAGGGATTATTCCCAGTGGTGCACAGGGAGCCAGATGCATGATGGGATCAAACCTGAGTTGACTGCATGTAAGGCAGCTCTCTTCCCCCAATACTGTCTCTCCACCCCTTTTGTTGTTTCTGCTGCTGCGATGACCAGGGTTGTGCACTTAGTGATGGTGTTTGCTGGGATTGCACACTTGGCTCAATGCTTGTTGGGGTCACACATTTCACTGTTGTGCTTACACACATTTAGTTGCAATGCTGATGCGGGGTGTCACACACTTGAATGTGCTGCTCACACATTTAGATTATGGTACTCATACACATATAAGTGTGGCACTTAGATGCACCAGTATCCACTTCTACCAGTGTCCCCAGCTACTGTCCTGTCCCCTGCCTCTATGGTGGGTACTTTATAAAGAATCTCATACTTTTAGTTGTGCTTGTACACAATTGGCTGTGGTGTATAGATCTTTATTTTTTTATTTTTTTTTAGTTTATGGGCCACAGCCAGCAAAACTTGGGGGCTTACTTGTGGATTTTCATTGAGGAATTACTTCTGGTACTGCTCAGGAGCATATGGGATGCCTGGTCAGTTGTGTGCAAAACAAACACACCCTACCCACTGTACTGTCAGTAGTCTGATAGTCCCAGCACCTTTAATTTTTGGCTCTAAAGTTTCCCAATCAAAGGACAAAAGCAGTGTGGCTGCGGTGCTCAGCTGCATCGGCAGGTGGCAGACAGGGAGACAGACTTGTCTACACCCAGGGCTCTGGATGGTTGATGGTCTAACATAGGAAAAAAAAAACGGGCCCCTGGATGAACCCAGAGCCATGGCAGACCCTGACAAGCTACCTGTGGTGTATTCAATATGCCAGAAACAGTAACAATAATGGATTTCATTCCCAATGAATGGAGACGTTACTGGTGACCACTCGAGCAAATAGATGAACAATGGGAAGACAAGTGACAAGTGAAGTGACAATTTATTTTATAACTATTGTAGATGTTCTTTTTATGTTTGGGTCTTGCATCTACCTGAGAACTTTCTATCCGATTACTGCATCTCATTCACCCAGTGTTTTCATGACAGTTGTTCCCCTCCCTATTACTCCATGTTAATCGCTCCTTTATACTACAGGTAGGTTTCTGAGCAGACCTGCCCAAATATTTCTAACCAAATGAGAAACTGTAAAAGAATGCCTGGTAAATATAAGCAAGTGCCTTGACACCCTAATTTCTTAAGTGGAAATCCCTGTCTGTGTGTTCTATGATTTTCCTGTGGTCACCTCTGGCTGCAAACCTGTGTGCCTGTAGTAAGTGTTTTCCCAATTGATATGTGTTCTGTTTCTGGCAGCATTTAAGTTGTTGACTTTCCCCATGCTTAGTTCTTTTGGCTTTTTGTACCCTATTCAAATGCTTCAGCTGAAAAAAAAAGGAAGAAAAGGGAAAATGTTGAAAGCTATTTCTGTAAGGTGATAAAATTTGCCTCCCAGGGAAGCAGAGCCATGCACTGTAGGATCTTAGGATCAACTCCTCCTTATTTCCATTTTCCAAATGCTGTGTCTGCTGATGCCTGAGATTTCTTTAATGGAAAGCATGTGGCAGTGTCCAGCTCGAGGGGCAGTGTCCAGGCTCGAGTGCCTGAGAGAAACAAAGTCCTTTCAATGAGTCACTGTTCCTTTGCTGAAACAGAGAATCTGGCGAGGAAGAGAGCAAGAGAACCAGAAGTAAGGTTTGACATTGGGATCAAGATCTTTTTTTCTTTCTTACTTCATTATTTTTTTTTCTGGTTGATTTCCACCCTAGCGAATAAACTTAGTCTCTTTTGTTGTTGTTTTTATTTGGTGATGCTCAAAGGGTAACTCTTGATTCTTTTTTTAAATGTTTTATTATACCACCATGAGATATACAATTACAAAGATGTTCATAAGATGTTCATATTTGGGTTTTGGTCATACATTGTTCCAGCACCCATCCCTCCACCAGTCCCCATTTCCTACCACCAATGTCGACTGGATAAAGAAACTTTGGTATAACTCTTGATTCTTTACTCAAGAATTATTGCTGGCGGTGCTGGAGGACTATATGGGATACTGGGGATTGAACCTAGGTAAGCCACATGCCAGGGAAGCTCCCTACCCACTGTACTATCTCTTCAGCTGGCAACTGAGGTCTTGGTTTTCTCATCTTTAAGATGAGATAATGACAGATTTTACTTCCCAGGGTGATTATGAAGTTTAAGTAAGATAACACCTACCCAGACCTGGTGCCTGGTACATAACTAGTTATCAAGTAACACATATAATTTTTAGTATAATTGTAGTGAGTATCTTGTGGCTTATATGTAATTTTCCTTTGGAGGTGTGGTGGACACTCAGTGGAACTCCCAACTCTGTGCTCAGAAGTTGATCCTGGTAGTGCTCAGGGGGACCATGTGGTAGCAGTCCTTAAACCTGGGCCTCCTGCATGCAAAGCATTACTCAGCATGTACTGGCATGTTGAGCTAGTTCTTTGGATCCTCTTAGTGTCTATCTACATATATCTTAACCATTTGTGTAGTTATTTTATTTATTTATTTTTTTTTTGCTTTTTTATTTTTGGGTCACACCTGGAGATGCTCAGGGTTTACTCCCTGGCTCTTCACTCAGGAATTACTCCTGGCTGAGCCTGGCAGACCATATTGGTTGCTGGGGATCGAACCCAGGTCAGCCCAGTGGAAGACAAACACCCTACCTGCTGTGCTATTACCCTGGCCCTGTCTGTGTAGTTCTAATCAGTGGAACTCTGTTGGTAAGACCTAGTCTGTCAGAATACTACTTTCCCTTGGGGGCAGTACTGGCTCATGGACCCCTCCATTTCTCTAATAAGTACAAGCTCTAGACTTTCAACTCCAGTTACAGGAAAGAGACCCGCCCGATATTGCTAAACTGGCAGAGGAAAATCTATAGCTGCCGACTTGCTCTTGTTTAAGAAGAACCTGCTTAAACCAATGCAGGAGGGAGCAGAGCTGAAAAGCCAATGTCTGCCAGATGCATCAGAGTCCTAGATTCTGGGTTGCTTCTAACAGGAGACCAACATTTTCTTTTGCTCCAACTAATCAAGTTTAGTTTTGGTCAGAGCAAATGTTATAGTTGCTGTCCTGGTTCATAGGAGTTCAAGTAAATTAATTTGAAATAAGGGTGAATCCTAACGGTATGTAAATTCCTTAGCAAACACAAGTCTTTTTAATTTTTTTTTAATTTATATTGATTTTGGGGTCACACCCAACGATGCTCAGGGCTTACTCCTAACTCTGCGCTTAGGAATTAATCTTGGTGGTGCTTTGAAGCTGGGCCATTGTAAGCAAGGCAAGCACCCTACCCTCTGTACTCTCCTTCTAGCTCCTGAAAAGACAAGTCTTTTATACATTTTATTTTAGGGGATGGCTGCTGAACTTCTGGTGAGGTGTGGGGGATGTTTGTTGAAAATGAGGGTTTTAAGTGAAACTGGACTCTCACAGCTTTGTAATATCTGCTTTTTGACTTCGAACATATGCATCCTGTTGGGGAGGGAAATCACAAAAAGTAGAGGCAGCAGGGATTTTCTTAAAGCACAGTGCTGTGCAGTTTCCAATTAATTCACTACCTCCCACCCACTGTTCATTAGGAAATGCTTTTATTAACTTATAACACCTCAGGACTACTTGAGTGTGTCAGGACTTAAAAGTAATCCATGAAAAAGGAATGAGGGGGAAACTCTTCACACCCCATATTTAAGAAGCTTGATTTAATATACCCACATAGCAGGCTAACCTCGGGCTCCCAGGTTGCATGAATATATTCAGAAAGCAGGTGTTTAAAACCGAAGGCTCTGAAGTGAGCTCCTTCTCAGACCCCTGTGGTACCCTGCAGGGAGCTCAGACATTCAAAACATATAAATTGAGGCCTTAATATTGCTCCCAAGAAGAAATGTTGGTGTTGGGCCAGCTAATTCTAGTGATGTGGGTTTTGTGGAATAGATCCAAGTGCTCCACTTCCTTCTTTCACTCTTCTTCCCTGTGTGTGTGTGTGTGTGGGGAAGTGCGTGATCATTTCTGATTGTAAAAAGGCAACATTTTACCAGAATATGTGTGTGTCTGAGAAAGGTTTTCATTTCACTGATCTCCAATTTGGAAGATGATCACCCTCTAAGATAGGTGTGGTTGTAAGCAAAAGATGCTCTTCTACATCATAGATTGTATAAAGAGAATTTGTTTCTTGGTGGGTTGTGATCCTTGCATTGAAAAGCAATGACTCCTGCCTAAAAATGGAAGCAACATGAACAGCTACAAAAAAATTTAAAACACACACACACACACACACACAAAGAAATGACAGTTCTGTGTGGTTCTATTTTGATCATACAATAAGCAGTTTCAAATCTGAGTGGTTTACCAGTTAACATTTATTTTCAAGTTCACACTCTGCAGGTTGGCTGTAACTGTGCTAGACTGAGCTGAAAATTGATTTGGTTTGGGTTTAAGTTGTGAGTTGAGTTGATTTTGCTTGTTCATTTTCCTTGGCCTGGCAAGCTACCATGGTGTATTCAATATGCCAAAAACAGTAACAATAATGGACCTCACTCCCAACAAATGGAGACATTATTGGCGCCCACTAGAGCAAATTGATGAACAACGAGATGACAAGTAACAAGTGACAAGTACTCCTTTCAGGCAGGATCACATGACAAACCATGGCACTAAATACAAGGCCAGGCAGACAAGGCATTTAAAGCTGATATAGTCACATCACGTTGCTAACTTTCTATGGATCAAGCAGACCATAGGACCAACTGCTCCATCAAGAACAGGGCAGCCTAGTCTACATTCCGAGGGGCACATTATACTGTTTCCTGCCTAAATGGAGAGATTTCTATATAAATGATAGTAAAATCTAAAATCTGAAGGAATATATTTTTTCTTGTTTCTTTTTTGTTTGTTTGTTTCATGCTGTAACAGGGACCCACCTCATTCCCATGACCTGATGGAATGGTTTGAGGCTCTTTATGTTCCTGAAACGACCAGATGCCCTTGGCTCTTACTAGCATGAGACAGGACATATGGAGATGCTACTGGTGCCTGCTTGAGCAAATCGATGATGAACGGGAAGACAGTGAACAGGGACCCAATTGTCTAATGCTCTATAAAGGAGATGAGCAAGCAGTCCAGGACTCTATGGCTGCATTAAAGATACTTGCTAAGTGAGATCTAATACTACAGTAAAAGTGAAACTTGAGAAGTGTCAGAGAACTTTCTCAGTAAAATGCTGTTTGGGGGCAAGGATGATAGCTCAAAGGATTGGAGTGTGTGCGTTGCATGTGGAAGGCTCAGTTTTGATCCCTGGTACCACAAAGTTGGCAGAGCCTGGCAAGCTACCCGTGTCATATTTGATATGCCAAAAGGAAAAATGGCTTTATTAACAATTATAGACCTCATTCTCATGATATGAACTAATGTTTTGAGGCTCTTCATGTTCCTGGGGCGAGCAGATGCCCTTGGGCTATACTAGCAAGTGACAGGACATATGGAGATGTTACTGGTGCCCACTCAAGCAAATCTATGAACAATGGGAAGACAAGTGACAAGTGACACCTGACCACATAGTTGCGCAGGCTCTTTTGGGAATTGGCTCTCAGTACATAACTAATGTCTTATTACTGCTAGGTATCAGTCCCAATTTTATTTGGCAGAATTTTTTGAAGCCACTGTTATTTTTATCTCTATATTCCTAATATATAGACTAAAGTATGTGTTATATAAATATTTGCTGGGGCATGATTTATGGATCTGTGGTTGACCAGTAAGTTGTTGAGAAGGGTTTTAGCATAAATATAAATTTGTGGATTAGTGATAATCTGCTTTTAGAGAGAGGTACATGAATGGCACATATACTTACCATCTATTTATTATTTTTTCTAGACAAAGAAGGTCCAGGAGAGCTGGATCTCCATTTTTCTTTACTAACAAGTTTATTGTTCTTTGGACAGTGATGGGGATTGAACCAAGGTCCTCACACAGGCAAGGCCAAATGCTTTTACCACTGATCTGTATCCACTCTCTTTGAACTGAATTTCTCTTTACTTTAACATTCTTCAGCTTTATGATTTAAAGTCTCTGGAGATCCAGAAAAAAACTCACTTTCATGTCTGAATACCCTATAGATCCTAATCTGCAAGAGGAAAGAGTTTCTCAATACCATTGAGATACATTTTTTGAAATTAAGTAGATCAAGATTCAACTTCAGAAGACACTTTAAGGTGCTATCCACATCCTATTAGCATTCTCCAGTTAGTTGAACTTTTCTTGGTTGCTGTATTCAATGAAGTAAGAGTGCAGAGATCTTAGCATAGAACCTGGTATATAAAAATACCTTCATTATTATTATAGTGGCATTTGAATTTAATTATAGTTATTTATTGATGGGGAGTTAAAATGGAAATCTGATTTGTGCTGAGGAGTATGAAGTGTAGAGAAGCTCTGTTCTATAGGAATGCAGCTTTGCAAAGACTGGTACTCATCTTCAGCCTTTATTTCGAAGTCTCTTATAACTAGTTCTTTAAAGAACCAAAACTCAATTTGAAACAAAACAATAATTCCTTTGAAATGCCTGATGTAACCTGGGAGCTAAGAACAGGCTCACTAAATCATGATAGGAAAAATTTCCTAGTCTCTTCTGTGTTTCTTTTTCTCCCTCTATGCCCTCTGAAAGTTGGCAAAAGAAATTTGCAGTGAAGAAATGTGCCCCACAAATAGTGTCCAATTACAAAGGAAAGATTTCCACATCTGATGAACTCTGTGGCAACTTGTAATTGTCAATTGTATCCAGGTCCATGGAAATCTCTGAAAGACTGGCTTCCTTAGCCAACAGCCTGATGTGGAATCAATTCATAGGCATGAATGTGGGTTTCCTCTCCTGAATGTGGGTTTCCTCTACAGACAGCTCAGAGAAAAAAAGCAAAGAAAGCTAAGTGCCTATCATGCTGATTTTAGCTAATTATTTGCAGAATGCTCTTTTCCCCCTTTTTGGGTCATACCCGGTAATTTTCAGGGGTTACTCCTAGCTCTGCACTCAGGAATTACTCCTGGTGGTGCTCTAGGGATCATATGGGATGCTGGGGAACAAATCAAGGTCTGCCGCATGTACAGCAACACCCTACCCTCTGTACTATCACTCTGGCCCCCATTTGCAGAGTGTTGTTTCTACTGATGAGAAACCAGTTGTAGCAGAGAGGTCAGGAATCCTCTTAGTATAAAGTCTGATGCTTGGTGGGTGGGAGACTGGAGACTGGATTCAGATCCTGGCTCTGCCAGTCAGTAGCTGTTTGGTTTATTTCCCGACCCACACTGAGCCTTTTGTTACTCTGTTGGTGAAAACAGTGACGCATTGCCTCTCCCAAAAGGCTTATTTTTAGAATTATATTACTTCTTGCTTATAACATTTCAGTGGTTTCTTACAGAATTTAAGATGAAATTAAATGTCCCTGATAAAGTATGTCTCTGCGAGCTGGTCATTATTTACTTATCTGACATCATTACTTAATACTTTCTTCCTCAGGTGAATGCCCCGGTCTACTGTTTTAGCCTTCAACTGACCTGACATCTTCCGGTTTATCAAGGCTTTTGCATCTGCATTTCCTTTGTGGGGGAGTTCTTGTTTCAGATTCTTACGTGTCACTTTCTTGTCAGACACCTCTAAGTTGAATTCACCACCATCTTCTTTCTTCTGCCATCGTCACTATTATCATCATGCTAATAGTGATATTATTACCATCACCATCTCTATCACTATGCTTGTCCGATAATCAGTGCTAATTAAATACTTGGCATATACCCAGAGCCATTCTTTACTATTGTGTGTAAACTAACTATTTCCTTCTTCATATTGACACTACGAGGGTATGTTGGGTTATTATTGCCACCATACAGGTTAGAAAACCGAGATACAGGAAATTTCAGTAATTTTTGCAAGGTCACACAACTTAAAAAAGAGCAGGCAGAGAGAGAGAGAATGAAAACAGATAAAGAAGCTGCCATAGAGGCAGGCTAGGGAGGGGTAGAGGAATTGGGGACATTGGTAGTGGGAAATGGGAACTGGTGGAGAGATGGGTGCTGGAACACTATATGACTAAGAACCCGAACATGAACATCATTGTAATTGTTTATCTCATGGTGGTATAATAAAATATTAAACAAATAAAATGATCTAAATAACAGTTAAAAAAAAAAAAGAGCGGGCATATGAGAACAATGACCAGAGACAAGTACTTAATCACGGTGCCTCTCTCGCTGCCTCAGCAGAGGCACACATACACTCCCCTCCTCTCACACTGCCTACTTTAAAGCTTTTGCATAGCAAAATCTCTGATAGTTTTTCTTATTTAATTAACATGTTGGTTGTTTATTGTACATCTTAGTATTTATGTGTTCAGAAAAAATAAGCTTGACTCTTGTGCTCAGTTCTGTCTTCCGACTAGGAAGCAGTTAGGAACTTAACATTTGTTCAGTCAATATTGAATGAGTGAATGAACATTATAAATCTAATACAGCTGAACTGAACTTGAAAAATGATAGAATTTTAATAACTTACTCTCCTCCCTGTGGCCTACATCATAACATGCAGTCATGATGCCTGGCTGTTATGGGGACCTCAACTTTTCTTTCTCTGTGGCTCCTTAGGATTATCTATGGAAATGGATCAGGATCTCCTCGGTCATTACAGGCCTTTCTGCTTCCCTTCTTCCCACTCTCAAACTGTTTATCCTGTCTTTAGATTTAGATTCTGGAGGAATCTCACTGAGCTCTTACTCAGGGAAAGTTCAGGGTATACCTTTTACTCCAGTCACTGCAAGCTCCTTTCTTTCCTACCTCACAAGCAACCCCCCAAACCATACTAAATATTAATATAATAGCTAATGTATCTCTGCACCTCGAGGTGTTTCAGGTGTGGCTGTGGTGCCCAATTGCATTGGCAGGTGGCAGACAGGAGACAGACTTGTCTACACCCAGGACTCTGCCCCTTGGGCCCTGGATGGTTGATGGTCTGACATAGAAAAAGAATGGGCCCCCTGGGATGAACCAATAATGAACCTCTTTCCCAATGAATGGAGATGTTACTGGTGCCCGCTGGAGCAAATCCATGAACAACAGGAAGACAAGTGACAAGTGACAAGCTAATGTATGCACATTTGATTATGAACTTATAACTATGTCTCTTTATATTTGTATTGTATTTTATTATGCATATGCTGTTGTCTGGTGTATTATTATTATTTTTTTTTTTTGCTTTTTTGGGTCACACCCGGTGATGCTCAGGGGTTACTCCTGGCTCTGCACTCAGGAATTATTCCTGGCGGTGCTTGGGGGATCATATGGGATGCCGGGGATAGAACCTGGGCTGGCACAGGCTGGCGCATGCAAGGCAAATGCCCTACCCACTGGGCTATCGCTCCGGCCCCGGTGGTGTATTATTCTTATCCTACCTTTCTCCCCTCCAGACTTTATTCTGTCGTAACACCCATTCATATGTCTGTCAGTGCTTCTAGACCATTGCTTCCAATTGCTGTATAGGGCTCTGTGGTATGTAGCCACTATTTGTTAAGACTTCTCTGGGATAAACATTTCCTATTCAGGGACTTAGAACCGGTTGTGTCACTTGTACATCTAGTTGTGGTGCTTTCACACACTTGGTTGTGGTATGCTGAAGGTCACATGCTTTTTTGTGATTTCAGGGATCACACAATGACCAGTACCACCAGGTTTACACTCAGCATGTGGGGTGACACCAGGAATTGAACCCACAGCCTCAAAAGATGCCAGGAAGGGGTTTACCACTGGCCATTCTGAGCGTGTTCTATTCTCTTCGTTCTTCTGCATTCTTCCTCTCTCCCCAGTCCATCTCAGCCTAACTCAGCTGTCAGTGCCCTCAGTGAGGACATGGCACTCACTGTGTCCCCCTCATCTCAAGCATGTAGATTGCAGATTGCTGTTAAATATTGTCAGTAAACTCATTATTTATCCAACAAACATTTATTAATTTTTGCTCATATGCCAAGTGACTATTCTAGGAAATGGAGATTTAGAAGTGAAAAAAATTTTCCCTGTTTTCTCAAGATATAGAGACACTGACTATAAACATGGACATACTAAATATAATATCTAATGTATGTACATTTGATTATGTAAAGAGACTGACAATAAACATGGACAAGCAGTATCTTTTCTGAGAGCACCCCTTTAAGAGTTGGAGCTCTCAGTACCAGGAAATGTTCATGCAAACATTGGGAATCTGAGGTGACTTGAGGATGCAAAAGAAAATACAAGTGAGCATGAAGATCTGAGTTTTCCTGTTACAGTTAGATCAAATTGGAATTTCCATTGCTTAATGAGTTAAGTGATAGTTTCTAATTACTAGACAATCCATTCAAATGCTCTAAATATTTTCATCTGATAATAGTCCATCATCATTTATTTTTTCCTATTTAAATCTTACCATTGCTTTGAACTGAGCCCCAAATCTACCTTTAAGATAACGTTGCAGGTTATGTAGAAATGAATTGTCTCCCCACTGGTTCCCCTTCTCTCTCCACGTTTCCTGCTCTCTGCTGTCTTGTGTCAGGGACTTGGTGCCATACATCTCTGTTTGCATCCTTGGATCAGCCAACACTCACATTCATTTCTACCTTAATGCTCAAGTGGTTAATGACTCGTAAACAGTAATAGAGCTGGCTTACACTTAAGAAGTCCAGGGTGACTAATCTAAAATCATTTGTGTGGTGAATTATCACCCAATAATTTTTTCTTGTTATAGGTGTATATTTGAAGTTTTTATTAAAGGAAGTCCTTGTAACAGTATTAAAGGAATTAAGAGTGTTTTGAGAAACTTTTTTGGCAAAGGGATAAAAATAAAAAAGTATTCAAGGTGAATCTTGTGAGATCATGAAATGTAAAATATTTGTGTGGGGAGGGGATTTTTGTTAATCTAAGAAATGAATGTGTTTAGGGAGCACTTTTTGGAAAATATTGGATTGATTTTTATTTTGATGAAAAAGATTTTTTTTTTGGGGTACTGAGTATTGAAGGGCCTCATACATGCAAGATAAGTTTTTTCTTTTTTTCTTTTTTCACTGTTGAGCCACATCCCAGCATATAGGGGGGTTTATTTTTAAGTAGAAAATACTTAAATGATGGATACACTGTTACCTTCATGTTTGTGAAATAAAAACCAAATTATATGATAAGTTCAGCCTCTAAAAATGTTTTAAATCTGAGCACACATGGGGACTGATTACATAATTTTGAGTCTCTGTGTGAAAGGAGAAATGCATGATTTCTGATTTACAAATTATTAGGTTTTCAACACAGGGTCAGTTAGGCATTAAAGCATGCATGGACTTCTTAAGAGTGGAACTTTGAAATATCACATGCCTATGAAGTCAGCTCTAAGCACAGAATTGTTTTTTATTTTTTTCCTGGAAACATTTTAGAGTCATTCAGTGTGAAGAGGTCAAAAGAATGACTTTTCAATGAGATAAATCTGGATTTTAATCACAAGCATCAGCAGTTTAATAATTTGTGGCCAGTGGCAAGTTACATTCCCTCTCCAAGTTTCAATTTCTTCATCTCGAAAATGAACGAGGTGCTATGCTGTAGGCCACAGGATTCCTGGAAGGAATAGCAAGACTTCACATATGGTGCCTGGGGAGGAGGAAGTAACTGTGATGACGGTTGAGCAGGTTGAAAAGCTGGAGCTCCTGAATGACTCTTGTCTCTGTTCCTTCAACAGATATAAAGACACTTGGAGTCTCCAGACTTCTTTGTGATCAATTCCAGGGACACTCAGGGATCATTGCAACTTAGTAGGAGTGGAAATAGGAGAGCAAAATGTTGAGTAGTAGATTTTTCCTGAGGTGTTTATCATATAGTTGAAGGGATAAGACAAGAATACAGGAAACTATACTTAAATACCTCAAATGCAAAGTAAGTTAAGCAGTTAACATCAACAAGAGAGCTGATTGATCAGCTAATAAGATTTATAATATGGTTAGAGAATAACTGAAGAATTGAGGTGACTCCATCATTGTGGCAGAAGATAAACTTATTAGAGTTGAAGCACTAAGGTCTGCTGTAAGGACGAAGGACTACTGAGAACTTCCTGTCCTGTTGAGAATTGCTAATAAATAGGGAACATGGTTGACCAGATGGCCCTAATAAACTACTTGCAGTATTCACACAGTTTTTGTAGATCCATCCCTCTTCTTCATCTGAATGACCCTGTGAATAGTTTTTCTCTGTAAAGTTTGGCAAAGGTGACCATCTCAAGTCCACGAGAAGTTCAGGAAGCTTTTGCTTTTGTACCTCTGGGGGCCCTTTAAAATGGTTCTGCAGAGGAAGCTTGAAGAAAGCACAGCAGAATCTGGGACTGCGTGGAGGATAGCTGAGGAATTCAGCCTACAGAAAAAACTGTGACCCAGACACATGACCCTTGTCTTGCTGCTACCACTAGTACCTGGATGTGTGAGCCATTCCCTCTTAATTGATGTAGCAGCTATGAGTCATAGTCCATCTCAGGGATTCTAGCACTGCCATATATCACATGGACAGACATATTTTTCTGTGCCTTGTTTAAGTCACTGTGCCAGAGATTGGTGGGAAATAAGATGGTTACTATTTTGAATAGCTATGTTTTGGCAAATATCAATAGAGAGCTTGAAGTTGGTACCTGGAAGTAGGCTGCTGCCATAACACAAAATGGAGTTCTGGCTTTGGAGATGCAGGTGAGGGGACATGCACGAGATGACAGACATAAGACCAGAATGGAGATGGAAAGAATGATGGGAAATTTCTGAGCATAAGCCTGATGTTACACATTGGCAGATCAATGAAAAACTATTGTTTTGGTCACAGGCAATCTTGACCACTTCACTTGATCACTTGAATGCTGTTATTCATCGATTTGCTCGGCGGGCGCCAGTAACATTTCCATTGGACCCTATCACGTGCCAGTGTAGCCCAATGGCATCTGGTTGATTCAGGAATATGAAGAGCCTCCAACTGTTCCTTCAGGGTCTTGATGAAGAAGTCTGACCATCTTGTAGGTGTGTGGCCACGTGATCTTTTGACATCCAGTGGGATCCAGTCGGTAACGGTTTTAGTCCAGCGGTCATTTCCAAATCGCACTACATGTCCAGCCCATCTGATTTTTGATGCCTTGGCAAACGAGACAGTATCCCTGATTCTGGAATAGCGATGGAGGTCGGAACTCCAGATTTTTTCTCTCATTTGAGTGAGGCATTATATTCCAAGCATAGCGCTTTCAATTCCTCTCTGGGAGACCCGAATAGTGTTCTCATCCTGCTTTCGTAGGGGTCCAGGTCTCTGAGGCATATGTTAATGCAGGGAGAATGGTGGAGTCAAAGAGATGTGCCCGGACCCGGAGGTTCTTTGTCCTTTTAGCTATTTCTTCGATGCTTTTGAAGGCATTCCATGCTGCTCTCTTCCTCCTGCGCAGCTCAGGTTTTATGTCATTCATGATTCATTCAGGTTTTAGGTCACAGGCAATATAGAATGCATATCCAGGGGTCTGTGGCTTTCAAAAGTGATATCCTGGCAGGATACACATGATACCAATGGACTCCCTTTCAGTTGCATAACTTAAAGGTAAAAGAGATCAAAATGAGCTACAGAAGTAATATTTATCCAAAACAAAATTTAGAGAAATAGAAGTTAGAACTGGTTTGGTTTGAAAATAAAATATTCTCACATCCAGATTTTGCAGTCAGTAAAAGATCTTTAAAAAATTACACACAATGTTTTATTCATTCCTTTTAAATTGATGACTGTAAATCATAAAATAGACACCTCAAACTACCAGTTAATCCTCATATATTTTCCTAATAAACTTTTCCTGTCAGAAAGAATATTTTATGATTCTTCTATCTTCAAATCTCTGGCACTCTCTCCATCACTGCAAACTGCATAGAAATGAAAGAATGCAATCAAATACAAATCAAGTTCCATTACCGTAAACCAACTACCTTTGCTTCTCTCACCTCAATTCTCCAATTCTGCTTGTTCTCCTTATGCAAGAAAAGAAATTTCTCTGCTCTGGTCAATCCCTCTGCTTGGGCTTTGGTCCAGTCTTCTATCTTGTCCTCTCACTTGTGCAGAGATTTCTCCTGCAATGGTCTTCAGCCTCTTTAGCAACATGCCCTGACTCCTGTCCAACTGGATTATTTCCGTGGGCTCTTAAAGTGTAGCAAAATGGCTTTTTATTTGGGGGTTTTTGAACTACACTGGCTATTCTCATTATTTACTCCTGGATCTGTGTTCAGGAATAACTCACAGCATAATAACACCGGCTTAGAGGGTGTAGGACCGCGGGTTGACTGTGGGAAAGGCAAACACCTTACCTACTACATGATCTCTGGCCCCATGTATATGGCTTCAAGACATCTTTACTTGACTTGAAGCTTTTGACAATCTTTACGAGTACAGTTCTCTATCTGTTCTTCATGTAGAAACACTTTAATGAGTTGTAATTAAGTTATTCTCTCATCCTTTCCATTCTACTCTTTCCCAAACTTTTTCTAAAGAACTCCTGTTGTCACTACACAGCTTCTCAAGGAGCACTGACAAGTTGTGGAGTCTGGATGTTGAAAATGGCAGCCCTCATGGTGTGAGGGTTTCCAGGCTTCTTGCTGAGGCTTTATACCACCAGCACAGCAGAGCCTGGCAAGCTACCCGTGTTGTATTTGATATGCCAAAACCCAGTAACAATTATAGACCTCATTCCCATAACCTGAAGGAATGGTCTGAGGGTCTTCAAGTTCCTGGAGTGAGCAGATGCCCTTGGGCTGCTCTAGCACTCGACAGGAAGGACATATGGAGATGTTACTAGTGCTTGCTCGAGCAAATCGATGAACAACAGGGAGACAAGTAATACAAGTGAAGTGATACTAGCACAATTTTTTTTCCCAAGCTACTGGTGACCTCTGTCCTTAGCTGGCAGGATCTCTCAGCAGTCTATAACTTAGTGGGCACTTCATCTTTCATTAAAAATTGTTTTTTCTAAGGCATGATAATTGAAGATTTATCTAATTTATCTAACTTAACTGTCAGTCATTCTTTTTTTTCCTTCTCCCTGGCTCTGGTGATGAGTGACATTTTCTTTGAAAAAGGAGGCATCATGTATAAGTTTATTTATTTATTTATTTATTTATTTATTTAATCTTTATTATGCCACTGTGAGATATACAATTACAAGTATGTTCATAACTGGGTCTCTGTCATACAGTGTTCCAGCACCCAACCCTCCACCAGTGCCCCATTCCCATCACCAATGTCCCAATGCTTTCTCCCACCCAACTCCAGCTTGCCCCTAGAGCAGGCACCTTTTCTTTCTCTTTCTATCTCTGTCTGTGTTTCTGTATTTCTCTCTCTCTTCTGTAACACTTTGTGGCTTGCTTATAGATATTAATGGTTTATGATGTAAGTCTCTATGTGTATATTTAATAGTGAGTTCTAGTGTGACATTATAATTACTCATTCCCCATCAACCTCCCCCAATTTGTTGCAACTACAATAATCATTACAGTGTATAAATGTGAAAGATCCTGGGAAGGACCTGGTCCTAACCTACATTATTCTCTAAGACTCTTGTGCAGCCACAGAGCAGCCACACCAGCACAGCTGTGGGTCTGATCTGTCCCTTGTCCGGTGCTGCTGAATGTGAGGCTGCGTGCCTGTAGCCATGCCCACCGATCTGGATGGGCGAGGTACCCAACTCCCGGCTCAAGGTCCAGCCAGCATTTCCCCCTTCCCGCATCTGCTAACCCTAGGAGCTATACTGGACTCAGCCAAGTGTTGAGCGGTTTCCTCCCAGACTCCATGCTGCTCTATGTGGGATGAGCAGCGCAGCTGTGGGCCTGGCCTGTTCCTTGTCCTGTGCTGCTGGCTGTGAGGCTGTGCGCCTGTAGCCACACCCACTGACCTGGAGGGGGAGGACTGTCAGTTATTCTTTGGCATAAAAGTTTTACCAACTTGTCTTTTACTTATTTTTTTTAACTTGTCTTCTCAGATGGCTAAGTCTGGTAGAGTTCTTCTTTTTTATTGACATGCCATTCATAAATTGATGACTCTTATTATTTTGTAAGAAGGTGTGCCTGGGATTTCAGATTTAGATAAATAACTCTTCCCAAATCTTCAATCGGTTACCTCCTAGTACTCCCAAATATGTACAATATGGGATTATTAATTCTTACCTCTTTCATCCACTCTTCCCATATTAGAAAATAACATGTACAGTCCAGAAACTCTGACATGTATTGATACATGATAACATCCTTACCCAGACATCTCTCATGTTCTCTTCCTCAAAGCATTCTAAATAATTTAGCCAGCTTTTTTGATGATATTGGATCAATAGAAGTTATTCAGCACTCATGTGGTAAAACTTTCATTGACATTCATTAGGGACTACTCTGTAAGGAAAACCAAAAGTCATTTATAGCATTGAAATAGTGTGAATGATCTCTTAGGAGCACAGAGTGGCAACTTCCCTCTGAATCAGGTCAGGAAATAAACTTCTTTGCTGATTACCAGCACCATGATCTCATTAATGACTGTATGGAGTCAGGACCTGAAGACAGCCAGACTCAATCATTGTAACCCAGCCCTCTACTCAGGAGGAAAGTGTGAAGATACTTTGCCAATGTCCAAAGGAGATCAACCTCACCCTATTGTATCTTTGCTCAGATGGCCGATGAAGCCCGAGATCAGTGACTACATGATTTTTTTTTGTAAAAAAGGCATGTTTGTAGATTCCCTCTAACTTGTCATTTAGGATTCAAATACTATATTATTCCAAGGAAGATAGGCATATGGAGGCCAGTCAAGGGATGGGTTCCTTTTCTGTTTTAAATTATATGCATGCTACTTGGAGAGTAGTTTACATAAAAGATATCCTGATATGGAATTGATCTCCCTCATTTGTGGGATATAAAGAAACATGGTAGGGAAACAAATGCCCAAGGCAGCAGACACTGAGAACTGGTATTTAATAGAAGGTTTACCATGGTGGATGGGGTGCTGGGACAGTCAGATATGGGTGGGGTCACTGGGACAGTGATGGAGAGGGAGTGGACACTGTTGGAAGGTGTAATGCTGAAATCTTTTATGTATAAAACCATGCCTTAATACTAATTTAAATCAAGGAGTCTAACCAAAGCAAAGGAGACAAACAGACAAAAAAAGATGTCCCCTGACCAGACTAGATTGTACTAGGATCACTGATCAAGGTTGTGGTGGTGGGGAATAGGAGACAAACATATTCCTTATTTCTGTGTTTCTAAACAATTTCTCCAGTCACTCAACTCCCAGCCTCACGGTAACTGTGTTGGACAGTGTTTGGTAAATACTAATTCTGTAGAGAAATGAGTGAATATCTAGCAGTGGGGAGCTCCCCTGGCATCCTCGTGTAACTACTTTCTCTGTGGTCACTTCCTGTGTCACCAGCATTGATGTTTGGACCCTTTTGATACGCCTTTTTTTTAAATTTTATCTGGTGTTTGGCTAACTTGCAGGCAGTCTCTGTGCTTCTTCTTTATGTTCCTCCTGACTCATACAGATTAGTGACCCATGAAATTTAAGTTTAAAAAAAGACAAGGATAATTTTTAAAATGTAGAGAATGCAAAATTAAGACTGGAGAGACAGTATAGTGGGTAAGGGACTTGCCTTGTATGTGGGTGACTTGGACTTAAGACCCGGATCCCATATGATCACCCAGAGTTCCATTAGGAGTCATTCCCATGTACAGAGATGGAACTAAGCCCTGAACACTGGAATGACCACCCCATTTCCTCAATTGAAAAATGACCAAAATCGGTTTCTATATTCCCTTTGGGAGATAGGTGCTCTTAAACTGTAATGTCTTGGGGATGTCATAACTTTGTTTTAATGATATATAAATATTTAACACCAATGTGAATTAAGGTATCTCATTCTCTTTTGATGAAGAAGATAAGCATCATTGAGATTAGAAAGCTAATAAATGATGTCAATGCTGGAAATACTGAGCTCATAGCTTATGTTTTTCTTTTTATTTTGGTAAACAAAAGCCCACATACAGCACAAAAATTTGCTTGCATGAAATGTGCAGTGTTAATCAGTGGGCAAAGTGCCTGGTCATCTCCTGCACACACATGTGGACTTTAATTCATTTCAGTCTCTCTAGGGAAAATGGTGGCAAGTTGGCAAAGAGAGGAGCCTCTTTAGTTACAGCTTGGAGGCTTCTAATATATTTTGAAGAACTGGTGAGAAATTGTTATTCCTAAATTAATGTCTTGCTTCACTCGCCAGAGAGATCAGTTTTCCGTAAGCTGTTTGCAATGTTATTACATGTTGGTTTTTATTTTGGAGTCTGTACTAATCGGGTTTTGCTTTTGAATGCAACCCAAACTAACAGTGGTTTCATCATCTCGGGGTTTATTTTCCCTCCTTATTAAAAACATGCGAGGCAATTCAGTCATTCTCTGAAATTGTCAAAAAATAGAATCCTGGAGTTGGAAAGATAGTTCAGTTTTAGTGACTCCTCCTTTCACCCCTTGCCCCCAAAAACTTACTCAGATTTCTTTGAAGTTTATCAGATTTATGGTCTACTTTATTTCCAAGGCCATGTGATAGTGCCTTTTCTATTTGAGACATCTATGTAGAAAAATCCATGTAGAATGGATTTCTATAATTCAGAAATAATAGGGGAAGGGTGTGCTGCATACAGAAGCCTGCCACAGTCCACCCTTGCTTAAACTGTATGCATACATTTTCTTTTCAGACATAAGCCAACACCTCTGAAGTCTTATTTAATCCCAGTGTTCAATTCGAAGTCACAAAGTTTTAGGTCCTTGGGTTCCCATAATGAATAAACTTAACTGCAGTTATAGTCCATCTTCAACACCTGATAGTGCGGCAGTGAAGAAGGAAGAAGATAGAAACAATAAAATAGCAATAGGGAAAAGAGGAGAGTTGGAGCTACATCAGGATAATAATTGTATCCTATAAGTAGCAGGAGTGATGACTTCATGCCTAGCAGTGGACCAAGTGTTTGCAGCTGAGTGACAATATCTGACTCTATTCTCTGAAGTGACTGTCCTTGAGGTTCAGTGATAGAACATTTAACTTGATGGGATGAGGCCTTGAGTCCCATAAAATCCAGAAATTTCCTCAATCCACATGTGAGAATGGTACTGGTAAGGGTGTTGTTACTGATTCATTGCCTACATAGTCACTTATTGATGGAAATTCAGGATGTGGGGATTATTTTAGGTGTTAAATTACCACAGACCACTGGTAGCTGGGCTTGAAATTTCTTAGCAAAAGGTTTCCTCAAAATTTTTAGTAGATATACAGCTTGCATATTACCTGTGAAAATCATAATAATAGACAACTTGCTTTTTTGTAATTGTCCTCCCTCCCTCCCTCCTTCCCTCCCTCTCTCCCTCCCTCCCTCCCTCCGTCTCTCCCTCCCTCCCTCCCTCTCTTCCTCCCTCCTTTCCTTCCTTCCTTCCTTTCTTCCTTCCTTTCTTCCTTCCTTCCTTCCTTCTTTCCTTCCTTCCTTCGTTCCTTCGTTCCTTCCTTCCTTCCTTCCTTCCTTCCTTCCTTCCTTCCTTCCTTCCTTCCTTCCTTCCTTCCTTCCTTCCTTCCTTCCTTCCTTCCTTCCTTCCTTCCTTCCTTCCTTTTCTTCTTTCATTGGGGTGATTTGGGGTATAGCCAACTGTACTCAGGGATCACTCTGGCAGTGCTAGGGGAATCATATTTGGTGCTGAGAACTGAACCAGAGTTAGCCTGTTGCAAGATAAGCACCTCATCAACTGTACTATCTCTTTTGCCCAGAAAACCTGGCTTTTCAACTGCAAGATCTCAAATTATGGGACTCCTGCTTAATTAAACTTGCAAGCTGCTGGCAAGAGAGTCTTAATTTAGCAAATTGGGATTTCTTTGCCTCTTCTTATAGCTGCACTTGCTTCAGACTAATGCATCTTTCGGCTTTCAGTACATTGCTGACTGTGGCAAGGATTCAGCACCCATTCGCGCCACTGAATACACCTTTGTTGTTCATCACCCCTGCTTATATGTGCGCCTCCGTGACCTTATTAAACTTCATTTGTAAAACATAAGAACAATTAAAAAATAAAAAATCAAAAGGAAAGCAGAATATTAAATCAATATTAAATTAATGTATATTCTGAGACCCCCATGAAACCAGTCCAACTGAGCCCATTCAACAAAGCCGGACTTTAGATGTTTTTACTTGGAGTTTTCTGATCCTGATGCCAATTGTGTTTGGCTTTATGTAACAGAAAATTCTAACAGAAAGTTTCTCAAACATAAGGGGATTCGTTTTTCTTCTTTAACAAGAGGTCTCAGGTGGGTAATTCAGTCTGGTATTCCACAAAGCATTATGAAATCAGTGTTTTTCATTTTACCCACTGTTTCTACGTCGGATTTCAGTCTTTGGGTGTAAGATGGCTCCTGTCATTTAAGCTTCAGAAACATGTGAAAAAGAATAGAGAAAATAAAAAGACAAATAAACTAGCTACATGATAGTTTCCTGACCGTGGCTGCTAACAACTTCTACTTTTCATTTGCCATCATTGCGTTACTGGGCTATACTTTGCTTCAAGGGGAGGTAGCAGAGTTAGTGCTTTTAAAAAAGATCTCTGAAGAAAATCACATTCTGGGGCTGATAATATAGCCAGCAGGACTTGCATTCAGCATTCAGCGAACTGGGGTTTGATTCTCCAGCACCCCATATGGTCCCCTGGGCCCCTCCAGCAGTGATCTGTGATCATAGAGCCAGGAGTACTCCTTGAACACTGCTGCCTGTGACTCCAATTCTAAAACAAAATCAAGGTTCTGTTGTTTCAGGAGGAAGAATAGAAATGGTAATGGGTAGGAGGCAAGTAATATCTGTCTATTGAATCATCACCAAAATTTAGTAGCATGCCACAACAATAATCTTATGATGCTCATGGATTCTGTGCCACAGAGCATAGTGAGTTTGGCTTGTCATGACTCCATACCTTCTGGGATCTCAGCAGGGAAGGCTCAAGTATCTATTGGATGGCATAAGGAGTGGGCTCTCTCTTTCAGGAGATTCCTGCTTAGGTTGTTTCAGGAATTCCTGCTTAGGTTGTTTCATGATCAGGGTTCTCCAGAGAAACTTAACCACTGGAAGCAATGACTGGATAGCCACATGAACACACTGACAAATGTTCTCTTTCTATAATTAGATCTTTAATGAGGAATTGGCTCACAGAAGCTGAGAAGTCTCACCACCCCGCCTTTTGATGAACCAGGTCAGAGTAGGATAGTTTAAATATCTGAGGGGCTGGGGAGGCGAATGGTGAAGATTCCGTTCTGTAATCTGAAGGCCTGAGGACCAGGAATGTTTAAAGCAGGAGATAATTGATGTCCTGGTTCAGATAGGCAGAGGGTCAATTTAGCCTAGTTATTTTTTTTAGTCCATCAATGAGTTGGATGGTGCTCACATTGGGGAGGGCTTCTGATGTACTCAGTCTACTGGTTCAAGAGTCTTTCGCAGAAATAGCCAAAAGTAACATATAATCAGGTATCTAGATACCCTGGGGTCCAGACAAAGTTAACTCATTAAAGACATCATGCTATAATGGGATGCTTCAAAGCAATGAGTCATTCAGACAGAAGCCATCCTATGTAGCTTTCTGTGTATCTTGAGCTTTTCTCAGTATGGGGACTAAGTTCTGAGAAAAAACTTCTGAAAGAAGCTTGGGCAGAGGCTGCAGAATTTTTTTCTGACCTGCTCTGTAAGTTCTTTGTAAGTGTATGATTAATTATGAGGGTCATGAGAGTCAGACTAGAGTCAATGGGAGAGGAATTGACACCAACTCTTGAAGGTGTCAAGGTAGCCTTGCAGAGAAGCATGTGGAGTGGAGACATGTCACAGCCGTCAGCATAAGCATCTATAGGATTTAGGGATCAGTGATGTGGCCAAACATATTATTACCTGACTACCTGTAATTCATGGAATTGTGATCTTTGCAGGGAAATACAGAGCAAGGATGGAAATGAGAATTTCTTCAGAAATTTTCACTTGATTAAAAAAAGCCATACTTAGTATGTCTTTTCCTAGATCCTATTGTTTTCTTCAACTTAAAAACGTACTTACAATAATTATTTCTTATGGTCACTATCACTATCTTCCCGTTCATCATCTATTTGCTAGAGCGGGCACCAGTAATATCTCCATATGTCCTGTCTCATGCTAGTAGAACCCAAAGGCATCTGCTTGCTCCAGGAACATAAAGAGCCTCAAACCATTATATTAGGTCATGGGAATGACCTAATATAAATGTTACTGGTATTTGGCATATCAAATACGACATTGCTTATGGTGTGAATGGTTTTAACTCTTGTTATCATTAGCACAAACAGGATGTGGAGTAGTTCGAGCATCCCATAGAGTGCTTGTGTGTTTCCGTCTTGTAGTTACTGTTCCACTTATAACCCTTGGAGATATTTTATTTCCAAGAGTAAATTGCTGTGTTTTTGTGGTCTTCAGACTATGCTATATATTTCCTAGAGGGGTCCAAACTATGACCCAAAGCAGGCCGTGGAGTGGGTGGGAAGAAAGAACAGAATACCTGTTTCTATATTTATCTTATGTTTCTGTTTGAAAATAGGCAGTTGTTTTAAAATGCATACCATATACTGTTAGTGTGGCATATTACATATGATTTATAAATAAATGAATAGAAGGGATGTTTGTCAAAAATTAATTGCTGATAGGGATAAGTGATCCAGAAAGGTTTTAAGCTATTGGCTTAGATTAGCACCCAAAGCAATTTCCCTTGGGGTGAAGGTGGCATGATTGTTTACACATGGACTTTTCCTGAGCTAAATAGAATTGTGAATGAAGGACAAAGGCTATGAGAAAATGTATAAACTCTCTGAATTGGAGATTGGTTTCCCAAATGAGATTGTAAAAGATTCTGAAATCACTCAACTTCCTCTCCGCCTTGTGCTTTGCAGCAATAGGGGCTTTTTGTTGTTCATTTAAGACATGCCTGACACAGTTTTATATCTGGGGACTGAGAGGCCAAAACAGTCAATATCTTGGGCCTCCTGATGTGTACTTTATAGCACAAGAAATAACTAATAAGTAATCAACTAATTATGAAAATTACAGATAATGCTAAGTTATTTGAAGACATGAATGAAAGTAGGTAATGAGATAGAGGGGAAAGTACCTTGCCTCTACAGCTATCCATCAAAGACCTTTCTTCTGTGTATGTGAAGGTCCTATCAAAACTAAAACTGACATGTGAATAGCCATCAGCCACATAAATGACAGCTAGGTTTGGGAATTCCATATCAGATAGGACTAATGATTGCACTTTATTTCTTTTATTGACTCATTAAAATAAATCTGTGGGTGGAGACAAATCCTTCAGGAAATCTGTGTCAGGAATCTAGAAGCTAATAGAGGATCAAGAGCCATGACCCAGTATCTGTAAGCAGACAGGGCCTGAACTGCTTCGTCAGGGCCTGGACATTAACTTCTCTGTGTCCAGATTATAGTGGTGGGGAATAGTCAATAATTTTTCATATCCTTCTAAGAGGGGTCTGAGAAGTGACTCTTGCACCCACCGAGTTCTCAGGATTACTTTGGGTCTGACTTGTTGATGTGGGTGGCTTGATCAGTAGGACCAGAAAGAACGCCTCTCTTAGTGGAACCAGTGTGATAACTACACATTATTCCACTCCAGAGTCTGTGGCTCTGAATGTGACATTGATTCCTTTGGGCATGGAGGGGAAAGGGCTAACAAGTCAACCCGAGAGAGTCTTTCTAGTTCTCTCTCCTCGCCTGACAGGTCACCTTGTCCTTACATGTCATTTTGAGACCTGCAGAAAACAAATAGGGAAATAGAATTCAAAACACAAAAGATCCTTTTGGAGGGCAAATTCATAAAAGATTAAAGAGAACAGGAGTAGATAGAATAGGTCCTTAAAGCAGGATGCAGCTCGGACATTTATGAATGAAGAGAAGAAATAAATAGGGACTACAGAGATAGTCCAAGGATTACCTTGCACATGGCTAGACCGGGTTCGATCCCTAGCACCTTATATGATCCCTAGAGCCTGCCATAGGTGATTTCTGAGCTTAGAGCTAGGAGTAAACACTGAACTTACCTAGGTAGAGTCCTAAAACAAAACAAAAAAGGAGGAGGAAGAATTGGGTAGGAAAGTCCTTAGACTTGAGAGTGATTCTGAGGAAATAACATCTAACCTGAGCAAGGCCTCTAGACATTGGCTATTTATTTGAGAAATCCTGTGCTGAGCAGAAATTGTTGGGTTTAAGAACCCCTCCTGCGCTCAGGAAGACAGGATCTTGGACCCAATATTGCAAGGATGGCAAAAAGCACTGCACTTTTGGCATATCAGTCAATTGGTTTCCTCCAATCAGGTCTCTCTTGCAGGGTGAACTGAGATGTGCGTTTTCATGGCAGATAATTCTTGTCCTTGGCAAGATTCCCTTTGCCAGCCTCTGTGTACGTTCAATTGAGAATATCACCCCAGGATCCCTGCTCCATTTCCAGATTAATTTAATGAGCTCTTTAGAAAGAATCATGAGCAGTTTTATTCCTATTGGTATTTGTGTCAAAGACTGTCATTAATTACCAAGTCAGAATTTATGGTCATTAACATTCATTTATTTTTTTTCCCTCCTCTGTGGCTGGGAATCCTGGAGTTGAAGAGCCTGACTGTGAACTCAAATCAGCAAACAAACTGTCACTATAGGGAATGGGTTGGAAACTTCTGTAATGAGGATTTAGAGCCAATTGTGGGTAAGAGAACACAGGTACTTGTGCCGGTGAAAGCCAGAGGGAAATAGAAACACTTTATTGCAGCAGCACTTCCAGGATGTTTAAGTAATGAGGAGTAAGTGGGAAGAAGTTTAGGGCTAGTGTAATGGTCTTGCATGTGGACTGAAGCTGTGGAAGTGTACAAACCAGCATGGTCAGGAAACACTGCCCTTCACCTTTGCCTAGAAACTAGAACTCATCTTGTCCAATAATGGAAGACCCAGTCTCATGAGACCAAGTAAATGCTCCCTGTTACAAATGCACCTTAAAGTTGCTGTCTACTTGATATGTGCTGGTCGTTCTGATTACTCTCTGACTTGACTTTCTTTTTGCCTTTTCTGTGCTCTGAAATCGATTGGCATGTTATTCCTTATTCTTTTCTCTTTTTCTAAATGCCATTAGCAATTCTCTGAAGCAACACTGGCTTGACCCAATGACGACTAGAAGTCTCCAGCCAGCTTTCTGACCTTGCTTTAAAAATATATGGATTTTTCAAACAGTGTGTGCTAAGTCACGAGTGTGGCACTAGAAAGAGAAAGAGAAGGGTAGAAAATAAATTGAGTTTGAATGGCGGTAAAACAAATGCCATGTTAACTCAGGCATTCAATATATAGAAGGCATTGTTTGATTCTTTGGTAATTAAACTTTAGAGAGAGACTTGTCTGGCCTGAGTAAACAAATGTAATGATCTTTTGTCCACATTAAGATTGGTGCATGTGATTTTTCACCAAGACTCTTAGTTTTAAGCTGTCATTAATTTTGAGTAGGAAATTTTGGCTTTCTTTAAATCTCTATAGTTGCCTTGGAAGTGATTGAATGTGAAGTGGGAGAAAGGAACTTTGGTATTAACAGTGATAAGGGAGGGCGAGGGTGAGGCTGGGTGCTATTAGGTGTTAAAGAAATAGAATTTGAGGTGTCAATGGGCTTAGACAGCACCTACTTGGGTCTCTTATTTGGTAAACAAAAACAGAGACTTAGAGAAGTTAAGATTTAGAAAAATGGAGTAGAAAGAAAATTAGAAAGGTGGAGTGAAAGAAAATGGAAGAAAATTAGAAAAATGGAGTAGAAAGAAAATTAGATAGGAAATTAGAGAAGCAGGCGCAAGTTTCATGTATGATAGTTGTCATCTCTGAGTAAGGTGAGTTGTCTGGATTCTAACCACCTTTCCCTGTGGCCAACTCTGGCTAGGATCCTGGAGGCTGTGTGGAAATTTCAGAGGTGAAGTAGGAATTTCAGAATCTCAGGGAAAGTTCCTGCCTTACTGTTTTAATTTTTATTGTAAGTAAAAGTGTATGTTAATTCTTCCTGGTACACTACTGATCCCTATAGCTTAGTCTCTTTGTATATTCAGGACAGCTTCTGAGCACCCAACATATAACTAATGAATTGTCAGGTAAGTTTAGTCTTTATTTCTCTTCTGGTTGTGTTTCTCTTAATATGCCTATATGATGATTGTTGGATGTTGATAGACATACATGAATTCTTATTTGAAAGCGTCAATCTGGATATTCGGGTTTATAATCACAAGTACTTCCCAACAACTAGTACCAATAGTTTATGTGATATATAGAGCCTGCAAGAAATAGATTAGTATAACTTTAACACTGAAAAAGTTGAAGATTAAAATGAAAATCTTAAAATTCATGCTGAGTGAAGTTAAGAGGAGAGGCACAGATGATGTTTTTCATATGTGGGGTCACTGTCACTGTCACTGTCTTCCCGTTGATCATCGATTTGCCTCGAGTGGGCACCAGTAACAGCTCCATATGTCCTGCCTCATGCTAGTAGAGCCCAAGGGCACCTGCTTGCTCCAGGAACATAAAGAGCCTCAAACCATTCCATCAGGTCATGGGAATGAGGTCTAAAATTGTTACTGGTATTTGGCATATCAAATACGACACGGGTAGCTTGCCAGGCTCTGCCGTGTGGGTAGCATACTCTTGTAGTCTTTTCTAAATCCAGCATTTATTGATGAACCATACAGCAGCAAGCGGCCGCGAGCCAGGCTGTGATAGGCTGGTCTGCTGGGTGGAGTTCTGACGAAAGGGAAGTCTGGATGTAGAGAATGGAGGCCCCTCATGGAGTGGGGAGTCATCTGGCCTGTTGCAAGGCTCTGCTGGGGGTGGTAGGCCAGGGCTAGAACCCGCCATCCCTCCTGGGTGCCTCGTGAGCAGCTGGGCACAGGGAGAGCCAGTAGCAGCCTGCCCCATGTCTGTGAATCTCATATATGTGGGGTATAGACCAATATAGTAAGGGGATAATAAATGGTGAAAGGCAACAGAGCTTGATAACTGGTCTATGGAACTGAGCTTACCCCAGCAGAGATTTGGGAGGTTTGTAAGATGAATTGGTGGGGCACATTGAGAAAATGGTAGAACAAAGCATACACTCTGGTGGAGGTCATTGTGTAAGAATGCTAGATGAACAAAACCCTGTCATTAATAGTATTGTAAAACACAGTGACTTAAATGAACAATTTCTAAAATTAAAAATTTGGAAATTAGTGGAAATTGTTTCATAGGCAACAAAAAAGGGGACATAAATCTCATCTCTGCTTTGAAAAATAAGTAGACATTACCTATGGCTCCTTTCAGTTACATTACAGTCCTGAGTTTTAAGTCTTTTACATATATGTGCTCTCTTAAAATTTCCTACTCTCCTACATACCCATCTGGCATATTAAGGTTGTTGGGGCACCAAACTTTGAAGGAGCTTTATAAATCTTGAAAGTGCAATTAAAAGGTGTAATATCTAGTTCATAGCCCTAGACTGGAACTGAGTGTGTCTGACAGCTAATTTTGGCCTTTTTCATAACTCTGGAGAGAAGGTTGTGAAAAGGGCAGATTGCAGAGACAGCTAATGTTTGAAGACAAGGGAAATAAGCACACATACCGAGGCAACTTCAAATTTTGGTATGTTCAAGTCACAGTGAAGGGTTTAGGAACCATACCTCTCTATGTTGGAAATATAAGTCTAATCTAAGCATAAGACCAACCTTACATTTAGACCAAACATAGACTGATCTGAACAGTTTCTTCTGAGTGGAGGTGTACACCAGGTCTAGACACAGAATTCTTTTTTGCTCTACGAGGCTGGGAGTGAGCATGGAGTGATTTAAAGGCTAGGAATATTAAAGCTTGAATTCTCATAAATAAAATTCAAGAATTTCCTTAGACCAGAGAGAATAAGATCAGCCTGCAGGGGGAAAAACAAGAGCCTAGGAAATTGGTCTCTTTACTAATGCTTTTATTTTAAGTAACATTTCTCCAACTATTAGATAGCATCATATTTCATTTTTCTGCTACAACCTCTAATTCTTTAGAGAGGACCCTGAAAATCCATTTCCATTCTGTGAGATGGAATCCAGGACATGATCATCATCATTATTATTATCACTGAAGATAAAGAAATCTATCTATTTCCTGCTGCCTGCATAATAACTCAGGCTCTGTCTTGGCCATCTACTCTAAGGGTCAATATAATGACATTGCTGGGAATTATATATATCCACTCACTCCAAAGCCAAGAACTCTTGGTTCAGCTTTAATAGATCAAATTCTATTCAAAAAAGTTATGAAAACAATGAATCTATTTCTTTGGAGAGCTAGGAAGTATCAGCTCTACAAAAGTGAGCTTTAAAATTTCACTGTGTAGTGGGTACCAATTTGCTTCTGGGAAGTGGCATGTAATTTCTGAGTTGTTATTTTATACCGTGAAACTTTAGCAAAGTATTTCCAGTTACCAAAGATCCAAGGCATGGCAACAATTGCTGCCCACCTTGTTTGCTTACTGGATAAGATTGCAGGATAGAAGTTCATCTCTCCAAGTTCCTCTAGTCTACACTCATTGAACAACTGCGTACAAAGAACAAGGCTAGTGTTGCATGTATAAAATTTACACAATCTTCACTCATACTTGGGTATGTTGGTGTTTAAAGTTGTCCTATTGTATTAGCCCTGCCCCTCAAGGTGTTGCAGGTGTGGCTGTGGTGCCCAGCTGCGTCAGCAGGTGTCAGACAGGAGACAGGCTTGTCTACACCCCCAGGGCTCTGCCCCGTAGGCCCTGGATGGTTGATGGTCTGACACAGACAAAGATTGGGCCCCATGGGATGAACCCAGTGCCACGGCAGAGCCTGGCAAGCTGCCCGTGGTGTATTCCATATGCCAAAAACAGTAACAATAATGGACCTCATTTCCAACGAATGGAGTCGTTACTGGCCCCCGCTCGAGCAAGTCGATGAACAACGGGAAGACAGGTGACAGGTGACTTGGGCATGTTAAAAAAATGAATAAGGCCCAAGCTCCTCTTCTCTTTGGGTAGGGGAGTTCACAGAATTTGTATCAGTAATGCTAAATTCCCAGATGACTTAGGTAAAGAATTAGTTACCTTCCCAAAGGTTTTTATCCATGTGATTTTAAAGGCTAAATGTCAGACATTATTAGTCCTGATTGTGTCATCTGACAGTAGCCATCAAATCTTGGGACCGACATTGAGTAATCACGGCATTTCAGTGTAACACAGTGACTGCTAGAGGAGATATATGTTAAAAAAAGACCAACAGAAGCATTGCATGTAGAGTTTGATAATAGAGGAAATAGCAGTTGAGCCTGGCTTTAAATAGTGGGATAGATTTTTCCAGGTAAAAATAGACTGGAGGGGTTGTATAGAACATCTGCCTTGCAGGTATATAGGCACAAGTTCAAATCCTCAGGGTGCAAGAGCCATAGTTAGGTGTGATATGTGTGTGTTTGTGTGTGTTAGTGTTATTTATTGCAACATCAAGAAATACAGCAAAAGAGAAGGAGGAGAGAGAGAAAAAAAGAAAAAAAACCACTAACAATAAATGAAAAATGAAAGGAAATTTAAGTTGCAAAAATCGTAGAATTCAAATGTGGACAATGTTCCAAGGAGGGAACCATGGAGATAGCACAAGTGAATAATGTCCATTCTTTGCATGTGAGAGACCCAAGTTCAATCCCCAGTATTGTGTGTGCTCCCTAAGTACTTCTAAGAGCAAACCCTAAGCATTAAGCCAGAAGTAGCCCCTGAATCCCAGTAGATATGATTCAGTGCACCCCACCCAAACACACAGACACAGACACACAAACACAGACACCCACAGACACCTACATACACAATTTCAAGGAGAAAATAATCTGCACAAAATACAGCGCTGTGAGTGATTATGCACATTTGGGTATTCTAATAACATTGTAAGCATTGGAGCTAATTTCAGTGACTAACTGTGTCTGTTTGTGAAAGAGATGCGATTTCTATATTGTTACCTGTCTTATTCACATCTATTCATCCTTTTGTGGTTGATGGGAAAAACTGAATCATTACAATATTGTTCACATGCCTCTCTGGATATTGTAACTCAAGATCGTGATGTGATGGTACCTGTGTGTTTGAGATTCCAGATGAAATTCCTTTCAATTTCCCTTCCCAAATTGGGTATCCCTCCTCCCTACCCTAGGAAGACCTTCTTCTGGACAAATAACACACCATGCAAAGTTGTTGCTTTCATCTACTCACAGGTCAGGAATCATGTTTCTTTAAAAATAGTAATGTGAATTTTTGTAGCAAAGCAAGGTAAAAATTAAAAATTTGCCAAGTTCTTCATGCTCAGATTTTTTTTCCTAATTAAATTGACATAGCATCAGTGCCCCACCTCAAGGAAAAGCCTATTTCGAGCCCAGGTATGTGGGACTCAGCAGTTAAAGTCACCAGGCTTCCGTGGAGATGGAGCTGGGGTCCCTTCCACCACCTCTGTCCCAATGGAAGGCCTTATGGACCCACCCATAAACTGCTTCTGATGATTCAGAGACATAGGCACACAGGCAGAGCTGCTACTGGATTTCCCTGTGGCCTGCAGAGAACTAGTAGAAACCAACAATCTAGTAGAAATCAACTGCGTTCTAGAAACTCAGAAAGTCAATGCAAGAACAGAAATAGACAAGATTCGCCCATAACAACCCAGATAACAAGAAGTCATAACTTTATTAATACCATTGCCATATATGGGCTGTAATGGTCAATATAATTAGTGCTGTCTAAGGGAGCAAGCATGGGGAAATGAGGGTCTTTGGTGGTGGGAACACACTGGTGGTGGAATTGGTGTTGAATAATGAATCTTTCTAACAACTGTACTGTGAAAAACTTTGTATTTTGTAAATCATGGTGTCTTAATAAAAAATAAAAAATAAAATAAAATGACAAGGAATGCATGTTGTTGATTCAAAAGATGTTTGAAGAAGCAGGTTCAAAGCAGGACTGATGGGATACTCAGAAGTTCTTCAAAGACAAGAGCCTTTTCTCTGCCAAGGGATGCAGCCCTCCTCAGAGCATGCTTGCCCTGTTGCTGGACTGCAGCCTTTGATATTCGCCTATATTTCGCCTTTGATAAATAAGCATGTTTAAGCCAAACCTGAAATCATGAATGGACTTACTGTACTTAGGTCACATCTTTGCTCCTCGGTAATAGTGGGAAAGATGAAAACATGATTTGTCAGTCTGTTTTCTTTCTACTCTAAGAATATGAAACTTCTCTTATAATTGGCATCTATCTCAGTTATACCATAGTGGGTTGGTATTGTAGAGAAATTAACAGCCATATTGGTATAGAAACTTATAATATCTATTTTTCCATTTGTATAGGAGTAACATACTTAAACATGTAAGGTCTTATCTACATGGGTTTAATTACAAAAGCTAATGAAGTATTCTCTAAAAAATGTCCGCATCTTCTATTTGTGAGTGACTTTTATATCTTTTCTATGAGACTGGTTGGAATTATAGACTATGATACAGAATAGTCTATAAAATAAAAAAAAATTGTGAGGGGTTTTTATATCACTTTTATGAAACTTGGTTGGGATTTTAGACTACAATATATAATAATATATAAAATAAAATCTTGGATATAGGGCATATTAAATACTTTATATCATTTTACCAAATGATGCATTATTTATAGCAATACACTTATTGTATATATAATATACAGTTATACTTTATACCGTGTTATATAATATGTACTATATCTTATACAATCTTATATTAAGCTTTTCTCTGCACCAGCACATTTCTTCATGGTTTGGTCATGTAAGTAGATTCTTGGTCTTTATTGGGGTAAGTGTATAAATCATTTATGATAAATCCACTCCTAAATCACTATGCCTTTATGTTCCTTCACCCTTATATACCAATATTTTTTTACATCTTTGCTTTATTGTGTATGTTCTCTCTTTGAGTCCATTTCTAGTCATCCAACTGAAAATACTTCTGCTTCCTCATTTTTTTTCTTTCATATTCACTGTCTGTATCACTGTCTTCCCGTTCATCATCGATTTGCTCGAGCGGGCAACAGTAACATCTCCATATGACCTGTCTCATGCAAGTAGAGCCCAAGGGCACCTGCTAGCTCCAGGAACATAAAGAGCCTCAAACCATTCCATCAGGTCATGGGAATGAGGTCTATAATTGTTACTGGTATCTGGCATATCAAATACGACACAGGTAGCTTGCCAGGCTCTGCCGTGCAGGTAGCATACTCTTGTAGTCATCTCTAAATCCAGCATTTATTGATGTACCGCGTGGCTGCGCAAGCCGGGCTGTTATAGGTTCGTCTGCTGGGTGGAGTTCTGACGCAGGGGGAAGTCCGGATGTGGAAAATGGAGGTCCTTACGGAGTGGGAGGTCATCTGACTTGTTGTGAGGCTCTGCTGGGGTGGCGGGCCAGAGCTAGAACCTGCCATCCCTCCTGGGCACCTCATGAGTGGCTGGGCACAGTGAGAGCCAATAGCAGCTCTGCCCCATATCTGTCTCTGGATCAGCATACCTGGGCCAGATTAAAAAGACTGCAGCAGGGTGGATCTTGATGAGCTGGGCTGTGATAGGCTGGTCTGTGATAGGCTCTTTATGTTCCTGGAACAAGCAGATGCCCTTGGGCTCTACTAGAATGAGACAGGACATATGGAGATGTTACTGGGGCCCGCTCGAGCAAATCGATGATGAACAGGAAGACAGTGATACAGTGATATTAAGTTTTCCTTTTGCACACTGTGTCAGTGTCATTGCTGAGCCTGATGCTGACAGACTATAAGGTGAAGACTCCCATAGTCGTAGTTTAGTTTGAGTTTTGATTTCATCGCTACCAAAACTTTGCATCTTTTTTTCTTGTGCCAGGCCGCATTTGAAAACTGTCTGAACATGGTCAGGGTTTCTACCTTGATGTCCGCATTGGCCAAGCTATGGATTTTTTGAAGCCCATTGTTGAATAATTATTGACCAAGTTAAAAGAAAAATCTGTTTGCTTTTCTGGAAAATGAAAAATAATAACTTTTTTGAGGTGGATGGTTTATCTTAACCTTGGCTAAATGGAGGTAATAAAAGTACCTATCTTAGAGAATTTTTGTGAAGATTAAAGACTTTTTTAGCATTAAAGATTTGGATTTTGTTTAATTTGGGGGCCACAACTGGTTGTACTCAGGGCTTATTCATGACTCTGTGCTCAGAGATCACTCTCAGCAGGGCTCAGATGACCATATGTGTAGCCTGGGATGGGTCCTGGATCAGCTACATGCAAGGCACACACCCCACCCACTGCACTGTCTCTCTGTCCCAGAATGTGAAGTTTTCATAAGGTTCTTTTATAAACATAACAAGTACAAAAATATTCCATGCTTATTTTTGTAGTTTGCATGTAATTTGCCTAAATATATATATGCCTATGTGTACACACACATACATATATATACATATATATACAAACATATATATATATACATATATGTATATATGCATATGTTTCCCCAGTATATGATAAATTCTGTTTTCTTGGGGGGAGATGGGGATTGATGTCTCAGGGGCCCAGGTGTCACTCCAGGTTATCGCCAGCTAGCGAGGCTGGACAGGTAAGCCCTTGGGTGCAGGGATTTGGGATCATGGTCACAAGGACACCCCAGCAATGTTTTGAATATGTGAAAGGGAAGGGCATGAATTCTTGTCTTGTTGAGAATGCCGTCTCTGAAAAGCTGAGATTAACAATGAAATATTATCCAAATAATTTTAGAGTTGCTTCTGGCTTGAGAATTAAAGTATGAAGCATCACTTAACTATAAAATAGTAATAATAATGTACTTTTTCCCCTTGCTTTTGTTTTTATGTTACACCAGGCAATTCTGAAGGGTTATTCCTGGCTCTGCACTCAGAAATTATTCCTGTGGTGCTTGGGGTACCGTATGGGAAGCTGGGGAGTGAACCCTGGTTATCTGCATGCAAGGCAAAGGCGCTCCCTGCTGTACTATTGCTCAGGTTCCAAGAAACAAAAATTTTACCCCCACCAGACATTTATCTGAACTTCTAGTGGGGGTATATTCAAAATTGATGATGAGTTTGTTTTATTTTGGGGGCCACAATCATAAATCCTGAGTATAGGAGGAACAGTAGGAAAGCCTAGAAAAGACAATAGTCTGCCAACGAGGTTACAGATTATTTCTTCGAAAAAGGAAGTGGTGTGACATCATGGGTGACTCTGAGCTTGGATTTTCATTGCTCTCTCCCATCATTTTCTTCACCCTTATGCTAACCATCCGCTCCTGGCTCACAGTGCTTTGCATAATTGGCTCCTTGCAGAATTTTAAATGGTAAAACCCATGTTAGTTTGAGTTCCCTTTAACCTTTAAAAAACACCTTTTTTGTCTCCAGACCCCAGGTGGGTTAAAACCAGGAACTCATTTGCCCGAATGTTGATTTCTCTCAGTATAGATTATCTCTTTTCCTTCCCTCAGTTCCCTAGTTCAGCAAGCTTACTGTTATCCGCTCTCTTGTTATTCCTTGATCATATTTTTAAAGGTTACTGTTTATATTTATTATTATTATTATTATTATTATTATTATTATTAGTAGTAGTAGTAGTAGTAGTAGTAGTAGTAGTAGTACTGTCAGTAGTCTGATAGTCCCAAGACCTTTAATTTTTGGCTCTAAAGTTTCTCAATCTGAAGGATAAAAGCAGGTGTGGCTGCCACACTTGGCTGCATCGGCAGGTGGCAGGCAGGAGACAGACTTGTCTACACCCAGGACTCTGGATGGTTGATGGTCTGACAAAAAAAGACTGGGCACCCAGGGATGAACCCAGAGCCACGCAGAGCCTGGCAAGCCACCCGTGGTGTATTCAATATGCCCAAAACAGTAACAATAATGGACTTCATTCCCAATGAATGAAGACGTTACTGGCGCCTGCTCAAACAAATAGATGAACAATGGGAAGACAAGTGACAAGTGACTGCTTATATTACTATATACATTCCAGGAATACAACTCCACACATCACTTTATATATATATATATATATATATATATATATATATACCAGCACTCCCCAGTATAGTAAAAGTGCTATTCACCACTAAAATAGATACCCTTTCTGCTCTTCTGATAACCACTATACTTCTTTCCAAGAGTGTAAGAATTATTTTTGTCATGTAATATTAGCTCACTTGCCTTCTACTTATATTTCTATTCCACATTTGAGAGAAACTCCCAGGTGTTTGCTTTTTCTATTTTCTTACTTTATTTATAACCACCCCTTAATTCCATTCATGTCTCAAAGGGAAAGATTTAATCTTTTGTAATAGATGAGGAATAGTCCATTGAATATTGCACAATAGCTTATTTAGTCATTGTCATGCATAGTTAGGCCTATTTCCATGTCTTGGATAGTGTGAACAGCACGGCAGTAAACAAAACAAAATAGTTCTCAAAGGTGTTACAATTTCCACTGTAATTTTTTGGGGTAGATTTTCTAGGCATGAAAAGGTGCTAAGAAAATTGAAATGGAAAAATCATCAATTTTCAAAAAGGTAAATAAAATGAACTTTGAAAATAACATAATAATGAGCGTGATGTTGCCCACAGATCAAATTCCACAAGAAAATATTCAGAAATGAATTGTGAGCACTCTTGGAAGGAAGAAAAAAATGAAAACAATGAGTCTGAAATAATGACATCTGACAAGACTAATCTAATTCCTTTTGTTTTTGTAATTGAATGATTTGATTAGAGCAATGCACTCAATAAAGACATCTGTATGTTAGTAGAATAGTGGGAAAATGCCTATAAGCGTTGCTTTCTCATGCATGTATTTTCGAGGTGGAAAGTTTTTTCTTTTTCTCATCTGTTTACAATTATCTGTTGCTCAGAGACAGGATAACATTATTGGAATGTTACTATTTTTTATTTTCCTTTCCAACCTTTGTATTTTTTTTAAACTTGACTGAGTTGTCTGAAAACATACTATAGGTGGGTGAGGGGCCACTGAAAAAACTGTCTTTCAATTTCAAAAGTCTTAAGTCTTTAGGGAAAGCTTAAAGGATGCTTAGCTAGAGAAACAAAAACTTGAAAACAATTTGAAGTATAAGAAGGTATAACGCTTTCCTAATATTTTCTGTATAGGCTGAGCCAGAAGACATTCCCATTAGCTCTGCGTGAGCTTCACATTCTCATCACATCCCTGTCTCGGTCTGCGCCTGTCCTTTCTGACATGCCATTCTCACTGATGTCAAGTGGTATCTCATTGTTTATTTAATTTGGGCCCGATAATAAAGTGCTAATGAGCACTTTTTCATATGCCTCTTGGCTCTATGCCTTTCTTCTTCAGAAAAGTTTCTGTTCATTTCTTCTTCCCAGTGTTCATTTTATTTATTTATTTATTTATTTATTTATTTATTTATTTATTTATTTATTTATTTATTTATTTTTTTGCTTTTTTGGGTCACACCCGGTGACGCTCAGGGGTTACTCCCTGGCTCTGCACTCAGGAATTACTCCTGGCGGTGCTCAGGGGACCATATGGGATGCCGGGGATCCAACCCAGGCCGGCAGAGGCTGGCCGCATGCAAGGCAAACGCCCTACCCGCTGGGCTATGGCTCCGGCCCTTCTTCTCAGTGTTTAATGTGGCTGTTAAATTAATGTTGATCTCTGTTAGTGCTCTATACATCTCTGCTAGGAATCCTTATTTGTTATATTTTGTGTAAAATATTCTATCGTTCAGTAGGGTGTCTTAATCTTCCTGTTTCTTTTGCCATGAAGGAACTTTTAAGTGTGGCGTCTCATTCATTTATTTTTGATTCTGTGTCTTCGTTCACAGAATCGTGTCTCTGTAAATACTTTTCAGGTCCAAATTCAGGCATGTCCTGTCTATATTTTACTCAATATATTTTATGGAATCTGCTCTACTCCCAAGGTCAAGGTTCTAAATAAAAAAGGAAAAAAAAGTAAAACCTTCCCTCATAAAGCAAGCAAGGCTATGAGGAGCAGAGATCTGGTGAAAAGGGATCAGTACCCATGAGCATCAGACTGAATTTGATAGGAGCTTTTCCATTGTCCTTAGTCGCCCCTTTCCACCATTCTGTGGCTCACAGATCTCTTAGCATAATTGATGCCTCCCTTTACCTAGAAAACTCCCTGCTGTGGTACCTATAGCACAGAAAAGCTTCAGAGCTGGAGGAAGGGAATCTAGATCCCCACTCAAGTGAAAATTATGTGGAAGGAGACTATAGTTGGGTGTACTTAAGTAAAATCAAATTTATTTAGAAAAAAACTTTTAATTAAGACACTGTGATTAACAAAGCTATTTGTAATAGAATTGTTTCCTGCATACAGTGTTGTAACACCAATCCCACCACCAGTGTCCCCAGGGTCTTTGTTCTTAAACACTATTATTGCAGTCAGGACTATATTTGTAAAAACATACACATATTGTTTTTAAATCCATGAGTCTTAAAATCACTTACTTCCCATTGTTCATCAATTTTTTTGGAGTGGGCGCCAGTAACGTGTCCATTTGTTGGGAATGAGGTCCATTATTGTTACTGTTTTTGGCATATCGAATACACCATGGGTAGCTTGCCAGGCTCTGCTGTGGCTCTGGGTTTATCCCAGGGGGTCCGGTCTTTTTCTATGTCAGACCACCAACCATGCAGCCAGGCACCACAGCCACACCTGCAACACCTTGAGGGGCATTAGTCTTAAAATATGAGGGGGTAAAATCTCAAGTGCTTTTTGGGGGCAGTTTCCTTAGTAATCATCGGTAGTGCCTGGCATACTGTTGAGCTACTGTTGAATTTCAAATGTGTGTGTGTGTGTGAGAGAGAGAGAGAGAGAGAGTGAGAGAGAGAGCTCCATTTATAAGGCATTACTATTGCTTGCACGATCATTTCTCTCTTAGACTGTGAGCCTCTTGGAGCCAGAGACCAGGTTCTATTATGTTTAGATTTTTGGTTTATAAGAGAGAATCAGTAAGTAATTAGTAGGTTGGTTTAATTAGTAGGATGTTTAAATGTATCAACTAATAAGTAATTAAATGTATACACAAAGAATATTAACTACAATATTAGAATCATTTTTGCTTCCAACCTATTAATGGCTAAAATTAATTATATTTTGGAAGACAAAAGGGAAAGTCACCATGCTTGACGAGAGTGAGAACCCAAATGGGTGAGAGGCAGAAGAAGAAATGAACCAAATGAAATACTTGATCACTTGAATCACTTGAATCCCACGTTATTCATCGATTTGCTCCAGCGGGCGCCAGTAACATTTCCATTGGACCCTATCACGTGCGCCAATGCTGCCCAATGGCATCTGGTTGAAATACACTAAGGAATTAATTTAAAATATTACAGTTTTGACCCTCTCTGGGGGTCTGACTGGTGGGATGGGCTCCAGTGAAAGGGAGGCCTCAGGCAGGCAGGCCCTGGAGCCATTGCAGTCGCACATTATGAGAGAAACCAAAACTACAACTCCCAGAATTCTGAGCTGCAGAGGAAATAAATGGGACACATTAAACCTTATTGGTAGAACACCTCCCCCTCAGGTACCCTCCCTGGGGGTTGGCTGGCTGGGAGGGCTGCCGCTCATGCAGCTGCATATTAATACAAAAACAGGAAATTCAGTAGCAAGAGGAAGGTCATATACTTAAAGAGGGAAGAGGGAGAACTCCTTCTGCTGAGCATCTCTGAGTCCTACCTGACAGTGAGGAAGAAACAGTGCCCCAGAGGAATACACCCCCAACCCCCCCCCAACTACCACAGCACCATGGGGAAACAAATCAGATCCCCAGCTTGAAGACTGGATGAAGAAAACAACCCTGAAGACTCAAAAGAGAATGTGCACATACATAATCTCTCTCACAAAGAATTCAGAGAAGAAATGGTGAGGATGTTTAACGAGCTCGATGACAAAATGGACCGGATGTCCAATAAAATACAGGAGGGCATAAAGGAAGCAGTGGAAAGGGCAGTCAATAAATTATGGGAGGAAATGAGAGCAGAAATGAGAACAATACAAACAAATATACCATCCATAAAATACAGCAGTTTGGGGTGATAGCAAAGCGGGTAGGGCATTTGCTTTGCATATGGCCAACCCAGTTGGATCCCTGGCATCCAATATGGTCCCCCGAGCACTGCCAGGAGCAATTCCTGAGTGCAGAGCCAGGAGTAACCCCTGAGCATTGCTCAGTGTGACTGAAAAAGCAAAATAAAAAATACTACAGTTTTGAGGAACAGCTGAATTACAACTAAGAGGAGGGTTCCTTAATAAAAGTGTGAATGATCCTTCCAGCGCTTTAGAGGATAAGTTTATCTGACTGAAATGTTAATGAACAGTTTATTAATTACTGTTACTATGATTTTTCAGTTTGGGGTCACACTCAGCTGTGCTCAGGGATCGCTCCTAGGAAGGTCAGGTCAGCTGCATACAAGGCAAGTATTCTACCTGCTGTAGTATCACTTTGGCCCCCATTTTTGTCATTGGGTAATATTACAATTTGAATGAATTTTTTGAGAAATTTAGAAATAAAAGGAAGCAGTGAATGAATGCAAATTCCACTGTCTGATTCACTAATGTCTGTATGATGTATGATGTCTGTTTGATGTGTGACTCACTGGTGAGATCAAGAATGAAGTACTCAGTACAGTCCACACAAATATTTAACAAGACAGTGCTGGAGAATATAGAATAAACTGTGTGTGTGGAAAACTCCTGTCTTACTGGAATTCATTTTCCTTAATTTAATATTTTTATTACACCACCGTGAGATATACAATTACAGATATGTTCATATTTGGGCTACGGTCATACAGTGTTCCAGCATCCATCCCTCCACCAGTGCCCATTTCCCACCACCAATGTCCTTGATTCCCTCCCCACTCCCCTAGCCTGCCTCTATGGCAGGTTTATTGTCTCTTTCTCTATCTATATTTCTCTCTTCCTTCTCTTACACATTGTGGATTGCAATACATACATGTAGAGGTTATCATGTGTATCTTTTCCCCTGTATTTGATGCTCAGTTTTAGGTTGGTATTAGCACTTTCGACAATTATTAGCACTCTGTTCCCTTCTCTGTCTTACCTAACCTCTGACTCCCACACATTTGTGTGATTTTGACCTTTGACAAGACCTCCTGATCCATGTTTCACCTGACCTTGGATATTGGTATCATAATATGTGTGTGTGTATATATATATGTGTGTGTATATATATACATATATATATGTATTTATGTCATGCAAATAAATGAAGTCATTCTATATCTGTCTTTTTTCATTCTGGCTAATTTCACTAACATGATCCTCTCCATGTCCATCATTTATAGGCAAATTTCATAACTTCATTTTTCCTAACAGCTGCATAGTATTCCATTGTGTAGATATACCAAAGTTTCTTTGTTCAGTCATCAGTTCTCGGGCACTCTGGTTTTTTCCAGATCCTGGCTATTGTAAATAGTGCTGCAATGAAAATAAAGGTGCAGATGGTGTTTCCGCTGTGTGTGGCTTTCCAGGGTATATTCCCAAGAGTGGTATGGCTGGGTCAAATGGGAGCTCATGTCTAGTCTTTGGAGGAACGTCCATATTGTTTTCCAAAAAGGCTGTACCAGCCGACATTCCCACCAACAATGGATGAGAGTCCCATTTTCCCCACATCCACGCCAGTACTTGTTGTTCTTGCCCTTTTGGATATGTCCCAGCCTCTGTAGTGTGAGATGATATCTCATTGTTGTTTTGATTTGCATCTCTCTGATGTTTAGTGATGATGAGCATTTTTTTCATATGCCTTTTGGCCATTCAAATTTCTTCCTTGTCAAAATTTCTGTTCATTTCTTCTCTCCATTTTTTTGATGGGGTTGGCTGTTTACTTCTTGTAAAGTTCTACCAGTGCCTGATATATCCTGGATATTAACTCTTTATCAGATGGCTATTAAGTGAATATTCTTTCCCATTCTGTGAACTGTTTTTGTATCTTGGTCACTGTTTCTTTTGAGGTTCAGAAGCTTTTTAGTTTCATGTAGTCCCATATGTTTATCTTTGCTTCCAGTTGCTTTGTTAGTGATGTCTCACCTTTGAAGATGCCTTTAGCTTCAATGTCTTGGAGGGTTTTTCCTATATTTTCTTCAACATACTTTATGGATTAAGGTCTGATATTGAGATCTTTAATCCATTTTGATCTGATTTTTGTGCATGGTGTTAGACAGAGGTCCAAATTCATTTTTTACTTGTCTGCCCTTTACTGGAATTCTTGAGATCTTGAAACTAGACCCTTGAAGAGATATAGCCTATGATGTCTGTGAGAAAGCAATGGTTGAATTTCCTAATACGTGATTGATGTGTATTAAATTATTCAGCTTTTGTTGGGTAAACATAATATTTCATCCCATTAGATGACATTGATAAGAAAACGGTGGCTGAGTCACTGTTCTTAGATACTTAGCAATGAGGTATTTCCGTTTTTGCTATAACAGCTTGCATTGACTGTATTACCCAATCTAGCCCAGTCTAGCTCATTTCACTGGAAAAGTTTAACCTGAGACCACTACAACTATTACCACATGGAATTCCTGCTATGCATAGGTTATTGAATTTAAACTAACTCCAACCTGGTCTCCAATATAAAGAGAGTCACTTCACACATGTCTGCTCCTGGTCTCTCTGGGTGTGAATGGACAGGGAAAACCTTTTGACTAAATGGCAGAAATGATGGGAGAACTACTTGACTCAGAACAGAGCATTTTGGGCAGTTTTTATTCCTCATTGTGTATGTGGGCCACATACAAGGCAAAGATCTTGGCTGTCAGACAGTAATTCATGTGAAAGGGAAGGAAATAACTCCTTGGTGAATGCGAGCTGTGAGGAAGAATGATGATGCCACTCTATGTTCCATGACTCTGTACCTGCAGAAATAAAAGGGAATTGATCAATGGGTATGCTTGGGGCTAGGGGTGAGGAAGGGATACCTATGATGAAGAGGTAAATATGGGTCTCATCTGGGAGAATGATGATGTCTTAGCCCTGGTCCAGGTCTCTCAGCCTAGCTGGTGAGTCTGGGACAATTGATGGGCCTGTGATGCGCAGGCTATCACAGTAATTCTGAGCTATGTGCCATGGCCAAGTAACTCCCAGTGCTGGAGACAGCTTCATTACTGTGGGCACATCCTTCACTTATCAGCAGACCTTCTATCAGCCAAAGATGAATGAGAAAATCACCTAGCCTCTGCATGTTTTCAGCATTACCCTTTCGCTTCTGTCCAGATCAGCTTTGGTTTATGTACTCTGCTGCCTCCTCTTTGAACTATGGTGGAGAAGGTCCCTGGCATCACCCACCTCACAAATGATATGTGAAACATGGACATGAGAATATCCTCAAAGGACAAGAGCAACTAGGAGTCTCTGCAGTCATCACAGAATGGCAGAGCCTTCCCTGGCTTGTATAGGACTAGGCAGAGCTTATTGGTGCTTTAATTAGTTAGAAGCGTTTCCATTCCCATTTCTAAACAGGGAGTTGTTCCAAGAACCAGAATGGATAAGTAGCTGAGCTTGATTTTTTCTATAGAAGGTAAACTATACCCTCATGTGAGTGGAAATGTGAAGTGGTACGTAGTTAGATAGCACTTAGTCACATCCAGTGTTCTTTGTCTTTAAATTTTAGAGAACTACAGTTTCTGAGTTACTCTAAGTTACACAATGTATTGATTGTATTCCTCCTAGAGAATTCAAGGAGACAGGTAATAAGAGAATGTTTTAAATGTAAACCTGGTCCACTTTGTTTAGCTGTCCTTTCTTGAAGATTCTCACTGCCTCTCCAGCTGGGCTGTAACTACCCCCTCTCCAAGTGTCCTCCAAGCCAAGGGTTTCATAAAGAGGGAGTTTAATCATGCATCCTGTGTCTCCAAGGTACATTCATTTTGAATCATGCATTCAGCTCTTGACTGAATAGCATACAACGTGTCATGGAATCTGTCTTCTCGGAGAACTGTCAAAAGCTCTGATATTTGAACCTGGAAGAGAGAGCGAACCACTTTCATGAGGTAAATGTTCACCACTGGAATTGAAAGATGGGATGATTACTTCATCCCTTTTTCTCTCTCAGATGAACTTCTCCAAGGTGCATTTTCTCCTTGCCAACCTTCTGGAAAAGTCCTTCATGCTTAGTGGATGTATGGGTCTATAGAGGTACAGGCACATTTCCTGTCTAGCCGTGGGACCATGATTGACTTGGGAGCGTCCTACTTCTTCCTCTGTAGCATCTTTCCTGACCTCACTACCTCTTGTTCCATGGCCTGCACCATTCTGGACACCCACTCCAATGAACTCAGCTTTTTTGTTCTTGATTCAAAATCTTCAAAATCTTTCTAGATAATTGGAATAAGGTAGAAAAATGCAGAACTTGATCAATTCATTCAGGGTCTATTGAGTAGTTACTGATTTCTCAGTCTGGTTTCTCAGGCCATGATGGTGGATAAAATATAATCCTCACTGTCTGATTCTTTTTCTGAATATTTGCTGGACTAAATATTCTTTTAGTCCATCAAAAGGTTGTACAGTTAGTGCAAAGGTGAGTTTTAAAATGTTGTATGGTTAGCGCAAAGGTGGATGTTTTATCATTGGTAGGTTCTTGAGAATTGTATGAATGATTTGCATATAAAACTTGAAAGGTTAAGAAATTAGAATTTATTGCAGAGTTTAAGTAGATTGTTCCAGGTTCCTCCCCAGTGTCAGGCCTCTTCTTCACCCATGATGTCCACTCATCTTGCCTGAGTGATGCCTTGTCCCACGTACAATCTCCTGGTCCTGTCCTCTGTAGCCTTTTCGCCTCCAGAGTATGATGACTGGTGTTGTCCCTATGTTGCTCTTTGTCCATTGTAAACTTTCGTAGTCTGAAGTCAAATCCCTGGGAATTTCCTTGACTATACCCCCAGTGTTCTACCGAATGGGCAAGATCCCTGTACTCTGTATATGTCACTGCGTCTTTCTCAAACTGCACTGCAGCAGTCCTGTCCTGACTTCACTAGTTTCTCGACATTGCCATTTGCATATGGGTGAGACTCTTCTGTGCTCAGCACGATGTCACTGCCTGGGCATCTAAGCCTAGCTGGGGTATGAACTGGTTGGTCTAAGTCCTGCTTGTATTCTGTCTCTTACCCTTACCAGGCCTATGAGACCTGCTTATACTTGGCCATATGTCTGGGTGCATGTGAGCCATACTTCATCCTGCTGTCTGTCTGAGCATATGCTGAGAGGTAAAGAGAGAAGGGCTGGGTGTTGGAGGACAGATTTAGCTAATCTGGGAGCTTTGTTGTTTTGCCCACACCCAGCTTAATCTTATTTAAGTCAAGGTTCATTCTAATGAGACCTCTCTTCTATGTAAACACTGCTAGAGGGTGTGGCAGTTACAGAAGTCACCTTGATTGAATAACTTCTGACTTATACATCTACTAAGACTTCTATGTTTTCTAGATTGGGCACAGCTCCTCTTTATACCCACTGCACCCAACGTGGGACAGTTAGAATTTACCAGGAGACTACCACCCTGGCTACGTTGAGACTGTAGGAAGACTATAGGAAGGATCATACTAGTTTGCTCTAAGCAGGCAAGAGTGACCCTTTCAGTACACGAGAACAAGATACTCAGAATCACCCTGGTGCAGATAATAATAAGAAGGACCTTGTGGGTACCATCTAGATTACATGAAGCTCATGAAGTTAAGATGTATTACTTTATATCAGTCCTTTCTCTCTCCAGTGTTTTACATAAGAGAGAATCTCGGGATTAGTCCTTGACTTAACCTTTGTTTATACCTGCAATAAGGTGTGGCACTACACTCTGTTTAGGGTTCTTTGTTGACATGACAACCTCCCGATTGGATTACTTTGGTGTATATAAGGGGCTGACTTGAGGCCCCTTCACCTTTTGCCTTTTGGTTCCTCAGCCTTCAGCTTTTGGCTCCTGCGGCTTTTGGCTTTTGGCTTTTGGCCTTTTGCTCTTTGGCCTTTTGCTCCTTCTGGGTAGGACTCAGCTCGGGTGAGATCCTCTCTCTCTTTGGTGGGAGACTTAGGCTCTTTTGTATGGTCTAAGTTCGGACCAGAGCTAGAGTTTGTTCATTATATTAGAGTGCTGTGGAAGAGCTTTTGTACTATTAAAAGCCATTTTTGGAATTGCACTGGACTCGTGAGTTTTCATCTATTCTCCTGGCGTCCTCGGAAGTAGAAGAGAACTTCTGTCCCAACACTGTTGGGGACCCCGGCGTTCCCGACAGCTGGGGGGCTTACTATTGTCTGATGCTATTTGTTATCTGTTCCATGACCTGTTCAATGGGCAAGATTTAAAGTGGCAGGCTAAATTCACCTGGTGCTTCATCTTTCCATGCCTGCTGTATCAGTAATGCAGCTAAAACACATGGTTGAATTCTTGACAGAGTGAGCAGGGATGCTAACAGCCATGAGGCTTGATTTCTGACTTTGCTAAGAAGATCTTGCTGAGAGGGAAACCGTCCCTATAACACAGATCCATAAGCTTGAATGACCAAGATGAGATGTGGTTGGGAAAAATAGAGGGATTTTTTTAAGCACATTCCATTGGTTTTATCTTAGAAGGCTTAGTCCTAACCTTTCTTGGGACTTCTGAGGGGGATTTTAGATGCTAGAGGTCTTTGCACAGGTGAGGACTATCCTTGGGAGTCATTAAGAAAAACAGAAATGACTAACTTAAAAGGAGAAGAATTTTTTTCAGAGATGGCAAGGTTCAACCAAGAAAATGGTGCTGATGGGAAGACAAAGCCATGAAAGAAGGCTCCAACCATGAGACAAAATCTGAACGACCCAGAGAGAGGTCCATGACTCATCATAAATGACTGAAGAGGATCTCACATCCCATTCTTCTTCCCTGACTCCAACTTTAGAGTCTGTACCTAAAAGAGCAATAGAACATTTCTTTGATCTTTCTCTAGGAAACCAGGTGGACAGTAGATTGTGTTGTGGAATTGGCGTGGGGTGGGGTAGCATTGAAAGCTAAAGGCTTTAAACTGGATTGAATGATGCTTGACTAATTAAAATTAATCAGAAAAAAATGTCTGCGAGATTTTAAGGGCAGGTCTGGAAATGATGTACCTTTTCACACCCTTCATACCAGTATCAGTTGGCTAGAAGGTACATCTGTTACTTCAACCTAATTGTTCATAAGCTTTGGAAACACTCCGTGCTCTTGAGGAAGAGATTTAATGTATTGTACAACTTCGAAGAATCTAGTGGTCGTGTGGTAATGATCAGAATAATAGACTAATGTGTCAAATGCTATTCATGACTTTTCATCTGGTGTCCTGAGAAAATCTGCAATGTTTTACAGGTTTGGGTCTCTGAGGGAATATATTCTCACCTATACAGGATTACAGTCATATACTTCACCTGGTAGCTCTGTGACATGGTATGATGACTCTTGTGTTCCAGAAGAAACAAAAGAGCTCAAAATTCAATATCAGAACTAATAGATTATAGCTTTATTGTTAGTATCTGGCCCTGCTTACCTGATCCTATTGCTTCTATCATAGCCATATAATCTGGTCATCTTGACTTAAAATCCAAGGCCTTCTTCTCTTTGTTCACTATGAATTTTCTAAATCTCATATTGTTGATTTGTGATGACCCTCTGTTGTTATCGCACATGATAGAGACTCACTGTGCCAAAGATCATGCTGCCAAGCATCAGAGTCTATTGTTCCATCTGGCTGTTATTATTTCATTTGAACATGAACCTGGTGTGTATGGTTCCTCTTTTGGTGTAAGGTTGCTCTTTTATGGTTTGGTTATGAGTAGAACTGCATTTGGTGTATTTAGTAATTCCCTTAATTTGAGTCTGATGCATGTGAAGATTGAGTATTCACCAGCTCATGCAATTTTGATTATTTGACTCATGAAATTGGAGCAGATGGGCCTGGGGCTCAATAATTCAGCTACTGCTGATCAGTATCATAACTTTGTTCATTTATTAATAAGACTATTGCTAGCAAATCTTTATAATTTTTTCTAGTCACTCGAGCAATTGTTTGATAGCAATGTAGCACAACTTGCATCTAGAGGATCTTTTTAGGTTTCATGGAAAGTAAGATATTTTGACATATTTTGTTTAAAAGATAATAATTGCATAATATCATGATTTTTATATTGTGGGTGTTTTTGAACCCAGAATATTGTCTTCTTTTGATAAGTTTAAACTACAGCATGCACTACTATCTTTATAGAGTGTTTTGATATGCTAGAACTAATGGTGAATTTGTTCTGGGTAGAGCTATCAGAAATAGCTTAGGAAGTGGGGGACACTTATGCTACATTTGGGTGTGGTTTTGGCTATTAGAGTGAAATTGGTAAGTTACTGGAAATAATTATGTGCATTTCTTTGATTATCCTTAAATCACTGGAAAGATATCTTATGACGCCATACATCCAATAAATATGTATTAATGAAATGGTATCTTAATGTCAATCCCTGTGATCTAAATGGTGAATTCCTGTACCTCCTGATGTAATCTTAGTCTATTAATATGGAAAATATGTATAAATATTTATATTTAAGAGTAAGATGCAATAATACTGTATAATAATGGAATGAAAGGTAATTTCATTGGATCATATATTGGGTTTACATATATTTAACTGATTGAAATTTATTATTTTTGTTTGGGAAGCATATCTACTGTGTTTAGGGGTTACTCCTCATTGATTATTCTTGTTGGAGCTCAGGAGACCAAAAGTGGTGCAGGGATTGAACCAGGTTGGCTGCCTGCAAGACAAGTACCTTAATTATCATCTTTTGCCCCTTAATTGATTTTTAAAAGACTTATTATACCACCGTGAATTATACAATTACAAAACTTCATGATTAGGTTTCAGTTAAACAGTGTTCCAGCACCCATACCTCCACCAGTGCACATTTCCTTATGCTCAGAAAACTATTTAAACATTTCCATTCCATGAATAATGCAACAGAGCCATCAGTCGCTACTTCTCTTCTTTTTATTATGCTGAAATATTTCCCTAGAGTCTTGAAGGCTGCATCTTAGGGTTTAAATGTAGAGATGATCAGGATATGAGAAACTAGAACTGGCTGGACTTTTCTTTTTTAATGTTCTTTCATTTTTTTTCCTACTAAGGGATAGCCATGCGTATCAATAATTTTCTCCCATATATATTTTTTATTTTTTTATTGTACCACTGTGAGATATACATTACAAAGATGTTCATGTTTGGGTTTCAGTCATACAGTGTTCCAGCACCCATCCTTCCACCAGTGCCCATTTCCCACCACCAATGTCCCCTGATTCCCTCCCCCTCCTCCAGCCTGCTTCTATGGCAGGCACTTTGCCTTCTTTCTCTCTGTCTCTCTGTCTCTGTATGTCTCTCTTTCTTCTCTCTCTCTTTTCTCTTATACATTGTGGTTTTCAATACATACATTTAGAGGCTATCATGTATATCCCTTTCCCTATATTCAATGCTCAGTTCTAGGCTGGTATTATCATTTCCAATGATTATTAGTACACTGTTCCTTTCTCTTACCTAACCTTATTATCATACACTTGCAGTAGATTCCAACTTTTGTCAAGACAAAAGTTGGAATCTGATCCATGTTTTGCCTGGCCTTAGATATTGATATCATACTATTTATTTTTATATCCTGCAAATAAAAGCAGTCGTTCTATATCTGTCGTATTCTTTCTGACTAATTTCACTCAGCATGATCATAGGCAAATTCCATAACTTGTTTTTCTGAACAGCTGCATAGTATTCCATTTCGTAGATGTACCACAGTTTCTTTTTCCAGTGCCTGTTCTCGGGGAACATCTGCAAAAGGGCCAAGAGACCTGGAGCTGCAGACCTTCCGCCGGGACATCTCCTTTCCTTCCAGCCTCCATATAGAATTTTCATGAGTGTTTCTTCATATAGATCTCCCAATATATAAAAGTAGCATTCCCATAAGGGTAATTTGCTACATCACAGTCTTTTATTAGAATTTGTGAGATCACTTCTTGGAAAGAGTGGAGTATTTTAATTATTTTAAAAAAATATTTTGTCATTTAGAATAAATTTTATGCAGAGCTGCTAGAAACCAATATTTTTCACTCAGAAATTTAGCATCACATGACCCAGGGATAATTAAAAATGATATGGATAAAGGGGACTATGCAAACTAAACAAAGACATGAAATGGAATAAGAGAAAAGCTTGATACAGTTGTTAAGAAGAAAACTTCAGGGAGGTCTATTTATAGGGAATAATTATTGTTGATTGATTTAGGAAATGAAGGCGGGAATAGAAAGTCAATGAAAGTGGATGATTTTTCAAATGAATTTGAAGAATCTCATTTATGCCATTATAAAATGATAATTCTTAGTGAACATACCACTTTTCACTTACAGATTTTTAAGGACTTAAAAATAACACTGCTTGAAAATCATTATGCTGCTGAGAAGTACATTCAGTTCACTATTCTACATGCTTAAAGTGAAGACCAAGTGTTGGAGGACATGTTTAGCTAATCTGGGAGTTTTGTTGTTTTGCTCACTCCCAGCTTAATCTTATTTAAGCCAATGTTCATTCTAATGAGATCTCTCTTCTATGTAAACACTGCTAGAGGGTGTGGCAGTTACAGAAGTCACCTTGATTGAATAACTTCTGACTTATACATCTACTAAGACTTCTATGTTTTCTAGTTTGGGCACAGCTCCTCTTTATACCCACTGCACCCAACGTGGGACAGTTAGAATTTACCAGGAGACTACCACCCTGGCTACGCTGAGACTAAAGGAAGACTATAGGAAGGATCATACTAGTTTGCTCTAAGCAGGCGAGTATGACCCTTTCAGTACATGAGAACAAGATACTCAGAATCACACTGGTGCAGATAATAATAAGGACCTTGTGGGTACCATCTAGATTACATGAAGCTCATGAAGTTAAGATGTATTACTTTATATCAGCCCCCTCTCTCTCCAGTGTTTTACATAAGAGATAATCTCGGGATTAGTCCTTGGTGTAACCTTTGTTTATACCTACAATAGGGTGTGGCACTACACTCTGTTTAGGGTTCTTTGTTGGCATGACAACCTCCCGATTGGGTTACTTTGGTGTATATAAGGGGCTGACTTGAGGCCCCTTCACCTTTTGCCTTTTGGTTCCTCAGCCTTCAGCTTTTGGCTCCTGCGGCTTTTGGCTTTGGTCTTTTGCTCTTTGGCCTTTTGCTCCATCTTCTAGTGCTGTGGAAGAGCTTTTGTACTATTAAAAGCCATTTTTGGAACTGCACTAGACTCGTGAGTTTTCATCTGTTCTCCCGGCGTCCTCAGAGGTAGAAGACAACCTCTGTCCTGACACTGTCGGGGACCCCGCGGCTTTCCCCGACAACCAAGAGCAAGACAGGAATTTGAGAAATGTTTCATTCTAAGGGATGAGAGCAAAAGAAAAGACAGAATTCCCAACTCCAGAGTTCTTACATTCGAATAGAGTTGTTTTCCACAGCTAAATTGGAGTGCTTATATTCTGGCAATACCCTGTCCCTATTAAATTATGTTTTTAATCTTTAATGTTTGCTATATATTCAACTGCTTTTATCACTTATCACTTATCTTCCCATTGTTCATTGATTTGCTTGAGCAGGCACCAGTAATGTCTTCATTTGTCCCTGTTGTGTGCAAGTGTAGCCCAATGGCATCTGCTTGCTCCAGGAACATGAAGCGCCTCAAACCATTTGTTCAGGTTTCTGACGAAAAAGTCTGACCATCTCATAGGTGGGTGGCTATGTGTTCTTTTGACATCCCATGGAATCCAGTCGGTAACAGCTTCAGTCCAGCAGTTGTCCCTAAATCGCATTATGTGTCCTGCCCATCTGATCTTCATCAACTTGGCAAATAAGACAACATCCTTGATTCTTGATCATTGATGGAGGTCGGAATCCAAATTCCTTCTCTCACTTGAGTGAAGTGTGATACTCCAAGCGTGACTCTTTTGATTCCTCTTTGGGAGACCCAAATAGCCAAACACATAGAGGAAGTGGTAAAGAAAACGAAGAACCTCCAGCTCCAAGCACAACTTTTCAACTCTACCATTCTTCCTGCACTAACATATGCTGCAAAGATCTGGACCCTATGAAAACAGGATGAGAAGGCTATTCAACTGGTTTTATTAGATTTTATATCACATAGCATTCTTGAATTCTGGGGTGAGATATAGCCTGGAAATTTATCATTGTTTATTTTATTTTATTTATTTTTTTATTATTTGGAAATTTAATTTTAAATGTATTGCCACTTTGGTTTGTTAATAGAGTTTAAGGTTATATTTCTCAGCAGAGCCTCACAACAAGCCAGACCACCCTCCCCTACTCCATGGGGCCCGCCATTTTCCACATCCGGACTTCCCTCTTGTCCACCCAGCAGACCAGACTATCACAGCCCGGATCATCCACAGCTACCCTGCAGCAGTTTTTTTTTCAATCCAGACCAGGTATGCTGAACCAGAGACTCTCAGACATGGGGCAGAGCTGCTACTTGCTCTCCTTGTGCCCAGCTGCTTGTGAGGCGCCTAGGAGGCATGGCGGGTTCTAGCCCTGGCCTGCCACCCAACAGAGCCTCACGACAAGCCAGACCACTCTCCCCTACTCCATGGGGCCCGCCATTTTACACATCTGGACTTCCCTCTCGTCACAACTCCACCCAGCAGACCAGACTATCACAGCCCGGATCACCCATAACCACCCTGCAGCAGTTTTTTTTCAATCCGGACCAGGTATGCTGAACCAGAGACTCTCAGACATGGGGCAGTGCTGCTACTTGCTCTCCCTGTGCCCAGCTGCTCATGAGGTGCCCAGGAGGCATGGCGGGTTCTAGCCCTGGCCTGCCACCCAGCAGAGCCTCACAACAAGCCAGACCACCCTCCCCTACTTCATGGGGCCCGCCATTTTACACATCCGGACTTCCCTCTCGTCACAACTCCACCCAGCAGACCAGACTATCACAGCCCGGCTCGCCCGGCCGTTAGAGGCTGCGTGGTTCTTCAATATATGCTTTGTTTAGAGGTGACTACAACAGTATGCCACCAGCACGGCAAGCCTAGCAAGCTGCTCATGTTGTATTTGATATGCCAAATACCAGTAACACTTATATTAGGTCATTCCTGTGACCTAATATAATGGTTTGAGGCTCTTTATGTTCCTGGAGCAAGTGGATGCCTTTGTATTCTACTAGCATGAGACAGGACATATGGAGATATTACTGGTGCCCGCTCTAGCAAATAGATGATTAACGGGAAGATAGTGATAGTGATAGTGAAGGTTCTATTTCAGGTGAGTTTTTTTTCTTACTCATATTTCTTGTGTCTGATACTGACCTTGTCACATTTTTTGTAGCAGCATTTTATATTTTAAGTTTATGAAATGAATCGAGGAAGATCTTTTTCCCTACTTTGAACAATTTTTTAATTTTTATCTGTCTGTCTGTCTGTCTTTCTATCTATCTATATCTATTTATTTAATTTGCTATTTGGGTCATATCCAGTGATGCTCAGGGGTTACTCCCGGCCCTGCACTCAGGAATACTCCTGGCAGTGCTCAGGTGACCAATGGGATGCCGGGATCAAACCTAGTTTGGCTGTGTGCAAGAAAAAAGCCCTACCCGCTGTCTTATCGCTCTGGCACCTGAACAATTTTTTTTCAATCCTAAAATGATCTCTTCCTTGAATTTTGGTAGCATTTATCTGTAAAAGCACACAGGCCAACCAGCACTTCTGTGTGCTATTTGTGGAAGCACGGACTTCATTTCTTTAATCATCAAATACATGCTTTTATAAATGCATCCAGAGACCATTTCTACACTTTAAATTATTTTAGCATAATATATATTTTACACATTTTTATTAAGTTACTAAGACTTATGATACGGCAACCCATAATTTTTGTGGATATTTTATTCTAACAGCACACTCACCACCATAGAACCTCCTTTCTTCACAAGTGTCTCAATTCCATCCTAAATCCAGTTCTGTAGATAAAATCTTCAGTTACGATGACTTTGATTATTTGTTGTTCCCTATTTTTCTTTTGATCTCATATTTGGGATTGATTGCTCTTACTCTCTTTTTATTTTGGAGATAATAACACCTAGGTGATAAATTGATAAGGTAAAATGTTTTTCAAAAGCTACATATTTTACAGGTATATAAATGAAATATTATGATCCACTCTGCTAATTTCAGGTTTACATGCTATAGATAAGTAAATAAATAAATAAATGCTACATGTAAAACTTTGAAGACTATAGAGAATTGAGAAAAATTTAAAGGGAAAATATGAATATGCACATAGAAGCATAGAAGTGTGTATTAGCTTTAAAAGGATAATATTGGCTTTATGTTAGAATATATGTACTAATTGTCTTAATTAATACATAAAATTGTAATAAAAATGTCTATGGGTGTAAAAATAAGAACATGATTAAATAAAATTTATGAATGATAATTTGTTAATTTGTCATTGCAAACATATAAAATTTCTTAGCAGGACAGGAGTAAACAAACCTTTCTCAGTCTAGTAGAGGGCAACCACAGTGGCATGAATAAATGTCATAAAGAATGCCAAGTGCTGTGGACTTTGTCTTGTCTTTTAAAGAAGGTCCTTTAACGCTTTTTGCAAGATTGGTGGTCAGTCAGCTACCAAGATGAGAGCTATTGCCCCTCTGGCTGGTGATTAGTAAAAATATTAATGGAAAATTATTTGTCCTGCTCCTGGAGTCTTATTTCTGTGCCTCTGACCCAACAGCTTTTCTCTTGGGTGGAGCTCTGATGAGCTGGTGAGTCTGTATTTTGAAAATAACTGCCCTTATGGTGTGGGGGTTCCGTTGGCCTCTTGCGAGGCTCTATTGGGATGGTGGGCCAAGGCTAGAACCCGCCTTCCCTCCTGGGAGCCTCATGATCAGCTGAGAACAGTAGCAGGTCAGATACATAAATGATATATACTTATCATATAATGTAACATATATAATTATATGTATATGTATGTGTATATATATATATATATATATATATATATATATATGAGACTTGCTATAATCATTGTAATGGACATATTTGTCACATAGGAGATTCCTACTTAGAATTCTTCCTATCTTTTCCTGCCTTTCTCCATATCCCTATGTAATCACAGATTTGCTTTTTGCCACTCACTTTTGGTCAATTTTAATCTGAATATAATATAGCAGGCACTGTTTTTGTCTAGTATAGTTAAACTAGCATAGTTATATTTGGTTCCTCTGCTTAGTGATTATATAATGGTTTATTACTTTTTAGTTGCTGAGTAGTATTGGATTGTGTAAAGATTATATTCGTTTGTGCATTTTCCAATTGGAAAATTTTGTTGCTTTTAAGTTTTCGACATTTTAATTAAAGTTGATCTGCACATTTGTGTAGAAGACTTTATGAGGATGTATAATTTCAGGTGATGACTAAAAGTAAATTACCTGAGTCATAAGATTGGGGGACATTTAGCATTTCAAGTATAGTGGTTATTCTATTTTATATAACCACAATCAATGTGTTAAGAGTTAAAATTCCTCAATATTATGGTTCAAACTTGACTAGAATGTCTTTTTAACTGAATCATAGTAAGAGTTGCATATTATTTTGTATATATGTCATTTTGGGTTTAATTTGCATTTTCCTATTGCCTTCTGCATGGGATTAGCTGTTAATTTTCATTGTTGCCCTTTATCAGATTGAGGAAATTACATTTCTGGTTTCTAAGTTTTTTCCTAAGGGTAGATAATTGAATTTTATCAAATATTTTCTACATCTACTGAGAGAATCATATGATTTTATATTTTAGATTACTCCTGTGGTAAATTATGATGCTTGAAACTCATGTTAAATCAGCCCAGTATTCCTGGAATAAACATCATTTGGTCTTAAACTATTCTAATTTTTATATGTCAAATAGTTTGTATATAATCAGTATTTTTTGTTTGTTTTACTAAACCAACACCTGATGGTGCTCAGGACTTACTCATGGGTCTGAGGTCAGGGATAATGCCTAGGGGGTTCTGGCGACTATATGAGGCAAATTGTATTATTACCCTGGTCCATAGTGTTATCTTTTCCCTACAAGTGTGGTAGAATTCCACCCATTGAAAGTACATTTTTCTTTACATGTGTGTGCCTGAAGGGGGTTTTAAACTACAAATTTAGTTTGTTAAAGGTATTTAACTATACTCAAGCCATCTGCAAATTTAAAATTTTCTAAAAAAAAATCTAACTTTCGCAGCATAGGCTTCATAACACTATGTGACTAGAAAGTGGATAATTTTTAGTGGTAACTGCCTCCAAGTTTGCTAAAGTCCTCACAAGCCTTGTTGGCAATATTCCCTACTGTTAATACTTTTTTTTTTTTTTGGTGACTTCAGTTTTGGGTTGCCAATATTTCCTAAAACTGTCTTCGATTTGCATTCATTTCTGATAGATCATTGTGGATTGCAAGAGCTAGGAGGGCTCCTAAAGATGATCTATTTTAACCTTCTCATTTAACAGATGATGAAAACAAATCTGTGTTGCAAAGGTCACCCAGTGAGTTATGACAGAATCAGACACATCTCGTCATTTGCTTCAGGGTTTTCATTGTCCCACCAGACTTTTTCACAAATGCACGTTATCTGTATGCATAGAGCATGCGCCAGCCAGCTAGTTGTTTGGGTACAGGGAGTGATCTGCGCCCTGATATGTTCAGATGGGCAAGAAGATCTATTCAGTTACATTGTATTCTGGAGGAAGTTTTATAATTATGCTTCTGAGTAAACATCTTCCAGGCCTCGTGTTCTCTGACTTTTCTTTGAATATAACATCAACCTGGAGAAAACAATAAATGTAAGCCACCTTGAGTCGTTCAGGTTCTTCATCTATTCCTTATAGTTTCATTTTTTGCTCCACTAATCCCAGACCACACATGCCATGTTGTATAAGTAGCGTTTCCTTCAAATCTTGCCTCTACAAATATGTGAGTGGGTCAGAAAGATCTTAACACAGAATAAAACATTCTACTCACAAAATTATTTTCTTCTGTTTACTTTCCATAGCATTTCCCTAAAGCGCAGTTTAGGTGGTATATCTATAAATTTAAACCACAGAGCCAACAACACTGAAAGCATGACATCCAGACTACAACACCAAGCTTAAATTCTGCCTGTCAAGGAAGTGGTATAGGAGGTGAGAGGGAATCAGGGACACTGTGGAGGGAAGTTGATACAGGTGGTGGGATTAGTGTTGGAATATTATACACCTGAAACTGAATTATGAATTATTTTGTAAATCACCTTGTCTTCATAACATTTAATTAAAAATAGAAACATTGAAAATGAAATTAGGAAAAGATATCATAAGGATTCATCTTTATTAAATTAGGAATAGTCCTGTTTGTCTACCATGGTGCTACTTTCCACATCACCTGTTTATCAAAGCAGTTAAACAACTGAGGGGAGCGTTTGGGGCTTCTTATTTCAGGGTCACACCCTGTCATTGCTTAGCACAGTTTATTTCAAGTCAGCCTTTCTGAAAACCACTCATCAGGAGGTCTGAGCCTTATTAGAGTGTTAAGCTAAGTAAAATTTCTCACATGTTAACTTAATCTCTATCTGTACCTGTTGACAAGGCTGTAATCGACTATCAGTAACTTCTCCATTAGTTATTGTGGGTAGTTATATGTCGGGTCCTATTGCACTCTGCCTGTGTAAGCACCAACTCAAAATATTCAAATTTCTGGATATTTCTCTATGCTGTTTTGATAATAATCACTTGATCACTTGACTTGACATCCCTTTATTCATTGATTTGCTCGAGTGGGAGCCAGTATATCATAGCTACTATGATCAAGTAAATGGAAATGTTACTTGATAATAATAGCTATGGTATTTATAATTTCTTTTGGTTTATGTGGTTAATTTGTTATGGGGTTATACCTGGCAATTTCCAGGGCTCACTCCTGGTTTTGTATTTGTTTTTTGAAGAACTCCCGGTGGGCTCAGGCAACTATATGGGGTGCCAGGGATAAAAGACAGGTTAGCAGTGTGGCAGGCAAAAGCCTTATCCACTGTACTACCTCTCCAGCCCTAATAGGGTCTCTTTCTACCACATATATGCAACATATAATGTTGACATTTTTTCTAGACCTATTAATAGATTTTCCATTTTAATAGCCATTTGGCTCTCTCTTGGGCTAGGGAGAGATGCTCCTAGATCTCATCTGTGTCATCTTGCCAGTGATTGACAAATCTTGATCTGTGAGCAAGTAGTAAGTGTAAAAACTCTCTTGAGCGCTTTTTAATAAAAAGTATGTATTCCCCACAGTCTTCCCAGAATTTCTGATAGACCTTATTTTATGGTTTGATGATGTTTTGGGTTTTATCCAGATAGTAGTAAATTATAATACGTGACACATGCTATACCAGAAATTTTAAATGTCTTTATGTCCTTGTCTGGGACATATATGTCACTTTCATGAAGATTATTCTAGTTTTATACAGTCAATACAATTATCAACTTTATAAGGGGAAACTGTGACTTTACTCAAAATGATTGTCGACCTAATCATATCCTAAAAGCCGTTCCATACTCCAGTGTACTACCTAAGCCAGGAGACAGCACTGGTTCCAAAGGTGACCTTGGAAAAGACATTCAAACATGTAGAGAAACCATTCTATTTCTAATTTGTAAAACGGAGGTTTAGATTAGTAATTTTCTAGTTTTTTATAGCTCAAAAAATTATGCTCTTTATATGAAAATGCAATTATCTTTTAAAGAAGCATAACAATGAACTAATCTCTAACATATGAAACATTTATACACAATTTAGAGCAATATTCATGAAAATATAAAAACTCAAGTACAATTTGGCACCTTTAACACCAATCTTCCATTTTATCAATACTTAATATACATTTTCCCCCTCTAAATATTGAACTGTGACTCTTTCTTTTACTACATTGCAGGTAGCTAGTTGTTGGGCTTATCTACAGCTCACCTGTTTCTGGAATCAAAGTACCTTCCAGCTTTTTGTTTGCCATTTCAAACTGTTCTAAAGAAAAGATCTTCCAAGAATTATTGTATTTTTAAAAATTTGAATTTCAAGTGAAGTCATGCTGTTTTTGTCCTCTTCTGCAATTGTGTTAGTCTATGTGGGTCACACATAGAATTGGATAGTTATGTACTATACTTTCTAGAATAGCTACTTTTGGGGGTTTTGTTTAAAAATAAGTGGAATCTTTTTCTACCATTGGAATGTAGGGCTTCACAAAATAAGAGTACTTGCTAAGTACTCTTATTAATGTTTGTAGCCTATATTGAAATCTGGTTCTAAATGTTGATGGCTTTTCCTTTTCCAGGGACTTAGGTTTTGAATCATTTGATGACAAAACATAGTAGCTAATAGGATTTTTCTTAAAAATTTATGTTAGGTTTTATAATAATAATATAATACAGAGCATGTTCTATAGTAGTATAGGTAAGTTTGGTAAAATAATGCATGCATATACAAATGCATACATGCTTATACATAAATTAGATGTACTTTGCTATTAGTTTGAACTACTGATAATTCTTTTAACTAAGCTCATGACATTTTTTTTTTGCATCTTTCATTTTTTGGTTTGGTTTTTGGAACACACCTGCTCAGGGATCACTCTTTGAAGAATGAACCTGGGTTCAATGCATGCGATACGAACACTTTTATCTTTATACCAGTGGCAAAAGATGCTAATGAAATTTTCCAGTAGCACGCATTCTTATTACTGTTTTTCTTACTTAAGTTCTAGGAGACATGCTCACTCTTATGGTTCCAGGTTTCATAAAATGAAATATTGTAAGACACATTTCTGTGCAGCAGCACATTCTGAACATTCTGTTTCGTCCATCTATGAAAATAAGGTACATAGAAAATAGCAGAGTCAGAGATAGTCCAGGGGCCAAAACTCTTCCCTTCTCAGCAGCTGACCTGGTTTGGATCCTTGGCATCACAGATGGTCTTCTGAGCACTTCCAGGGATGGTCCCTGAACACAGAACCAGGATAAAATCTGGAACATTGCCTGCATGATACTTAAATTAAGAAAAAAATTCATATAGTATATAATTTATATATCATATATTATTTTTATATTATATAAAATATATCCTGCCCCTCAAGGTGTTACAGGTATGGCTGCGGTGCCCAGCTGTGTTGGTAGGTGGCAGACAGTAGACAGACTTTTCTACACCCAGGGCTCTGCCCCATGGGCCCTAGATGGTTGATGGTCTGACATAGAAAAAGACTGGGCTCCCTGGGATGAACCCAGAGCCACGGCAGAGCCTGGCAAGCTACCCATGGTGTATTCGATATGCCTTAAACAGTAACAATAATGGACCTCATTCCCAACAAATGATTACTGATACTCAAGCAACATTACTGATACTCAAGCAAATTGATGAACAACAGGAAGACAAGTACGAAATGAAATCTTACCTAGCCATATAGGAAATTCTATTTTCAAAACAAAAGCTTTAAAAATTTTACTTCAGGAGTTGAGGATATAGTTCAATGACAAAATACTTGCCTTGAATGCATGGCATCTAGGTTTTTTATGCAGCAATACACACATACAAATACAACACACATACTCTATATAGTTAATGAACTTTGGACATATTTGAAACATAAAGAGTCATCAGAAACACTAAAGTTAGTAGAGATCAGTCACAAGAGAAGCTTTGAAAAATAACTTTCTGGGGCCTCACAGAGAGTGCATTGGGTTGGGCAGTTGCCTTGCACATGGCTGACCATTGCTCAATCCTAGCATCATGATTTTGGATACATGGATTGTGACATTTATGAGAGGTCTTAAGAAGATTTTCCTTGTAGACCATCAGGCACAAACTTTATTAGGAGAATGCTGTATTATGCAGTATGGAAAAAATGTTCAGGACAATTTTACCCCCCCCAGGGAAACACTGTTTCAAGGGCTTTACTCCAAATTGTTCTATTGTAATAAATATGGCAAGTAGCATTGACTTCATTCTAAAAGTAAAGAAATGTATTAGGAGAAATTATGTTTTTCTTAAAGTCAAGGAATTAGTAAGTAGAGAGTCAGTATTCAAACTTGAATCTATCTGCCTAAGAGAAGGGTCTGAAGTTTATTAGTCTTTGAAAGTGTCATTCATTTTTCCATTTTATTTATTATTTATGAATTTATTAGACGTTTCACACAAATTGATGTTCAATATTCAGGAAAAGTTGTCATGTGAAGAAGTACTAGTTTAATTTGATGCTGCTTATGTATATTTTAAATAGTAAAACTCATGAATGAATGAATACTGTATGTTTTCTGTGAGTCTGAGTCTGGAAAAGCACATGGTTAATGGGTATCAGTGGTTACATTTGTGGAAGGAATCAAGATAGGCAGAGAGGTTAAAGAAAACTTATGTCTGATGCTACTTTAATTATTTATTGAAGATATATTCATGCATTATTTGTGAATTTAAAATTTAATTTTAAGATAAATATTTCTGGACACAAAATGGCTTTCCATACAGACACAGTTATGATATAAAGAGCTTAGATTAAGTAAATGAAGAAGTAGGATGTGTTTATAGAAATTATTTAGAACAACTTTTGTGTTGTGAGTTGTAACATTTTTTGATTTTTCATTTCTCATTGCTGGTTTCTTCTGAATAAAGTCAAGCAAATGTCCATTAACAATCCCTGAGACATAGCCAGTTAGATATATCTTGTTTTTCTGAGGAATATATGAGAAATATGCTAGATTAGAGCAGAATTTCTTATTAGCCCTTCTTGCTCTCTCTCCCTCTCTCTCTGTCTCTCTCTGTCTCTGTCTCTGTCTCTGTCTCTTTCTCTCTCACACACAGACACACACTTACACACACACGATATTCAGTACTCCTCTGGAAATGTACTTTTAAGGAAACAGAGAGATAGCTATCCTAATTATATTTTAAGATGCTAACACCCTCTACCACTGTCCCATCATTAGCGTATTCCCAGGGGGCTTTATCATCCACTTTGAGAAATACTGGGTTAGAGCTACTGGTCTGAGGCATGTTCTCCAGTAGGTATTTGCATATAATTTGAATGCAATTTATGCTTACCCCCACCCTATTTACTTATTTATTTTTGGAATTTCCAATTAGTTGCTCAGGGACCCCTTCTGGTGATACTGGGGTTGGTGGTTCAATTCTCAGGCACGGTGATGCTGCTTACTCCCTGTGGTGCTGGGAACTAACAAGCCTATCCCAGTGATGCTCAGGGGCCTCCAGGGTTATATCTTTGGTGCTAGAGTCCCCAGGATGCTAGGGATTATATTCAGCCCCTTTCCCATGCAAGCTTTAGCCTTGAGCTACCTCAAATGGCGAATTCTTATGGATGGAATTACTAGCAAATCACTGAGTTGAGTTGTCAGTAGACTCTAAGAAAAGTTTGTGGCTGTCTTCTATTATGCATCTCCTTTGGGGACCTCATTTAGATGTCCCAATGTCTATTTAAAAAAATAGACACTCAAGTCCCACAGTGAGTCAAAACTCTAATCCTAATTAGCCTCTGTTGAGATTCTTAGGTCCTAAGAGTTTGTGAGTAGTGCCTAGTGTGCCAATAGTTTGGCTTTTTTGGCTGCATAACTCTCCACATCCTTCAAATATCAGTTTAGCTTCCACATCCCCTAGAAAGTCCTTTGAATCCTACTGGCTAAACTAGGCTGTGTGTTTCTTCATGTACCTGCCTAACACTCTGTCTTCCACACCATCTTACTCCCTTCTTGAGACAATATCAGGCAAATTTCACCCTTTTCTAATTAAAATTGCAATAATATTCATATTCTTATTTTTTTTAATTTAATTTTTGTGTTGGGTCACACATGGAGGTGTTCAGGATTTACTCTTGGTCACTTGTTGTAGGTTCAGCAGACCATCTGGGGTACCTGGGATTAAACCTAGGTTGCCTGCATGCAAGGCAAGTGCCCTACTGCTGTATTATTACTCCAGGCCAAATGCTTTATATATAAATGCCTGACCACTTTAGACCTACTGAAGTTGAAATTTTAGAATTGGATTGAAGTACTTTTTATGCAGTTGTATTTTGGTATATAATGGCAGCTAATGTTTCATGACATTGAGATGTAAATTAAGGAGAGGAAATCTGGTGATATATTTTTCTGATTTACACAAAAGTTCTTTATTCATCTTCTAGTCTTGCTAGAGTCACCAGGATACTGTTACAAAGATGAAGGTCAATCTGGCCTGCTTGAAGATTGAAAGACCTAATGAAGATGCCTTTAATATCTGAGCAATGACATTGTACACCTTGAAGTTATAGTTTTAAATGCAACTTTCTAAAGAAATATAAAAAACAGGCTTATCATGATCACTTTTCCACAGTATATCTGGAGAAGTTGTTAGTAATTTTGAATTAATTTTTTAATGTATTTACCTTAAATATTGTAAATTTTAATATCCTTTAAACCTAGATTTCTATGTCACAGTGATAAAGTTCAGAAAAAACAAAGTAGAATAGGAACTCGGGCAGAGTCGTGAGGTAGATATATAAAGTGCTTTTTAGACAAAAAAATATCCATTGCCAACTTTTGCCTTTTCATCTCGGGTGCAGAATAATTTACAAAGTTCCACTTTCAAATATCCTTTATTGAAGCTTTCCTTACAGCTTTCTACAGGAGTCCGTGTGTCCCACATATGGCTCTGTTAACTCTTATTTTTCCCCTAATTGCTTTAATCTTAAAATATGAGAAAGAATTAATTAACTATCCTGATGGGGAAGGAAAGTTAATAGCAATTTTAATGAGTGTAACCTTAACAGGATTTGTAATAACCCTGAAAAGATGGTGAAGTCACTTCTTTCTCCACTTGACTCTCTCACCTTCTGTGAATGGTCAGAAGTGCTGATTACAAGTGATTAATTACCTACTAGAAGGCTTGTCTCCGGCTCCTCATCTTATCCCCAAACCAACTGCAGTCTGAAGAATGTAGTGATATTTCTAAATGTGAAAAGATAAAAATTGCTTTTCGACCATAGAAAGTGCTTATCAGACAACAAATGATGAACGCCTGGCTAGAGCTTCTAAGCCAGAACAGCGGGTAGCAAAAAAGTTGTATTAGGCTGGTTTTAGAAATTTGTACCTAAAATGGCAGAGTGTGGTACCACACTATAAGTGAGACATTTGTGCTACCATAAGGTAGAGGATTACTGCCTAGAAATATTCTTCAGGGTATTAGAACAGAGGAAGGAAGAGCCCCAATAGTGTCTGAAGGTATTACTGAGTTGAATGTTCAGTCTGGGGTTTGGGAATAATGAGGAAATAGGAATCTGTGCAAGAGGAGTGGAAAATTGGGAGTAGAGTTACATAGTGATGAGAGATCAGAAACCTGCATGGGAAGAATGCTTGATTCTTTGATCAAATAGTAACTTGTAGACAATCAAAGTGAGCTTCCACAGGGCCCAGCAAAGAGCAATTAGTAGAGAATGAATAACTCCCAAGGAATTCTAAGGGTCACTGTCTTGTACAGTGCTGGAAGACATTTGTGTTCCTTGCAGTCAGAGTAGAAATAGCTTAATTACACCCTAGAGATTCTATAGAGAGCCACGAAAGGCCATATACAACTAGCAGGATTAACTTAGTCTTGGAGTAAATGCTGCTCTGGGATGACTCAGATTCTAATGTCTCAGGGAGACTACAAGTAAATATTCTGTGTTTGCAGCAAGATAATAAAATTCATATGTACAACAATGTGACATCTTTAATGTCCATATACAACTAAAATATATATGAGAGGTGAAAATAGTAAAATATATCCTATAGCAAGGAGCCTAATTACTGGAGAGAAGCAGGGTTTGTTGCCAGAGTATAGATACAAAAGAATGATCAGATAACATAACATTCTTTTTTGGTTTTGTGTTGTTTGGGGGCCACAGATGGCAGTGCTCTGGGCTTACTCCTGGCTTTGTGCTCAGGGATTAGTCCTGGAGGGTTATGGGTATAATATGTAGTGCCATGGATCAAACCCAGGTATGCTGCATGTAAGATAAGCACAATGCCAGAGTTATATTTCTTCAACCCCTCAAATAAGTACCTTTAACAATTTTTATGTATGTTTAAGCATGTGAAGGAAATATACATTTCTGCAATTGCAGAGGATGCAATAGTAAAATGGAATATGTAAATACAATAGTGAAATGGAATATATAAAAGGATCCTAATTGGATGCAAAGAGATCATAAATGTCTTGTGTGAGTGAAATTTAAAAAAATACTAGTGGCATTAATAAGTTATTCCTAGGGAATAAAATATTATAAATTACTAATTCTAAATCAAATGTTAATAGTAAGATAAGGACCAGAGCAATAACTAGTGAGGAAGGTCCTTGCCTTGCACACAGTAAAACCAGGTTTGATCCTTGTATAGCATGTGGTCCCCAAAGACAGCCAGAATTGACTCCTGTACACAGAGCCAGAGTGAGTCCTGAGTGCCAGTAACTGTGGTTCAACCTCCTAATTCTCGTCCCCCAGAAGTCAGATAAACTGTACAAACTGAAAACCAAAGTGAAAAAGCTGAAAATAAATGAACAGAGGTTCAGTCTAGTTGGACTATATCTGGCTATATTTAATATCATTTCTGTATATCCAATTCATAGAAGAAATGGAAAGAGGTATTGAAACAGAAAAAAATGTTTTCACAGTACTGGTGCTGAAAATGTCCTAATTCAATTAAAATATACAGCACATGTTTAGGAATCTCAAAAAAAAATGTGAGTATTTTATTTGAGATTTTTTTATTTCTTGAGATTTTTTTTTGATATTCAAAATTTATCAATGCACTTTATGATAAAAACATTCAAAATGATAAAGAGAAAACATTAAAAGTAGCCATACGAAATAGCTTATTGCATACAGGAAAATGGTAATAAGAATACTTTTTTCTTTTTCTTTTTTTTTTGCTTTCTGGGTCACACCGGTGGTGTTCAGGGGTTACTCCTGGCTCTGCACTCAGGAATTACTCCTGGCAGTGCTCGGGGACCATATGGGATGCCGGAGATCGAACCCGGCCAGCATGGGCTGGCTGCTTGCAAGGCAAATGCCCTACCTACTGGGCTATCGTCCGGCCCCAGAATACTTTTTAAAAACATTTTTGGGGGGCACTCATGGTGCTGCCCAGTGCTTACTCTTGGTTCTGCACTCAGACATAACACTTGGTGGGCTCGGGAGACCACATGCAATGTGGGGATCAAATCAAGTTGACTGCATGCAAGGCAGGTTTCTCACCCACAGTGTTATTGCTTCAGCCTTAGTAATAAGGATATTTCTACCTACTCATCCGAAAAATTGTAAGACAGAAAATGGAGAACATTAATGTCCAAGAAGAAAATATAAAAAGGGCTTATATTAAAATATTCTTTAACATGAAGGTTAATGAAAGCTTATAGACATGTTCCCAAAAAAAGTTAATTTGTTGTCAGCAAATCTGCATTACTTAAAATGTTAAAGAAGTTCTTTAGATTTAAGATCATGGTACCAAATGGAAATTGGGTTCTATATAAAGAACAATGAAAAGGGTATGTGGGTGGATACATTGAAATTATTTTTATGATTTTAAATTTTTTCTAAATGATATTTGAGTGTTAAAGAAAAATGATAAAATTACTTATGCATGCTTATGATATGTGCAAAAGTAAAATTTATTGGATGAATAAAAACAAAAGGAAGGTTGAAAATAGAAGGTATCCATTATAAAGTTATTGTCACCAAAGTGACATGATGTTACTGCAGGTAGAATGTGATATATTTGAAGACATATTTTAAACCTTAGAGAAATCATTAGAAATCATTAAAAACTATTTTTAAGCAAAAATATGCAATACAAGGCATATTACTAAATATTGACAAATTGATAAAATAAAAGCCAGGAGGGGAGTTTAATAGAAATGGAACAAAATCAACCCCTACCTGCATATTAAGTTTAAAATCAATAATACAAGTTTTTAGTTTTAGTAAATTCATAATATTAGTTAAAATCCAGAGTTTATCAGACTGGATAAAAAAATCCATGGCATGCTATCTATAAACAAGAGGTAAACAATGAAGAATCAGAGAAGGCAAAAAATTAAAGTATTTGAGGAAATTATATTTTCAAATACTGCTTGTAGGATAGTTTGAATGGATAAAGTAATAGATAAAGTAATAGATAAAGTATTCCGATGAGATGAGGGAGATAGCTGGAAGGGCTGGATTACAATACACAGAAGGTCCCATGTTCAATCCTTAGCACCATAAGGCATCATAGCATTGCTAAGGCTACTTGGTGTCCCAGACCAAAAAATAATCTTTAGGACAAGAATTATTGTTTTTGGGGAGGCACACCCAGAGATTCTTGGGGTTACTCCTGACTTTGCACTCAGAAATCACCCCGAGAGAGCTTCAGGAAATATCTGAGATACCTACCATCCATGGAACCCAGGTGAAATGTGTGTAAGAAAAGTACCTTATTTGCTGTACTGTCTCTCTGTTCCAGGATCAGGATTATTGTTAGAGAAATATTATTGTATAATGATCAAATGGTTACTGTGTATACCAATACAAAGTGTATGTGAATCTAATAAGTGTTTTAAAACATGTTAATTGATAATGACAAAAGAAATAGACAATTCTATAAGTATATTTGCGGATTTTAATATTTTTCTCTCAGTAAGAAAGGTAGCAGATATAAAGTATTTGAACAACACTGCAAATCTGTTCAGCCTTACTGATCTTCATAGCACCCCATACCTGACTATTATAGGTACTATTATAGGTGACTGTATTTTCAAGTTCACTTAGAGCATTCACTGAGATAAATGTGCTGAATCACATAACATATTCAAATGAACTTGAAAATAACTTTTTAAATTTTTCAAATTATTGCTATTATTTGGGTTAGGGACCACTCTTGAAAATACTCAGGGCTTACTCCTGGATTTTAGGGATCACTCCTGGCAATGCTGGGGATTGAACCCGGGTTGGTTGCATACAAGGCAAACCCCTACACACACACTACTCTCTCTCTAGCCTCTAACAAATACTTGGAATTTAAAACTGCTGGTAAGTAACTTATCAGATGCTATAGACAGGGCAATTTCTTCTGCCATCTAAAGGCTGACTCTAGCCTGCTCAAAACAAAATCATCTGAGACCAGTGTACTGACCTAAACAAAATGAAAACAAACAAAAAGCAGGCACCAGTATGGTGCAAGTGAGCCAGGATGAGAAAGAGTGTTATTCCTCCTGTGTTCAGTTTTCAATTGTCTGAAAATTTTCCGGGTGTTTAGTGGCGAGGTTGATTCAGGACCAATTAGCTTGACTTGGGTCTGTAATCAGATCGCTTCCCTGATGTGCACATATCTCTTTGGCAGTCTCACCAGATATTGGCTTCTCTTGGTCTCTTCTGAACCCATCTCCTGGTGATTTTGGTGCCTGTTGTTAGCAAATATGATTTTTCTCAAAACCAACAGGATTTACTATAACTGGAGAGAACATATTGGAGGCAGCATTGCCTTGTTACTCCTTCATGTGTGACTTGGGATATATCCAGGAGGCCCATGTTATGCCCACCTTATGCAGTTTGTTGGCTTCATCTGTGACCTCTTCCTACTTCAATCTTTTTGTTCAATCTCTGCTCATTGCAGACTTTCCCCGAACAGCAATGGTGGTGGAGCAAAGATGTCCCCTAACCATAAGTCAAAGAAGCAATCATTAGGAAAATTAAAAAATGCTTAGGAATTTAATGAAAGTTAAGGCAGGACTTTCAAGGGCATGAGAGGGAGAGAGAGAGAGAAAGAGAGAGAGAGTGTGTACAGGGGGTAAGGGCTTGTCTTGCATGAAGCAGATTGAATTCACCTGAACTGAATTCAATTCAACAGTTGTCCTGTTTTTCCCCAAATAGAAAATCTGAGTATTCCAATTTAGAAAATGGTTTAACCTAATAATTCAGCATCTTCTCCAAAAGAAAAGCATAAGTATGGATAGTTCTGCAAATATTTAAAGAAGATGTAATATCAATTTTATATAAACTCATTTTAAGCGGTTAATATAACACTGCTATCCAAGCCAGACATTAAAAATGTAATATAAGACAATAGCCTTTTTATAAATACAGATGGATAATGCTTTTGCTTTAAATAAGAAGAGAATTAGCACGCCAAAGCTAGCAACACAAGAAAAAGTAGCACATAATGCTTAAGTGACATTTATCTTGGCATTTAAGATTGGTTTAATATTTGAAAATCAATCAGTGTAATTCACCACATTAACAGAATAATGGAGATAAATCATGCAATCATTTGAATAGATAGCAGAGAAAACATCTGACAAAATTTAACCTCCATGCATGAAGAAAACTTTCAGTAAATTCAGAATTGAATGAGTATTCCTCAACCTCATAAAAAGTCATCTTTGAAATTTATCTGTAGCTAATATTGCAAACATCAAATTTTCTTCTGACTGTCAGGAACAATTGTCTTCATATGTTGTATAAATAAAGTTATAAAGTTATTGTGATTCAAGATCTTATATAAAACTCAAATATATTTCTATGTTATTATGAATAGTTGGAAAATGAAATAAACATGCCATTTAAAATGAGTTCAAAGAGACAAAAATTTTAAGGATAATTTAATGATCAAAGAGTTTAATGATTAATGATTTAATGATAAATTTAATAATTAAAGAAATGACATGGAAAGCTACAACCTATTACTGAAGTTAGTAAAAAGTATAATAAATGGTGAGGGTGTCAAGATGGCGGCAATATGGCAACAAATGCTTGAGCTGGTCAAAAATGGCAGCTTTCAGTACTCTGAACAGCAGATAAGACCAAAAACTTTCTGAGTGAGTGAGTGTGGGGGGGCCCCTGTGGAAGTCCTGACTCAGGGAGAGAACCATTAAATGAGACTGGCTGGTCACAGCAAACAATGACCAGGAGTGGGGCCCATTGGAATAAGGACAATGGGACCCGCAGTTAATAGAGGCCCCATGGCTCTTGACACCAGGCACGATGACAGAATTTAGATACATCTGAAAAGGGCATTTTGATATTGAGGGCAACTCAATGTCTCTACAGAGCAATGAATTTGAGTTACCGAGGCACTCCAGTTTCTACAGAGTAAACCACAGCTTGCATCAGTACCAGCCCCACATACAGGCAAAAAACAATGAATGGGTTCCCTGAACCTCAACTGTCTGTAAGTCTGGGATGGGGCCCTGATGATCTGGAGGCCCCAGTCAGCCATCTAATGTGCCCATGTAGAGAATGGCAGCAGCCCAGCTCTGGTCCCAATTCTGATTAGGGCCATGCAAGAGCCATGGCTACTGTATCACAGGAGGAGCTTCAGGTCTGAGCTGAATTGCCTGGATGGGTGGGGAAGGCACACCAGCCTCACGAATGCACCTTCTGGCTTCCTGATAACACAAACTAAGCACAGTTTTCAACAATCTAGGACTAAATCTCCCAAGAAGTTAAACTGGCCAAAGTTAGGTATGTGGGTACCTTGCCCACAAACTGCCTCCTGCTCAAGTATACAAGTTCACTTACTGCCTGTGCTCTGGAAACTCATAAATAAACCTCAAAGAAGGTCTGAAGCCTCAGCTAAGAAGCTCATTCACTGGCCAGGATCTAGAGACTCATACAACTCTCGAGGAGATCAATAAGTATCAGAGATGCTCCTGGTCCACCAGCCTGACTCAAGTGGGGCAATTAGGAGGGGGAAGTTTTTGGGTCTGGCCAGTCCCAGCAGAGTCTCAGCAGCTGAAAACCTCCACACTCCACTGCCACTTCCATGTTCAAGTCTGGACTTCACTGCTCAGACAAGCTTCACCCTAAAATTAAGTTAATGAAAAACTCAGGTATGTCAGTTTTGTGACTGAGATCTCCAAGCTTTCATGGAATTGGGATCCCTCTCTGTTGCAGTACACTGTTGCCCAGAGCATCTGCATCTTGCCTGGAGTTACCTCCTGCAGGCTACTTTATAGTTAGGGGCAAGGCATAAAGTCACAGTTTCAATCTGTCACAGTTTCAATCTGCATCTTGCCTGGAGTTACCTCCTGCAGGCTACTTTATAGTTAGGGGCAAGGCATAAAGTCACAGTTTCAAATATGTGGCAGTATATCTTATCATGTATTCTATGTTGGCTGGCATAAATATTTTCTCTCATGCTACCACAATCATTGTGGGACTAGATAAATCTTACCAGTATATTTACCTGGCCATGTTGGATCTCTAATATAGTTATAATTAGATCAGAGAGAAATGCTGCTTGCCTCCAAGCAAGCTAGTGTGGCTCTCTAATAAGTCTAAATGCTAATATACAAAATAACAATGAAGTAAAGACGAGAATCTTGTGAAGGCTTGGAGAAATATATACCTGGCTGTAGAATATCCATTGGTACAGATGCATGCCTTTGTATTCTGAGATACAGTTCATCTCAGATGCCTCTCCCCCATCTACCAAGGGCCTGCAGCCTTGGCTGGGCAATATTACCATTTCAATGGGCTGAGGTGGGTTCCTGGGAGAGGTTACCAGAGGGGATTGACCCTAACTGCTTTCCTTTGATGTGAGCCTGTCTGGGCTGAAAAGTAATACAAGCTGTAACCTGCTTTCTTCCATGCCTGTTTTGCCTTTTCTCTCCTCTTCCTTCTTGCTCTCTGCCTCCTCTCTCCTTCTCTCCGTTCTCTTCCCTGTTGGGCCTCTGCACGTGGTATGACCATCTTGCCCTAGGATTCTAAACCTACATGTGTCTGGGGCCCAGCCAGGAATCTAAAGTCTGGGGTTTTCCTGTTACTAAATTGTATACCAGAACAAGTGTGAGTAAAGCCTTTTGAAAGTTTGCTGTATTCTCAGTTCTTTCTGTCTGATGGCCTCCAATTCCCTGGGAAAGAAGGGGATCAATATACCCTGCTCCCAGAATTTGTTGGGGCACCAGCATACCCTCTCCCCAACCCTATTCCTCCCGAAGCCTTGCAGACACACCCATGAACCTCCTTAAGTGCCAAGTAATCCCATCCACCAGCCATAATTCAGAGACTCAGACATAAATCTTGAAAGAGATCAATAAGGAGCAGAGATGGCCCTGGATCTCCAGGCTGACTCAACTGGGGAAATTCAGAAGGTGATGAATTAGCAGAGTCCCAGCAGCTGAAAACCTCCACACTCCGCAATCACTGCCATGTTCAAGGCCAGACTCCACTGCTTGGTTGAGCTCCACCCCAAAATTAAGCTCCTGAAAACCTCAGGTATGCAGGTTTTGTGACTGAAATCTCCAGGCCTTCAATCACTCAGAATTGGGTTCTGTCCTCCAGCTCTACTCCCTGCTGGTAGTAGAAGTTACCTCCGTGTCCCAAAGTCAACACACAATTAAAAATTTAACTTCATCTTTATCATCCCATTAAAATTTTTGGAATTCCTGGAGTGCTTGACTGTTACAATGCTGATACATCATCATTACAAGTTATATGTTGTGATAAGCAATGTGAAGTAAAATAGTGCCTTCTAAGGGAGTTGGAGTCAGGCTTGGGAGGTGGGTGGGAAATTGGGGACCTTGGTGGCTGTAAGGCACATTGGTCGCGGCAATGGTGCTGTAATGCTGAATATCTGAAACAACTGTAGTGTGAAAAACTTTGTAATTCACAGAGTTTAAATAAAGTTAAAAAAAAAAACAAAAAGTAAAATAAATGGAGAGATGCCACATTTGTGTATGAAAAGCGTTGATGTTAAAAAGCATGATCTCTCTAAATTATTATAAATTCCAATAGGTTTTTATGAAAAGATATTAGCAAGTTAATTATTAAAGTGTAGTATGTGACACTTTGTAATTTTAAGACTTACTATAAAGTTAAAATAAGAATGTATAATTGAAATGAAAATAGACAAATAGATCAATGAATCAGACTAGAGAAACAAAAAATAAGTGCTCACTTATCTGATCAGTTGATTTTTAATCAAGTTGCCAAAGCAATTGAAGGAAAAGTGTTTACCATAAATGGGGTCAGAGTACAAGGGAAGAGGCGTGTGCTAATCCATGCATCCCACCACAGACAAAGTTAATCCTAGGTGGATCATCAATGTAAGTGCTAAAGCTAAAATGATATAAAACATTTAGGTAAAAAATGTAGTGAATATTTTGTGAGCTTAGAAGGAAAAATTGTGACAAAATGAGGCAGTAAGAATCAAATCTGGTTTTCAAAATGAATAGGTAATCCACAGACTGGGAAATATATACTTGACAAAATCTATTTATAATATGTAAGCACATTGTACAAGTCAGTAATAAAAACACAGATAGCAATATTTTAAAACATGTACAACAGACAAACTGGTTACGTGCAAAGAAGGTCTACAAATGTCTGCTGAGTACATGAAAAAGTGCTCAGCATTATTGGGAAAATGCAAATGAACTATCAGTAATGTTTAGCTCAAACTATACAGTGTTCACTATTCTTGAATGCTCATACGGATATCTGAAATCAAAAATATTTACTGAGTGTTTTTGAAAACGCGGGAGCAGTTAGAAATTGTCATACTTTGCTGGAATAATTCCATACTTTAATGGACTAGTCAGTTTATAAGCCATTCTAGCAATTTCTCTTAAATTAAACAAACACCTACCCATCAATTTAATTGTAAGTATTTACCCAAGAGAAATGAAAAATAACTTACATATAGTGAGTGTATATATACACACACATATATACAAAGAAGACTTTATTCAGTGATGTTAGTGTAGGTGTAGATATTTTAGCTTAGCATCACAACACTCCACATATCCTTCCGCATAAAGAACAAGAAATTTGCTGTATATATAATGGAAAATTCTCATGAATAGAAGTGGAACAAGCTATTGATGAATGCAACATAATAGATGAACTTCCGAAATTATTGTGCTGTGTATAGGAAGTGTGATATAAGTATTCATACTAAATGATTAATTGAAATTAAGTTATTCAAACATTTCAAAGTACAACTTTAAACGCGGTGTCCCTTTTCTCTGTTTTCCTACTGAAACAAACATCCAAGAATTAGGGGAAGTCTTCTGCTCAATTCATCATCTATTCTACATCATCAGTTGATGGTAGTTTATCACTTGATTTTTAATACTTTACTGCTCATCGCTGATGAACACTCCAATTTACAGTCTACTTATAAGCTTAGTGAACTAAAAGATAAATTTCCTTTTATTGGGTTTTTAAATTTTAAAATTTATTTTAAAGTGCTATACAATGGGTTTTAAAAGTAAACACAACCTTTGTTGCATATTATTCCTTAGAATACTTCCACTATTACTGCTTTATTTTTCTGATGATGTGGAACCTTTACTGCTTCATGCTCTGCTCTTACAAATACTGCATGTATTTGAATATGCCCATCTTTCTTTGTGTTACAGTTTTTTTGGCTAGGAGTAAGTCAGGATAAGGTCAAGGTTTGCTCCTTTTCATTTTCAACTAAACACAGTTTAGGTGGACTATCATGGTTTGCATTTTCACCAGAGATACTGTGCCTCTCAGTCACACCAACATTGGGTATTACCAATTTTTTTTCTCACATTGTGATAGACTGTAGGAAATACTTGTTTTATGTTACATTTTCTTATTGAGTTTGGGGATTTTTTGGTACATGCGTTAATTATTAAGATTCTGTTGTATATGAATTAACTATTAATAAATTTTATTTATTTTTAATCCTGGTCTTTAGTTCTTTCCGGTTTGCAATATATATTTATTATAGTGCAGTTATTAACTTATGCCAGCATTTGCAGAATAGAAATGAATCATTTTGATTTTTTAGTTTTGAAGAAATCCCATACATGACTTCATTTTATAGTCAAATTCATTAATTTTGGTGAATCTAAGAGGTTTTTCTTAACCCTCAAGTTACACACATGCATATATGTTCTTTTAGCTTTGTAGTGTAGCTTCTTTTATTTAAGATATTGCTCCATTTGGATTCTATCTTTCTTTCCTCCCTCCCTCTTGCTCTGTTTCCTTGGGATTCTTATACTCAATAGCAGCAAAATGAATTGATTTAGAAAAATATGAAGAGCATTATCTCCATGAAAACATTAAAAAATCTAGCATTCCAAATTTAATTTGGTTTTGAAAATATTTTAGCTTCTCAATTTATGTATGAGATCAATTTCACTAGAAATTAATTATATTTTCTGTTAAACATGATAAATGTCATTGTCTGTATCATTCAAGCATAGCTACATAAAATTATTTTGAATGCCATTAAGTATATTTTTTTTATTAAAGGTCAACACAAAAGTCCTTTGTTGTTTTATTTGTGCAGAAGAACCACACAATTAGAACTCAGTAGCTAAGTGAGTTGTAGGAGGAACCAGACTCATTCCTACTTCATAGGAACATCTATTAACATTGCAATTGCATATATGGGACGTCTTCCATTTTGTTTCATCATTAGACTTTAATCTCTTCTGAAAACAGGTGACTAGGGAGAGGGCATGCTCCTTTTGGGCAATGTAGAGAAATATAAAACTGGCTTCTTCCTAAATAGCACTATCCACATACAGAGGGCAGTCTGGACCTTTTGGTATATTCTTTTGTAATGAATACCACTTTTGGGTCCAAAATTAGGGGTAGAATAAAATCTTTTGACCAGAGAGAATTTGGCTTTTTCACCAGATTCTTCTTCATTATAACACCTTCATCTCTTTTTTCTGTCTCTCTTCCCTCTTGGTCCAAAATCTCCCTCCCCTGACAGTTTTGTTTGTACTTCTCAATATTTAGAAATTTCCATATTCAATCTACTGCATGCATAATTTGGCTCTTACATTCCTCTACCTTTCTTTGTTATTATTATTCATTTCTTCCCTGGTCCCTCATCCTCTGCCAATCATAATTTTGTAATTATGACTCCTGATATGCAGGTTTTAAAAGTATACAAGTAAAGAAAACCCCGAGGTTACTCAGTCTTGTTTAATGCTGAAATAGATTAAGAATTTTAGGGTTGCTGGAATAGAATGAATACATTTTACATGTGACATAGATGTGACTTTAAGAGAGGCCAGGAATGGAATTGTAGGAACTGAATCTTTATGTCTTCCCCTTGTCCAATTCACATATGGAATGCCAGTACAATGGTATTTGGAGGTGAGTGCTTGAGAAGTAATTAGGATAAAATAAGATAAAAATGAGATAAAAAGAGGAATGATTGTATTGGTGATTTTTCAGAAGCAGAAGAAAACACATTCAATCTTTCTGCCTCGCTATCCTCTACACACACACACACACACACACACACACACACACAATGACACAGCAGTGCGTCATTTGGAAGCCAGAAAGACATCAAGACAGCTCTTGCCAAATATGTCAAGGATGACACTCTGCTTTTTGGACTTTCAGCCACCAGATTGTAAGAAAAAAAAATTCTAGTCTATGGTATTTTGTCTAGTGGTCCAAGCTGATTAATATAGTTGATGTCACCTTTTCTTATTCCTATCTTTAGAATCACTTAAGTGTGAAAACTTCTTTTATACACTTTTTAAATGTGATTTTCTGGTTGCTAAAGGCAGAGATATAAGTTAGTTCCCTATTACTTCTTCACAGAAGGAAGAAGAGGTCTCTTCCAATTAAGTTTTCGAGCAAACACAAATACATTGTAATGAAAACTTATCCTATACTTTAGTATATCTTGGTGTGTTATTTATTCTGAAGGTGATTGAACAATTAGATGTTTGCATGTATGATACCCTATTCTCGATCTCATTCTCAACTTTTATAGCTAGGTATGGTAGAAAGTTTATTCATTTTTCCTTATCAGCTTTCAGAATTAAAATGTTACTAAGCAAAATTTTTTTAACTAAGCAAAATTAATTTCTTCTTTAGCATGCAGAATGAAGAGATTTGACATTTTTTTTGGAATGCCAAGTGATCGTGTTTATGACTTGCTGAGGAATTAGAGAAAAATAAAACAATTTTCCAAAATAAACAAAAGTAAACATAGCTATTTTCGTAAGTTTTTTTCTCAGACTGTAATGTTCTACCTCTTGCATTCTGGATGGAGGTATCGTGTCGTAGTAATTCTGAAATAGTGGGATGAGAAACTTTGGGAGTTCTGCTCCTCATAATAATTTGGAAAGTCTTTTTTCCTCCAAGTTACTCTTAGTTCAGTGAATTGTTCAACCCCCACGTCACAGATGCCACAAAGTCAGCAAATTCTCAATATTTTGATAAATAGATTTATTTATTATTTTGTTTCTTATTGGACCTTGAGGAACAGAATTCTATCATAAAATAAATGTTATTTAGCTGCAGTCTTAGTGGAAAAAACAAACAAACCTGTTTGCAAGGGGAAGAATAGTGACTGTAACATCTTTTTCCATTTAGAGTGATCCTCATCCCTCCTCTTTTCCTGATGTGTAATAACCAGATTATGTTATCCAAGTCTGTTTCAATCAAAGAATTCACAGTTAAAAAAAAAAGTGAGACCTTCCATGTGAGCTTTGCTTCACAGATGGGAGGAGTCAGGAAAAAAATGAGGTTTTTCTGATGCTGGATTTTCCTTTTTTCACCGAGAGAAAAGACAGCCTTTAGACATTGCTTTAGAGCTTCACAAATGATTGTGTATTAGGACTTCAAAAGTGTGTGTTTTTTAATATTTTATTATACCACCGTGAGATATACAATTACAACACTGTTCATGTTTGAGGCTTCGGTCACACAGTGTTCCAGCACCCTGTCCTCCACCAGTGCCCATTTCCGACCATCAATGTCCCTACTTCCCTACCCCCTTCCATAGCCTGCCTAAATGGCAGGTTCTTTATCTCTTTTCTTTCTCTGTCTCTCTCTTTTCCTTCTCTTACACATTGTGGGTTGCACTACATACACTTAGAGGCCATCATGTGCATTTTTTGCCTGGATTTAATGCTCAGTTCTAGGTTGGTATTAGCCCTTTCAACATTTATTCACACATCTTCCCTTCTCTGTCTTAACTAACCTCTCATTCCCACACATTTGCGGTAATTTCCACTTTTGGTAAGACCTCTTGATCCACGTTTTGCCTGACATTGGATTTTGGTGTCATAATATGTATATATTATTTATGTCATGCAAATAAATGCAGCCATTCTATATCTCTCTCTTTCCTTCTGGCTAATTTCACTCAACATGATTCTTTCCATGTTCATCCATTTATAGGCAAATTTCATAACTTCATTTTTCCTAACAGCTGCATAGTATTCCATTGTGTAGATATACCAAAGTTTCTTTATCCATTCATCAGTTCTCGGGCATACTGGTTGTTTCCAGGTTCTGGCTATTGTGAATAGTGCTGTTATGAAAATAAAAGTGCGGATTGTCTTTCCGTTGTGTGTTTTGGCTTCCCAGCGTATATTCCCAGGAGTGGTATGGCTGGGTGTTTTTTTTAAACTCCCTTAAAGGGGGTTGGGTGGGAGTAAACAATCTGATCGAATTCTATGCCTTCACATCCCAGAGTTTGCTTAACTTGAGCAGTAGGCAGCTTTCTGACACCTTTCATTGCCCTTAAAAATGAGCTGAGAGGATGAAAAGAGAAGACCGTGCAGGCAAAGATCTGGGGCTCCAGGCGCTGACGAGCTGCTTCCAGTGCCCTTTTTCTTTTTGCCATCCTTCAGGTCTTGGTTGGTATTTGATACAGCTTTTCAGAGACTTAATAGCCGTTCAGTAAACCTGTGTAAGGAAGGAATATGGTCAGGATCAGATTGACTCGGGAATACGCTGGCCGGATTCAATATCACAGGATATCTTGTCTTTTTTAGCACTCCAACTCTTGGTAGTAAAAATGCTACTAAGTTTTGTTGCAAATAAAAGCAATATATATCTAACCATTTTCCCTATCCTGTGACAGATAGAGGGAAGCGTGTGAGTGTGTGTGTGTGTGTGTGTGTGTGTGTGTGTGTGTGTGTGTGTCCGTCCATCCCATAGTGACCTCTGTCATGTCTTTCTGTGAACTTTACTATTTGCAGAAAACAGAATCCAGAAGAATGGAAAATTGTTATGTTTATACCCAGACAGACACTGTCATTTTTCTGCTTTAATTTTATCCCTCCCTGAATTTTAGGGTTATAGCCTGAGATCTCATTTAGTCATGTTTATACTTAATGACTCTATGGATATGACATGTTTTCCTTTAATAATATTCATTTTTTACTGGTTGAGGTTCTGATGATTTACAGTACCATTAACGAACATTTCCCAAGCACATAGTTCTGTCACACACCCACCAGTGTGCCCAACTCTCTCTCCCAGGACTATAAGGCGCCTGTCCTCCAACTCTCTCTCAACTCAGTTGCGATATAGTTTTTAAGACTTTGTCAAAATCTCTCCTACGCCCACCCCTAATCTTAATATCAAATGAGAGGCTAATTAAATTTTCTTTCATTTTATTTCTTGGAAAATAAAACCTCAGCTACTTAGGACAGATTTCAAAGTAGTTTTGCACATACTTTTATTCTAGAGATCGAGATCTTATTACTTGTTCTGATATATGCTTGAATAACTCCTTGTAACTACCATATGTGTTGGATAACATATAAGCATGCAGTGTATGCTGAGTAAGATTTAGTTCTCGTTGCTAACTCCATATGATCACTTGTCACTTGTCTTCCTGTTGTTCAAGCGAGCACCAGTAACATCTCCATATGTCCTGTCATCCTGTTGCAAGCAAGTGCAGCCCAAGGGCATCTTCTCCTCCAGGAGCACAAATAGCCTTAAACCATTCCTTCAGGTCATGGGAATGAGATCCATAATTGTTACTGGGTTTTTGGCATATCAAATAAAACACAGGTAGCTTGCTAGGCTCTGCCATGTAGGTGGTATACGCTCAGTAGAAGGCACTCATCTCGAGCATTTACTGATGGACCTCAACAGGGACATATAAGATTTTCTCTTGGGTGGAGCTCTGAGGAGCTGTGGAGTTTGGATATTGAGAATGACTGACTTCATGGTGTGGGGTTTCCTCTCGCTTCTAGCTAGGCTCACTGGGATGATGGGCCAAGGCTAGAACCTGCCTAGAACTGTATACAGTGTATAAATGTAAAAGATCCTGAGAAGGACCTGGTCCTGACTTCCATTATTGTCTAAGACTGTCGGCAGAGCTATGGGTCTGGAGTGTCTCTCTTCTGGGGTTGCTGACTGTGGTGGTTGGGAGCTCGCAGTCATACCCATGGACATGGAGGTGGAGGAATGGGAGGAGGAGCCCAAATCCCCCTCCCAAGTCCGGCCAGCGTGGTCCTCCCCCCTCACTATGTTGGACTCGACCGGGAGCTGGCTGAGCCCTTTACCGAACTCCATATGTTATTCTGGTAATATCAAACTTTTAAGCTTGAAACATTGGTCTACATTTTATGCAGAATATCTCAAATTGCAGGAAAAACTGCATTGAGGTTTGGGGGAAAAACACAAACCTTCAGAAAGAAGGTATTGAATAGAAAAAGGAGACAAGATTTCCTTCAGTGATTATGCTCCTGCAATTCATATTTCATATAAAATAGGTTTCTGGGTTCAATGAGTACAACAATATAAGGGTAATCATCTTCAAGAATGCAAATTCATAACAATACAGTGTATGGAGGAAACCTTATTAAAACTCAAGAACATGAAGGAGATTAAAATAAGGCATTAAAACAGGCTAATAACTCTGTTTGAGAAAGTAATCATTGTAGGAACAGAAATAAACAAAGCGAAGTTATGCAAAGACCTCTCAGTGTCCCTGCTAAAATATACTCACTTTTCTTCTAAGATTTCCTAGAGGAATTATTAACTGTTTAGCTTCACATATGCAACTCTCTCATTCATATGTGGTAGGATCAAGAATCTATTCATATTACTGTTTAGATAAACAAGAATTTTGTTTTTAATTTTCTAAAATATTTTTGGTGAATCCTGATAGCAGAACACATGTATTTAAATAGATGTAGGGACTTAATTACTTAATAGTTAGGGTAAAACCCAACATTTACCAACCAATGATGATATTTCAATCTCTTCCAGTTTGAACAGTTCCCATGTATTTCTGATTATATTTGCTATATTCATTCTTTGAGATTTCCCCTGACTTTCTCTGCTTTTCTTTCCAAGTTGGTGTCTGAAATAGAAAGGTACTCTGTGGTACTGGAAGAAAGGTGAACGTCTACTACTACTTATCCTATGGATTAGTACTGCTTTGGGCTGTGTAGTGATTGCTTTGTCCTCCCATTGATATGGTTTGGCATATTTAAATATGGGGAATGAATCCATGGTTATGGGCATTTGCTTCTGCTTACAATGGCTGATCATTAGCAAACTGTTTTAGTGATAGATGACATTTTGCCCACCTGTTCAGCATTTTTGTGTTTCCTTAGGGGCACCCAGACATTTCTATATTATATCTACATGCAATTAACTGTCCAGAAATCCCTGGAGGCTGCCTCAAAAACTCATTCACCCAGAATAATATCTTTCTCTTTGACAAACTACATCATGCAGAAAGTTGAACGTGGTTGAGGACTTTCAGAGATTACAGCTTTGCCCATGCTCAGTTGGTAAATCCTGTCATTTCCAGTGCGGAGTCTTTCTCACAACTCCCTCAATTATGTGAATATAATTATTTCTACCTATGGTTACATTCTGGAGTGGGGAGTATATGATTTCTTTGAGGGACCACCTTTGATATGGCCCCTTCAGTTTCTGCTTTACTTTTTCACATACGTCACAGTGATAATGATAGAGATGTTTTTTTCATATATATATATATATGCATATATATATATAATGCATGTTTATAATACACACAAATTCTACTTTAGCTTCTTTGCAAGGTTCTCAATGGCAAAGGGATTCTGGAGAAAATGCTGGTTTTCTGATAAAGGAAGATCCAAAAATAATGCATCTTTAACTCAAGGAATAAATGGAACAAGAAAAATCAAGACTGGAATTCTTATTAAAGACAATACAAAATCTAAATAAATATCCACTGAATATAGGAATCTTGTCCAATATACCTGACAGTTGCTCATTCAGGTTTTACCATATTTCTCTTGTAGCCAACTATTCTTGTTTCTTGACTCATCCATCCATAGTTTGGAAGCTTTAGCTATATACTTTATATGGTCTTAATAGGCTGTAAAGGACATATAAGCCTTCATGACTGTGATGTTTACAGGAATAGAAGTGCTTTATGCACACATCGTTTTCTAATATCTGCTTGTTGCAATAATAGCTCTGTTAAAATGCACTTTGTCACAATGTATTTTTCTTATATTTGGTCTATGTTCTTTCCCTCAGAGCTACAGTTTGATAATACTTTAGATACATGTAGGCAAAACAGATGCTGGTTTTTTTTGTTTTGTTTGTTATTGTGGAGGAAAGTGGAGCATTTCCAATGGTGCCCAGAGCTTATTCCTGACTCTTGTGTGTGAAGATCACTCCTGGCAATGCTCAGGGGGGAAGCTGTGTGGTGTTACAAATGGAACCAGGGTTGGCAACATGCAAGACAAGCATGTCCCTCCATCCCAGACAGTCTGTGTACACTTCAGTATTTTGGGGTCAATGAAATATTTCTATATCCTCCAATCCCCTCCACAGTATTACCGTACCATTTGATCATTTTCATTTGGATTCTTTAAAATGTAAAAAGCAGTACACAGGGCTGTGGGTGGATCAGCTGGCCTCATATATTTATTACCAGCACAAAACATGGATGGGAAATTTAAAGAAGATAGCTTTTAACAAATATAATAAAGGAAAAGACTTGAAAAGGAAGTTTGCTAGTAAATAAAGAAGGGCATGAAATTTAATGGTGAATGTGGAATGTATATTTGGAAGATTAATAAAGCCTTTGATATAGCCTCATGAAATTTTACTTGCAAATTTGAATGAAATTGACTTGGCTAAAAAACAGAATCCCATTGTCTCAAAAAATTACTTAGGAGACAGTTAGCAGAGGGTAATGAGAAATAGCAGGGATTCTGTATTAGGACAGTCTCCTCAAATAGCTGAGTAGTCTCCGAGAGAGGGTGGAAAAGGCATTTGAAGGAGGAAGGAAAGATTCAACATGGAATAGCCCCTTTAAAGGGTTAGGAATGCAAGCATAAGAAAAGAAAGTTGAAACAGAAAAGAGGCTGATAAGACATAATTAGAACAGATAGCAATCAATTCAGGTACCCAAAATGACAATTTAAACATCGTCAAGATTTTGCTGCTGAACTCAGCACTTTCTTCTCTGTTTGCATGTAGGTTAATGGGATATCTGTTCTATGAGAAGTATCATGTGAAGACTCTGGTTCAGGCAGAAAAGAACTCATAAAATGGTTTAAGGCAGACAATCTATTTGTCTCAACTCACTTACAGTATCTGATATGGAGTCTCTGGTTAGTAAGCCTCCTTTAAAAAATTGAAATAAGTAGTTATAATCAAATAAATATCAGAGTTTTCTTCATTGTAAGTATCAAATATATTTAATTTTTAAAAATAAAATACTTTGGTTTACGAAGTTGTTTACAATGTAGTTGTTTTGGGCTTTTCCGACACCAATTCCACCACCAGAGTGACCTCCCTTCATCGTTGCCCCTATTTATAAAACCAATCTCCAAGCCTGTCTTCTTAGAAGGCACAAAATTTACTTTCTATTTCTTATTACAACTAAATGGTTTATGAACTTATCAAATACATGTCCATAAAAGAAAATTAGTGAAAATTGTTCTGTCTTACCACTTGAGTCCTTATCTGAGGATTTACTAAGTTCTTTGCTAGTTGAGCCTTCTTTGTTATTGTTTATGTTTGCTGAATTTAGTTGGCTTTTATGGTACTTTCCCATTAACTTGGTGCACTCCACTGGGATGGCAGTATCCTGGAATTTGAACGTATTGTGCAGTCACGTACATATGCTGCTGTGCAGTCTAGAAACTTAAGGATTTGTAGAACTGGGTTGATGAGTTGATATGGTTGTGTCTATCAGAGGAGGGCATGGCTGCTGAGACTTCCTAAAGTACTTAGGGACTATGGGGGCTTCCTGATCCTACACCAAGAAGACCAAAGAGTTCTTAGTCTTAAGATGAAATATGTGGAATTTTCATGATTTGGTAGCTCTGTAGAACTTATAAGTGGTGCTGTGAAGTTGGGTCCTTGACTTGCCAGCAGTGGTGGGGTGTGGGCGTGGGCACCCTGGCTTCAGCCTGGCACCATGGCATCCTGCTGCCACCACCACCACAATGATACCCCAGAATTTTCAGCTGGGAGATTAGTATGCCCATAAATTTTAGCTGTATGGTTTACATATCTTCGAAGACTTAGTTGTGCACTGGAAGAGCAGGGCTGCTGGGTGTCACAACATGGCCACAGCTGTGAGAAGTGGCAAGAGTTTTCTTGAATGTGTTCATTTGGTATCTCATAAATGTTGCAGCTTTTTGAATTGCTTGGAACTGTGCACCTAAACCTCTGAATACTTCTTGAGCTCTTATTTGAAATGTGTTCTTGCCTCCACATCCAGTGATTCTGACTTCTTTAAGCTTGTTTGTCTTTGGGTACACATTGCACTTGGAATTTTCTTATTCCTTTCTCAGAGGTGTTGGCTTCTGTGAACCCATGTGTTAGGAGAATTTCTTTATAACAATATTTGTGTGATTTTATTTTATTTATTATTATTATTTATTTGTATGATTTTAAGGCTGGCTAAGAAACTGGGGGAAAATGTAGTCATAGGTGCTTGGAAGATTTGTGTTTAGTCAGGAATGACCAAATACTTTATTAAATTTGTATCACCGTATCACTGTCTTCCCGTTCATCATCTATTTGCATGAGCGGGCACCAGTTAAATCTCCATATGACCTGTCTCATGCAAGTAGAGAGCCCAAGGGCACCTGCTTGGTCCAGGAACATAAAGAGCCTCAAACCATTCCATCAGGTCATGGGAATGAGGTCTATATTGTTAATGGTATCTGGCATATCAAATACGACACGGGTAGCTTGCCAGGCTCTGCCGTGTGGGTAGCATACTAAGTAGTCATCTCAAAATCCAGCATTTATTGATGAGTCGGGCTGTGATAGGCTGGTCTGCTGGGTGGAGTTCTGAAGAGGGGAAAGTCAAGATGTGGAAAATGGAGGCCCTCATGGAGTGGGGGTTGTCTGGCTTGTTGTGAGGCTCTGCTGGGGTGGCAGGCCAGGGCTAGAACCTGCCATATCTCCCAGGCGCCTCATGAGCGGTTGGGCACAGGGAGAGCCAGTAGCAGCTATGCCCCAGCTATGCCCCATGTCTGTCTAATAGAGACAGACATTACATCTGTACACACTTAAAAATAATAAAGGATGGTGACATTGTAACACTGAGGTACATGGCCAGCAATAATAAAAACAATACATTGTCCTGGGAAAAATAGAATGAGTGGCCAACTATCTCTTTAATTAAATGGATTCTCTAGATTCTTTGAGAGTTATATCCTGAGATATAGGCCTCATGTTCTGAGGGACGCTAATTTTTTCTTGGTTATTTGTGTTTTATTTCCAACTAACACATTATTATAATGTAATAATTTAAAAATAGATGACATGTATATCACTGTATCACTGTATCACTGTCTTCCCGTTCATCATCGATTTGCTCGAGCGGGCACCAGTAACATCTCCATATGTCCTGTCTCATGCTAGTAGAGTCCAAGGGCATCTGCTTGCTCCAGGAACATAAAGAGCCTCAAACCATTCCATCAAGTCATGGGAATGAGGTATATAATTGTTACTGGTATTTGGCATATCAAATACGATATGGGTAGCTTGCCAGGATCATAAATCAAATGAAAATATATATTTGATCTTTCAAACATATTTTGCTTGAAATGTACTTAAATTGAATGATATATATTTATAGTATGACAAAATATAATTCTAACAACTTCCATAGTTGGATTGCTGTTGATTTTACTAGGAAGATGGGTTACTAAGATGAAGGATCCAGTAGGGCACAACTGGACAAGTGAGGAAAAAAGAAATAATGCTTCTTGTCTGGTCAAGCTGAGCTCTCTGCTTAGTGACCTGGAAGGATCTTGTCTCAGGAGTCTATGTTTATGAAATATTATTTATATTTTGTGGGAGGATGTTTGACCAAACCCAGCGATGCTCAGTACCTGTCTCTGGCTCTCTGTGCTCAGAGATCACTCCTGGCCATTTTGAGGCACCTTATGGGTTACCAGGTATTTAACCAGGGTTAGCTGCACGCAAGTGCCTTAACCGTTTTACTGTCTCTCTGTCCCTGAAATTGCTTTGTAAATAGGTATATAAACTTTAAATCATAATGCAAAGTCTCAGAATAATCAACTAGAGCAGTGGCCATATACTTTAATGTTTTTAAATTCACTACTTATACTAATGGCACTTGCATTTTAATCTTCTATGTTTGCCACTAAACATTCTTATGCTATTGATGAAAATCACTATGACAGTAAGTCTGAGATCCACAACTTTGGTGATTGAAGTCCTGAAAGGTAAACCAATCAATAAAGGAAGAGGTTGAAGCCAAAGAATATTTAGAGATATGGTTTGCCATACTTGTTGTTGCCTTTTACCATAGGAGAAATAAACAGGATCTTAAGGGAGACTGAAGTCTACCAGATGCTTTAGAGTTCCTTAGGGGACACAGTGATATTTGCTAATGTGTGAAGCGTATTGAGCACTAATTAAAGGGACTGCTGTATGTACTTAGGCTAATGCAGATATCCTTACTCAGAAGGAAACATATGCTGTGTGGGGACCACAGGGAGAGAGCCTGGGCCCATGGTCTCTGAAGGCACTAAAGGACAGTCAGTCTGTTCAGGCAGATGCCTGCATCCTCCAGAGTAGTTATAACTTGTACTTTTATTTAAATTTTGAAGGAACCATGAATTGATGAAAAACTGCATCTAAAGTTTGAAAGTCCCCTACCTCTGTTTGTTTAAGCTTTCTAAACCATTGTCCCTTTATCACTTTTCTTCTTATATTACAGACACTAGCGTATTAGGGGAATCATTCTGTATACTGCTGGATTCTTCAGAGATTGGGTAATCAGTATCAGAGGAGACTAATATGAAAGAAAGCAAAACACAGTTTATTTAATAATGTGCACATCCTAAAAAAGTGAGAGAAATATGTCAACACACACCCTTATGGTTTTAAAATATAGCTTAAATATTCAACCCTAAGACAAAGGTTGAGGAAAGAAAAGAAGTCAGTTAAATCATTGCCAAAGACGGTCTGATAAAATAAAATAATATAGATATAAGCTTGCCCTGTTTTGTGCAGAGCTAAAGGGATTAGACTTTAGAGATTCCCTTCCTGAGAGAGTTCTTGTTTTATTCAGAAAAACACGCCATATTTCCAATGACATTTGTTATTTTAACATGGAAGAATTTTGCTCCCCTACGTTTCATTTCTTTTTTTTTCTTTTTCTTTTTTGGGCCACTCCTGGCAATGCTCATGGGTTACTCCTGGCTCTGCACTTGGGAATTATTCCTGGTGGTGCTCAGGGGACCATATGGGATGCCGGGATTGAACCTGGCTTGGCCGCATGCAAGGCAAATGCCCTCCCTGCTGGACTTCAGCCTCTCTCCTGTCTTTCTAACCTTGTTGAAAGAGTTTAGTGTCACTGTATTTATTTTATTTTTTCCTTTAATACTGATTTTTATAGTCATAGTTTAAAAGATTTCTTCATGTACTTGTTCAGTCACTTGTCTATATTTAAATTATTTTCTACACAGCTTTAACTTTCTACTTCTCAAAGTAGAAAGCAAGATCCTTGGTTGTCTGGTTTGTCTGTGTATTGTTATTGGCAGACTGTAAATGGAACCACATAGTAGTGGATGGTAACCAGCACAGGGAGGGTTTACCTGGTGCTACCTCCTTGGTGCTTGCTCCTGTCTGGCTTGCTGTGACATTGCTAGTGGAGTAAATGTCTGGAAAGACAGAAATTGGAAGAGCCAACGGAAACTCCTACACAGACTCTGACGTTCTGCCAGTGTCACTCAGTGTCAGCTGTATGTACCTCAATGCCCCTTGATCTGTAGTGGGGGTGTCGGTCCCTTCCACCTAATTTTCTAGATTTCTGGAGTTTTGGGAGATGAACAATGAAATAATTTTATTTGGAAAGTATGACAAAGGAGAGAATAGAAAGAGTGTTCAATAAAGTGAATGGAACAGAACAATACTTTCTTAGTTGGGATATGTGGGTGGCTCCAGAATGGAGTATTAAGGGCTGGTGAGTTAAAGCTTGCATAGGGTTGTTCCAGAAAGCTGATCACACAGGATTTTCCAGTCTGCCTTTCCTGGGGCTCTTTGCACAACTAAGACTCTTTGGCCAGAACATTGTTAAGGACTTTGTTCTGTGATGGTTTTCTTTATTCACTCTTCTCAGTGTATTTGTTCCTGCTGAGTTATCTCCTTAAGAAGTCTGGCCTTCTGATTTGGATGAGACTTGAGCCTAGGCATGGAAGAATAATTCTTATTTTGAATATTTTTGGTTTCATGATAATTATTGCCAGTGTGTCGCCCTTCCTGACTACCCTACTTTAATACTTATCATAATACCTGGCTCATAAGAAACCATGGCAGAAATAATTTGGATGAGGAAATGGATGAATTACGAAGTGTTTATGTCAATGAATCCCTAAAACTTTTAAATGAAATAACTTTTTAGCTCCCTTCCCTCTGCCCCACTCTTAGTCTAACTCTTATGTTAGCATCCATAGCTGGCATTCCTCTGGGCTATCTATCTATCTATCTATCTATCTATCTATCTATCTATCTATCTATCTATCTATCTATCTATCTATCTATCTATCTATCTATCTATCTATCTATCTATCTATCTATCTATCTATCTATCTATCTATCTATCTATCTATCTATCTATCTATCTATCTATCTATCTATCTATCTATCTATCTATCTATCTATCTATTTGTCTGTCTGTCTGTCTGTCTATCTATCTAATCTGTGTATCACATATCACTTGTATCACTTGTCTTCCCATTGTTCATCGATTTGCTAGATCGGACACCAGTAACATCTCCATATGTTCTGTCAAATGCTAGTGTAGCCCCCAAGGGCAACTGCTCACTCCAGAACATGAAGAGCCTCAAACCATTCCTTCAGGTCATTGGAATAAGGTCTATAAATGTTACTTTTTTAAAAAATTAATATTCTATTATACCACCTTGAGATATACAATTACAATGTTGTTCATGTTTGGGGGTTTCGATCACACAGTGTTCCAGCACCCCTCCCTCCACCAGTGCCCATTTCCCACCAACAATGTCCCCAGTTCCCTCCCCACCTTTCACAGCCTGCCTCTATGGCAGGTTCTTTATCTCTTTTCTCTTCTTTTCCCTCTCTCTATTCCTTCTCTTACATATTGTGGATTGCAATACATACACACAGCCCGCCTTATCGAGATCCACCCTGCTGCAGTCTATTTTAATCTGGCCCAGGTATGTTGATCCAGAGACTCACAGACATGGGGCAGAGCTGCTACGGGCTCTCCCTGTGCTCAGCCGCTCATGAGGTGCTCGGGAGGGATGGCAGGTTCTAGCCCTGGCCCGCCACCCCAGCAGAGCCTCACAACAAGCCAGACGACCCCCCACTCCATGAGGGCCTCCATTTTCCACATCTGGACTTCCCTCTCGTCAGAACTCCACCCAGCACACCAGCCTATCACTGTGATATAATAAAAGAGTTTTAAAAAATGCAAAAAAAAAAAAAAGTGCTAGAATCTGAACCCAGATGGAGATTGGGACTGAGTTTGTTTATTGGTTCTTATCTTCTCAAGGTCACATCCTCACTAGCCACAACAGAACTGCTCTGTATCTTCAGGCCTCTGTTGATTTGGTTCTTGTACTCTCTCGAGCCATCTTTTTGTTGTGCTTGTTATGGATAGGTCTGGTCTTGCTAGTTTTACTCCTTTCTCATTTTTTTACCGGCATAGTTTTCCTCTGTCCTAGTTTTAAAATAAGTATGTTATATTTATATTTATGAAAAATGCAAAAAGTAGAGTTGAAGAAACTTGGAAACGTTGGATGCTGCAAGTCTAGTCCTTTGGCTGAATAATACTTCTCACGGTGCACCTTTTGTGTGTTAAGCAGTATGCTAAGAACAGCTAAACAACAAAACTTTCATCTTCACAAAAGGGGAATAAATATTATCTATTTAAAACTTAGGAGCTAAAGATTAAAAAAATCAAGCATATTGCTCCAGGTCATACAACTAGAATATGTTAATGCTCTACCAGGTTATATTGGCCCCTCTTTCTTCAGCTTTCTCTCATTCTCTTTTCATTTTTTACTCTTTCCTCTCTCCTTTTTTTTCCTTCCTTTCTTCTTTCCTTCCTTCTGGCACTGTAGGGCCAAACAATTCAACCACATCTCCAGCCCTGCAGGCCAATACTTGTGGTCCATAACTACACATTCGCTATCTATGTTTAATTAAGTTAAAGGTGTCATAAAGTTTAGTAAAGTCTCTATTCCTTGCTGACTCTAACCTCCCCTGCCTGCACATTGTTGTTGAATCTCTCTTGTTTTTCTTTCTCTTCCTCTTGAGATCCTGGATTGATTAATAGAATAATGCCAAATTAGAGTCATTTCCAAGTTAGAGAACATTTCCATTTTAGGAATACTATTTTATAACCTTACTGGTAAATAAAAGGATTGAGCAAGAATATGAACTACTGGGGACTGGGAAGTGAATGAGTCTGCTCTGATAGAATCCAGGTTCTGTTTAATCCCACTGTGCTGGCCTGGCAGGGAAGTCGTGGGTAAGAAACTAGCAGACTGAGAGGTAATACCCAAGACAGGCCCAAATGTGAGCACAAACTATTCATGGATTTGTGGAGGATAAATAGCTGTGTCTGAGTTTTGTTCATAGCTCCAGCAACTCACATTGTGGAAGACAACTTCAGTTACTAGAGGGAGTTAGGAGAAGAGAGTTAGAACACTCTGAAGTAAAAACAGTCAGAGGAAGTGATTCAAATCTTTCAACATACTGTTCTCTTGGAGCTGCCTAGGTTTTCATTTGTTATGGGGCCATAGCCAGTAGTGTTCAGGGCTTATTCCTCTCTGTGTACTCTGGGGTTACTGGTATCTGGCATATCAAATACGACACGGGTAGCTTGCCAAGGAGCCTGGCAAGCTACCCTGTGTCGTATTTGATATGCCAGACTACATAATTATAGACCTTATTCCCATGACCTGATGGAATGGTTTGAGGCTCTTTATGTTCCTGGAGCAAGCAGGTGCCTTTGGGCTCTACTTGCATGAGACAGGTCATATGGAGATGTTACTGGTGCCTGCTCAAGCAAGTTGACGATGAACGGGAAGACAGTGATACAGTGGTACAGTACTCTGGGGTCACTTTTGGCAATGTTGGTCACTCCCAGCAATGCACTGTAAGTACCATACCCTCTATACTGTCTCAACTCTTCAGGCTTCCTCTTAAGATGGAATCAGACTATTTAGGGAGTAAGGAGTGCCATAGCTGTAGATCGAATCTCTATCACCAGCAACACTGAAAACGTGAGATCCAAACTACAACTGTACTTTAAAATGTGCCCATCAGGATGTGGTGGGGAACTTGGGAACACTGATAGAGAGACGTTGACACTGGTGGTGGGATTGGTACTAGAATATTCACTTGTCACTTGTATCACTTGTTTTCCGTTCACCAATTTGCTCTAGTGGGCACTCAGTGGACATCTCTGTATGTCCTGTTGCGAACTAGTGTAACCGAAGGGGCATCTGCTCGCTCAGGAACATGAAGAGCTTCAGACTATTCCTCAGGTGATGGGAATGAAGTCTATAATTGTCACTGGTTTTAGCATATCAAATACAACACAGGCAGCTTGCCAGGCTCTCACAGTGGTGGTATACTCTCAGTAGTAAGCTCTCATCTCGCACATTTACTGATGAACAGCAATGGGGAGAGATTTGCTTTTCTCTTGGTGGAGCTCTGACCAACTGTGGAATCTGAACACATGGGGCAGAGCTGCTACCAGCTGTCCCTGTCCTCAGCTGATCATGAGGTGCCCGGGAGGGAAGACGAGTTCTAGCCCTGGCCCGCCACCCCAATAGAACCTCGCAAGAAGCCAGAGGAACCCCCACCCCACCATGAGGGCCGCCATTTTCAACCTCCAGACTCCACAGCTTGTCAGAGCTCCACACAAGAGAAAAGCTGATCTCAAGCCCTGCTCATTAAAGTCCCACCCTATAGCAAATATTATTTCAAGCCCAGTTATGCCTGATCCAGAGACTCAGACACACAGGACAGAGCTGCTACTGGCTCTCCCTGTGCTCAGCTGAGCATGAGGTGCCCGAGAGGGAAGGCGAGTTCTAGCCCTGGCCCGCCATCCCAATAGAGCCTTGCAAGAAGCCAGAGCAACCGTCACACCATGAGGGTCGCCATTTTCAACATCTGGACTAGAATAACTAGTCAATAACTTTATCAATAACAGTCAGTAATCAGAGTTTTTAAATTAAAATTTGGATGACAACAACTACAAAACCATCCTCTACTAAAATAGCTAATTATTGTTATTACTGTTGCTTTCAGTGCTTTCTCCATGACAGGCACTTTTCTATGAGCCCCATGACATTCTGCAAAGTCTGTCCCTCACTGACAATTTGTGACAACACTTGCTGCCTTTCCTCCTTTAAAGTTGAGGAAACAGGTGTTCAGAGAGGGAAAATGACTTGAACAAAGAACAAGTCAGGACATATTAGCCCTTCTGTGACCTTTTTTTTTCTTCAGAGCATTTATGGACATGCTCGTTCCTGTTTCAGGAAACCCGGAAGGATCATTGAGACATTCTTAGGACTTCTCTGGGGTTCTAGCTGGGCAAGCTGGTCATTTCAGCAATGCGGAAAGCCCACAGCTTCTCTTCACATGGACATTACCTTGCTCTCTCTTCCGATTAATAGTGAGGATACATTATCAGAGCTAATAGGTCTCAAATGAAGAAAACTGGTCAAGTGAAACCCGGTAAATTGGTTTGTGTGCTTCCTCTGTCTCTTTTAATACCCGATGCTGGGGATTTTCATCCTTGTCCAGCCGGGCTACCAGGGAAAGGATTAGTGTAAATAACTCCCCTGGTGGTGATAAGGGTGCAGCCAGCTGCTTCGGTGATTCATTTATTAGCATGGCAGGGATTCAAACCTATGACAGGGGGTATCTTTTCTCTGAAAACAGTGCTTTGGTTCAGAAAAAAAGTCACAAACACTCCTCCAGCCCTTATCTCCTTTTTCTCTTATTTTTTTTTCTCTTCCCATTGCCTTCTGTCACCCAGCACTTGCCACCCTCATCCTGGCTGCAGTCTGACAGGCTTTTTGCCTTGTGATGAATGAGGTGTGAAATACACAAGGAAAACCTCCAAGAATCTTCCTCTCCTTAAACAGCTGGATGGCAGCAGACTGGAGTACTGGCAACCCACAGCCTGGCCTCTCAGCCTGGCTTCTCCATTTACTGAGAGATCTTGGCGTTACTTTTTGGGTCTGTGACTGATTGATTCCCTTCCATGGTCTATACTTTCAATTCCTGTGCTGACATTTAAAATTCATTGATAGGGTACTGTTAATGGTGTAGCAAGTAGGGCTGTTGCCTTGCACACAGCTCACCCGGGTTCAATTCCTAGGACCCCATATAGTATCCTGAGCCCTCCTAGGAATGACCTAAACACAGAGGGAAGGAGTAAGTCCTGAGCACTACTAGAGCCCCTAAACAAAGCAATAAATAAAATCCACCAATAAAGAGCAAGCCTTGTAGTTATCGGGTCCTAATAAAAGTAGGGATCCTGACTCGTGAATGCATGTTTTCTCTTTCCTTCTCTGACCTCACTAAGCGGTCCCAGAGGTGCTGTGATTATTCTGAATTTGTAACTAATAAAGCTTTAGTTTTCCAGAGTTTCCTGCTGATTAACACTGAAGGACATCTTGCCATCATAACCACAAGGATTGAGTCAGTGGGAGTGTTGGCACTTGATGTACTCAGCAGATAGCTTTGCGACAGCTTTATTTCCTCCAGTTTCCTCAAGTTTCTACATCGAATAAAAGCATGTCAATGATCTTGGACACCTGAATCTTCTCTTTTGGGAAAATGCATATTTTTTAGTGATGACAGTGGAAGCTTTGGTTTCATCCCGCCTTTATTCTGATTTTGAATAATAGGTTTCTTTTGTCTTGACTAGGGGGAATGCTCTCCTTGGGTCTGCATTCATTCACTTCAGCTTCAGTGATGAATGAAGCGAATCTTAAGGAAAAATTCTTAAAAGAAGAGCCTGTCAAAGAGGAATTTTGTCTTTCTACCCAGAGCAGAATTGAGGTGCGCTCTCCACCCTAGGTCTACTTATTAAGGGCTGATGATGGGCCACAGAATAGAGGACAGTTTTGGGCTCAATATCTATCTATCTATCTATCTATCTATCTATCTATCTATCTATCTATCTATCTATCTATCTATCTATCTATCTATCTATCTATCTATCTATCTATCTATCTATCTATCTATCTATCTATCTATCTATCTATCTATCTATCTATCTATCTATCTATCTATCTATCATCTATCTATCTATCTATCTATCATCTATCTATCTATCTATCTATCTATCTATCTATCTATCTATCTATCTATCTATCTATCTATCTATCTATCTATCTATCTATCTATCTATCTATCTATCTATCTATATCTCTCTCTGTCTGTCTGTCTCTCTGTCTGTCTGTCTGTCTGTCTGTTTATCTCTCTGTCTCTCTATCTATCTCCCTATCTCTCTATCTCTCTATCTCTGTCTGTCTGTCTGTTTATTTATTGGGCCACACCCTGAAATGCCTAGGGTTTATTCCGGCTCTATGTTCAAGGCTCACTGTATATGGTCCTTAGAGCACTATATACAGTGATTGAACCTAAGTTGGCTGTATGCAAGTCAAGTGCCTTGCCAGATGTACTACCTCTCTGCCACTCTGCCCCAGCCAATTCACTTTTTAAAATGTTATGAGTTAAAGGAAGAAAATGATATTCATTTACTTCCCTCCAAAAATCAAATAAATCTTGCTGCAATTTGGTAGTCCATTAAACATCTCCAGCTTTAATAGGTCATCATCCCTCTTTCCTTCCTTATGGGGAACCCTAATTCCCAATGTGGTTGGTTTTGGAGGTAAGGATTTGAGGAGAAAATTAAGGATATGTGAGATTGATAAGGCCAGCATCCTAATGTAATATTGATTCTCTCTCTTTTCGCTCTCTCTCTCTCTGAAGAAAAGGCACTTCAGAACAGGAAGGAGGCACCTCTAAGCGAGGAAGAGAACTCTCTCCAAAAACAGGATGCATAGCTCTTTGATTTTGGGCTTTCCAGCTATAAAACTATGAAAAATATCGGTTATTTAAACCACCCAGTTTAGAAATATTTTCAGAAATGACAGTCTAAAGAAAGACATAATTAATTGTTCTTATGTAGGAAATTCTTTTAAAATTATTTATTAGGGCTGGAGCAATAGTCCAGTGGGTAGGACGTTTGCCTTACACGCGGCCGGCCGGTGCTGGCCCGGGTTTGATCCCTGGCATCCCATATGGTCCCCCAAGCATTGCCAGGAGTAATTCCTGAGTGCAGAGCCAGGAGAAATCCCTGAGCATTGTCGGGTGTGACCCCCAGAAAAGTAAAATTATTTATTATAGCACCATGATTTACAAGGCTATTAATACTTGAGTTTTAGACATACTCTATCCCAGCACCAATATAATCATGAGTGTTATTTTCCTTCTGTCAGAGTTTCCAGGTTCCCTCCAGCCCTCTTCCCCACCCCCAGCCTACCACTTTGAAAGGCACATTCTAAATTTGGTTGTTAAAGTTTAATCTCTTGTTTTCAGTGTTGTTGGCTCTGAGGTTTGGACATTTAGCTGTACCACTCCTTTAGACCACTTGGACTCCCTTCAAGCCTGCTTTTTTGTTGCTTCTCATTTGTTTTTTTATTTTCCCTTGAAATTTCTTTTCTTCACTGTCTTTCTGCCTATACTCTGGGACCAAGGATGATCTAAACATGCACTTCCAAACATTACATTCATCCAATTATTTTACATTTCAAGTGAGATCATTCTGTGTTAGTTTTTCACCTGGCTTAATTCATTTAACATTCTTTGAGTTTCATCCACATTGTAGCATATTGCATTATTTTATCATTCCTTATAGCTGCATAGTATTCCATTGGTATATATTCCATAGCTTCATAGTCTACTTACTAACACCTAGGTTGACTCCATACTTTAGCTATTGTACTAATGGAGGGAATGAATAACAGTATTTATATGTCCTTTTGTAGGAATGTTTTTGTGTCCTGGGGTAGATACCCAGAAGTAGAGTTGCTGGGTTATATGTCAGCTCAATTTTTTGATTTACTTAAATGTCTTTAAACTGTTATTCCATGAAAGTTGAACCAGATAACATTCCCACCAGCAGAGGATGTGTGTTCCCTTTTAAGCATGTACTTACCAACATAGATTACTCCCAGTTTATGCTTTTAATATGCACCGTTATCTGTTGCAGGACACCTAAAAGCCTAGGCCTCTGCATCTGCCCTGGATTGCCTCCGTGCAGGTCACTTCATAGATAGGGGGTAGTCTGAATGTGGCAGTCTTATCTGAGCATGTATTCTGTACTGGCTGGTATAAATATTCTCTCATGATACCACAATCATCGTGGGACTAGCTAGATCTTACCAGCATATTTGCCTGGCCACGTTGGATCTCTAAGTAATTAGACCAGAGAGAAATGCTGTTTGCCTCAAAGCAAGCAAGCATGGCTCCCTGATAACTTCGGAAGGCAACTAAAATACAAAACTACCGTGAAGTAGACGCAGACTCTTGTGAAGGCTTGGAGAAATATTTAACTGGCATTAGTATTAGTCTTTGGTACAGAGACATGCCATCTCAGAAACCCCTTCTCTACCCTATAAAGGCAATTCCAGGCAGAACTTGGCTCAAGATATTAGGTGAGGTGCTGGGAGAAATTACCTGAGGGCATTTGATCCTTCCTGCCAGGGAAGTTACATTTAGCTTATAGCTTCTCCCCAGCTCTGCTAGGAGGCTTTGAATTAGCTCTGGGTCCTTGTAAACAACCAGATGGTCTCCTGAAGTTGCTACATTCTATGGAGCTGTTTTCCTGTTTTCATCTCTAGATAGCCCAGCCCAGAATGGGCTGGGCTGGGGAGTTTGGGCGGATTTCTAGCTATAAAATAAGCTGCAAGAAGAATGAAGCTCTTCTCTCTTTTCCCCTTTGCCATTTCGGCTTCCCTTGGTGTTTTTGCTTCTCCATCCTCTTCATTCTCTGTTGGGCCTCAACACGTGGTGGCAGCCATCTTGGCCTACACCTGGCTGGGGCCTAGCTGGGAACCCAGAGTCCGGAGGTTTTCCCTGCTCTTGGATTGTATATTGGATCCTGTGATAGTAAAGCCCTTTTAAGACTGCATCGGATTCTTGAGTCTTCATCCATTCCCCGCCGGCCGGAGGTAGAAGGGAACTTGCTTCCCGCACTGTCGGGGACCCCAGCTGCGCCCCTGACAGTTATCACTGTGTGAGACAGTATCTCACTGTTATCTTCATTTAGATTTCCTAATAATTAAGTGATGATGAGCGTTTTCTCATGTGCCTGTTGACAATCTGTTAGTCTTTCTCAGAGGAATACCTGCTCATTTCCACCCTACATTTTGGATGGGGTTTTGGCTTTTGATTTTTTGTTTATCTTTGGGAATAATCTATATATCCTGGATATCAGACTTTTTTTGTGATATGTTGAGTATTTTCTCCCATCAGTTAGATGTCTTTTAGTTTTGGCCTATGTATTTCTTTTTTGCCATGCAGAAACTCTTTATTTGATGTGGTTTCATTTATTTTTAGTTCTGTAGCCTTTCCTAGTTGCATCATAGCATTGATAATACCTTTGAGGTCCAGATCTTGGAGTGTTCTGCTTGTATTTTACTCAAGGCACTTTACAAATTGAGGTCTCATATAAGATCCTTGATACACTTTGAGTTGACTTTTGTGTAAAGTGTGAGACACAGTTCTCAATTTTTCACATGTGGTTATCTAGTTTTCCAGCATGATTTGTTGAAGAGATCTTTACTCCATTTTCTGCTCTCAGCTCCTTTGTAAACAATTAGGTGACCATATGGGTTGGGTTATATAGGAAATTCTATATAGAGAGATATATAATAAATGTTTTGCTTGATATAGAGACGTGAAAGATGGGGAAGTTTTCACATGCACAGTTTCATTATTTTAAAATTCCTTTCATATTATGATGGCACAGAAAGAGTTGGTTTGAGATCTGAAACCTCTAGGTCAGCTTGTGAGAGTAAATAAAATAACTGGAAGCTAAATGTTAAATCCTTTGCTCAACTCTTTTGCTTTCCTTGTTGTTTTTAGAATCCACTAGGGATGCTCTTGCCTGAGATTTTTTGCACTAGCTTTTCCTTCTGCCTGAAATATCTTTATTCCAGAGATTCATAGGACAGACTCCCTTCTCTCCTTTAGATCTTACCTTCCTGTGAACCTGTTCTCTTTCTCTCTATTTATAGTCATAGCTCCCAAAGTGCAACTACTTTATTTATCTCACCTGAGTGATTCATAATGAATAGTTCTTATTTTTACACAGTTTGACATAATCTCAAGTCACATGACATGGTGACAGATAATTTTGTCATTTTCTTCTGCTCTTGAAACCTTAGAACAGGATCTGGTATGTGATGGTACGTGCAGCGTTCTTGAATGAAGCAATATATTGAGTTCTAGTCTCACTTTTCCTCCATTAACTATCTTGTTTAATTCTCAAATATCTCTTTGGAGTAAATTTATGTTTATTTTCATCTCAGTTTTGCCAACTAGAAAACCAAGACTTAGAGAAACTTAGTAACTTATCTAACAGTCCTACTGTTTTCAAAAAGCAGAGAGCAACTGCATTCATTACTGGGATATAAATGTATACCAGTGTTCTACTAATTGTGGGAAATGGTAATGCCAGACAAGAACTCAGTATTGAAATACACAAAGGGATTTACATGATAACTCCTAAATGTATGTATTGCAAGCCACAATATGCAATATGCAATAGAAGAGAGAGAGAGAGAGAGAGAGAGAGAGAGAGAGAGAGAGAGAGAGAGAGAAGAAAAGGAAAAGTTCCTGCTATAGAGGCAGACTGGGGAGGTGGGAGGGAATTAGGGGACATTGGTGGTGGGAATAGGGCACTGGTGGATGGACGGTTGCTGGAAACACTGTATGACTGAAACCCAATTATGAACATCTTTGTAATTATTTATCTCACGGTGGTATAATTAAAAGAAAAAGCAGAGCAAGCTTTAAACTCAGTCAGCTTCCAAAGTTCCACTATTGTCCACTCATATTTCTTCTGATCGTTATTTCATTTCTGTGCAGTTGAGGGTTTATTTGCTTATTATGTATGTAATTAAATGTTTGATGGGTTTATTTAATTGATTTCTATGAATTATATTTGTTCATTTTATTTCATTATTTATCAATTAATAACATGTATTTCTTTTCATTTGTGGTCACGTTGACTGTGTAAATGAAACGTAGATATGGGTTTTGTCTTTTTACATTTGTCAGAAAATATGGAGGGAAGCCTTTCAGAAAGAGCATAGCTGGCCAAGGAAGGGATCAAAATCCTAATACCTTCCGGTTTACTGCTCTGTTATTCCTGGCATATTGGTTCCTTCACCTGTGAGCTTTTAGTCCATGCTTATCATCCATAGCAGGAAAGGAGAAAACAAAACGGGCTCTGAGAAATACATTTCCTTTAAAATGTTATTTTAACTTGCTTTTAATGAAAGATTTTTTGGTCATCCTTTTAGCAAATTATTTATAGCAATCAATAGAAAGTAAGTTTCTGAGGACCTGCTAAGGGGGGGAGGCTCAAGAGGTGGTTGGGAAAATTGGATGGCAATAAAGTTTTAAAATGAAAAATGTTATTCTAATAAAGCAAGCATCATGTTTCTCCCACACCTTCACATTTACTCCGTATTCTGGAATTCCCTGTTTTTACACTCAGGCGTAAACAGAAGGAGTGATGATACTAAGGAAGCCTGGGAGAATAGGTTCTGGAATAGGTAGTTAGAGTAATACCCATCATGCTTTGGTTGTTTTGTGAGGGAACACCAAGAGTAGAGGCACCCGGAGTGTGTGTGGGGGCACCCAGAATGGGGCTCGTGAGAACACAAGTACACAGGAACTCCCTTGATGGGGGCTTAGAGGCCAGAGGAACCAGGCTGAACAGATGTCCCCACTAAGGGTCCCTTAGTACAAAAAATAGACATGTTGTTTCCAGAATCAGGATACAGGTATGGGGAGGGCAGATAACATAGGGTTGGGTTATGCGGGTGGTCAGGGAAAATAACTAAAGACTAGCTTGTCACAATGCGCAATGCTTGTATATGCAAAACAGTAATGCAAATGTTGACCCTTAAATCTATAGGTTAAGAAACAATATACAAGTTAAAATTAGACATAGTGTTACTAACTCATTGGCTATGTGCTCGCTGGCTTTGTTGTGATGGCTCGTAAGAGCCTATACAAAGATTTCCCCAAAGATGTTCAGGGTCTTGTCTGTCCTCTTCAGACCTGTGTATCGGAAGGCAGCTAGACCCTGGCTAGCCAGTCCTGCAATAAAAGCTGCATGCTGTTTTCAGTCCACGGTGTCTCTTTGTCGGCGGCAGAGCTCCTCAAACTCAGGTCAGGCCTCGGTTGTAACTGTAACTAGAGAGCTGCAACTAGTGCAGCTCTCCACTTTCTTTCTTGTGTGAATATGAGCCGAATGGGTGTATGAGTGAATGAGGTGGTCAGGGAAAATAACTAAAGACTAGCTTGTCACAATGCACAATGCTTGTATATGCAAAACAGTAATGCAGATGTTGACCCTCAAATCTATAGGTTAAGAAACAATATACAAGTTAAAATTAGACATAGTGTTACTAACTCATTGGCTATGGCTATTGAGTTTGATTGGGCTCCAACCTATCACTGTATCACTGTATCACTGTCTTCCCGTTCATCATCGATTGGCTCAAGCGGGCACCAGTAACATCTCCATATGACCTGTCTCATGCAAGTAGAGCCCAAGGGAATCTGCTTGCTCCAGGAACATAAAGAGCCTCAAACCATTCCATCAGGTCATGGGAATGAGGTCTATAGTTGCTACTGGTATTTGGCATATCAAATACGACACGGGCAGATTGCCAGGCTCTGCCATGCAGGTAGCATACAGGTAGCTCCAACCTATGGTCCCGTGAAGTCTGTAATGTTTTAAGGGCACTTGCCTCTGAGGGCTCTGGCTCCCAACCAGAGGCAACCGGGCACGGGGTTTATACGTGTGGTCCAATACCAAGGACTTCTTAAGATCCTGCGAGGGGTTCAGTCAGGCAAGCATCAGAGAGTTGCCCACCCCCTCAATCTTCTCCTATTCCTCATCTCTGCTGACATGTCTGTTTTTGGAGAGTCTGTATTAAGTGACGGCCAAACATAACAGTTTTCTTTAGAGCCATTGTATCAGGATACTTTGTACTTTAGTAACCAACTCAATTGGAATCACTTGTATCACTCATCTTCCCATTGATCATTGATTTGCTCGAGTGTGCACCAGTAACATCTCCATACATCCTGTCACATGCTAGTGTAGCCCAAGGGCATCTGCTAGCTCCAGGAACATAAAGAGCCTCAAACCATTCCATCAGGTCATGGGAATGAGGTCTATAATTGTTACTGGTTTTTTGGCATATCAAATATGACACGAGTAGCTTGACAGGTTCTGCTGTGTGGATGGGATACTCTTGTAGTCACCTGTAATCTCGAGCATTTATTGACGAACTGCTTGAACGGCTGCAAGCGGCCATGCAAGCTGGGCTTGTGATCAGCTCTTCTGCTGGGTTGAGCTCCCGTGAGCAGGGAGTCCGGATGTGGAAAATGGCGGCCCTCATGTTGTGGGGGATCTTCTGGCTTCTTGCGAGGCTCTGCTGGGGTGGCGGACCAGAGCTAGAACTTGCCTTCCCTCCCAGGTGCCTCATGAGCAGCTGGGCACAGGGATTGCTGGTAGCAGCTTTGCCCTGTGTATGTGAGTCTCTGGATCAGCATACCTGGGCTGGGCTTGAAAAAAGACTGCTGCAGGGTGGGTCTCTGACAAGATGAATTTCATGTAGGAGTTTAATTCATTTCTAATTATGGAATTAGAAAATATATTTATCTCCTAGGAAGGAAAGATTTCAGAGTTGATTGACCCAATGTGTCTTCAAGGAATTATACAGGCTCTTTTTCATCTCCTTTGCCCTCATTACCACCATCTTTGTCCTTATTCTAAAAGCAAGGTGACTGCAGCTACTCTGAATGTTGTATCCACACATGGCAATAGTTGGAGGAAGAAAAGAGAGACCACCATTTTATTTTTTTCAAAGATTGTTTTCCAATAATGAGATTTCTTTTGAAAACCCTATAATGAACTGTTGGGGGAGCTCCTGCCGGGTCCCCGACAGTGCCGGAAGCAAGTTCCCTTCTACCTCCGAAGCTGGCGAGGAATGGATGAAAACTCAGGAATCCGATGCAGTTTTAAAAGGCTTTACTTATCACAGGTTCAGGCATACAAATCAGCAAAAGGGAAAAGCCTGGTGCTTAGGGATTCCAGGCTAGAACCCCAGCCACGTGTAGGCCACGATGGTGGCCACCACGTGTAAAGGCCCTGTAAAAGAGGAGAAGAAGACAAGAATCCTAAGAAGGTTGAGCACTCACAAAGAGAGAGAGCCCACAAAGAAGCTGGGAGGAGAGGAAACAGGCTAGTTTTATACCCCCTGCCACTCAGACCTTCCTCCCACTGTTATGGAAAGCAGGGAGGGTAAAATGCCCTTAGGTAATCCCCTCCCTGCACCTCACCTAGGCCCTTTAATATGCTAATGTTTTGAGCCAAGATCTGCCTGGAAATGCCTTTATAGGGTAGAGAAGGGGGTTTCTGAGATGGCATGTCTCTGTACCAAAGACTAATACTAATGCCAGTTAAATATTTCTCCAAGCCTTCACAAGTCTCTTATAGTTCATGGTAGTTTTGTATTTTAGTTGCCTTTGAGTATATCAGGGAGCCATGCTTGTTTGCTTGGAAGCAAACAGCATTTCTCTCTGGTCTAATTACTTAGGGGTCCTACGTGGCCAGGCTAATATGCTGGTAAGATCTAGCTAGTCCCACGATGATTGTGGTAGCTTGGGAGAATATTTATACCAGCTAGTACAGCATACATGGTCAGATAAACTGCCACATTTAGACTACCCCTTATCTACAAAGTGATTTGCAGGCGGCAATTCAGAGCAGATGCAGCGGCCCTTAGGAGTCCTGCAACAATGAACCTTTTGTTGTCCATGTTTGGGTAGCATTCTCATTCCTGATCCAGTATAGTTAAGTAGATTTGGCTTACAATAAACATGATCATTCATTAGTACTTATAACTAGTGGGACTCAGTCACTTATAAAGGTCACAGGCACATAGCTGGTCAGAGACTGACATATAATTTCTTATTCCAGTATTTACTATGATTTAATGAAAAAACATGAACTTGGCCCATTATTTTTAACCAATTTTTTGAGTTATGATTTCCTTGGAAGAAAAAATTTACAAAACACAGCCTTCTAAAAAATACTACAAATGTTAGATCAGTAAGAATATAAGGTGTGAGGGAATTTAAATTTGTTTTTTAGACTATATTTCTGCAGCATTTTTCCACTTCTCTGGCGTACTCGCACAAGTGGTGATGGCTCTGAAAGGGTGAAAAGAATTTGGGAACCATTCCCAGATAATTGACATCAATTTCTTCACATCAGCCTATCCTTCTTGTAATTCAGGATTGCCTCTGTGCCAGTCCTTCTGCGGTACTCTGTTTATGTGAGTGATGTCATGAAACAATTCATCACTGCAGACACCAGATTCTCTGAGACAACTCCATATAACCTGAAATATTTTGCAGGGAAATTGATTTCCCAATTTAAACGTCACGCTTGACTGGTTGTGCTGTTTATAAACAAAATAGCATGAATAATTTAGTTGAAGATTTACTGGGAGTTACAGTTATCATTCTTATTTTTTGTGTGTGCTTTCTTTTTAAATTGTCTAAATATGCTGCTATCAAAACAAATAGAAAATCAGAGAAGGCACTATTAGAATTTTGTGAAGATTTCATGTAGGAGTTTAATTCATTTGGCTAAAATTAATATCTGACCTAGGTCAACTTAAAAAGAAATAGAATAGCGTAAGAAAGGATGTATTGGATTTGGTGTTAATTATCTTAAAAGCTATAAAACCTTGTGATCTATAGACGAAAAAACTGAAGCTCAACAAGGTTTAAGTAATTTTACCTAGGATAAAGATAACAAAACAGCATCACATTTCTTGCTATTACCTGTTTTAATTACCACACAGCTGACTCAGCAAGCCCTTCCCTTTCCCATGGGTTCACTGCTAATTTTGTCCTTTACTTAGTTTATTCATTACAGGGTCTCTGTAGATTTCCTACGTACAAAATAGTAGTTCACCCAGTCTCTAGGGCATTTGAAAACAATCAGCAAAATATTTAAGATAATACCTACCCATGTGTATGTTTGGGTTCATAGCACCTTTCGTGTTTGTGATGGACAGCAATGCTGCTCGACAAACATTCCCTGTCACATCCTGTCTCTCACTGTGGTTGAATGAGACTCATGAAGTTGTGAGCTGTAATGTTGTTTGTCACTCTCAGGTCAGGGAGTTAGTGACAAGTGTTAGCTCCTACTGAGATCTGGAAACACTTGAATTGGTATTGGCTTCATTAACCTGAGACTCTAAGTGACAACACTGAGCAAAGAAAGCTTCCCTGCCCACATGAGACAGACACAGTATGATAAAGAATTAAGCTCTCACTATTGCAATTTTAGGGGCTGAGTAGAGCTAACCTTGATATTGATGTTGAGTAATATACCACACTCAGTAAGTAGCTTTATCTGCATTATCTGTGCAACAACTTGTAGAGAAAGAGTAATTGCCTCCATTTTACAAGCAAGGAAATTGGCTCTTGGAGAATTTTAGGTAGTTGTACAAGGTGATTCAGTCATCCTGACCTAATTCTCAGTTAAGCTCTTGGTCCTAGACTGGAACTTGTATTACACTAGTGCCCACAGATATTTTTTCTTTCTTAATGGTTTGTCTATCCACTTTAATTTACATGAAGGTATTTGGCTTCTTCTTCTTAAGAAAAAACTTTGTCTAATCTTTGTGTGAGCCTATACTCATAAAATATTCTGGATAATACTTGCATTATAGTGGAAAACAAAACACAATAGTTAATACCTGGCACTATTTGCTAAGCTAGAGATCTGGCTTGAGTTAATTCAAAATTAAGTATAACCAACAGAAACTAGGGTATTCCATGGATTGAATATTACCTGGCTTTGACAAGGTAAAACTTTCACACATTGTCTTATAGGTCTCAGTATCTTATTTTATACAGATGAAGAAACTCAGCTCAGAGTGATTTGATCTAGGATAGTGGTAATAAACTAAGATTCAGATACAGTGTTGATATGAAAAGATATGATATTTTCACCGCATTATACTGCAGGTTTCACTTACTATAAAAATAGTAATTTCTATTTCAAAGTGAATCAGGAAATTCTAGGTTTATGTTATATATCGGTGTACAAGGTTCTTTGTGAAGCAAAGGGTTCCATCAGCAAGGTAGTTTGGGAACTGAAGAAGACTAAGTTTGCCACTCTTGATGATTTATGACATACATTAGGATAGTTCAATTTCTGAGAATTTCTTCAATGAGGAAATTTACCTAATATCGTATATCCCAAGTCTCCCAAACTTAATTGACTACTGAACACTGCCCCTCCACTCCCTGACACTAAATTCTACTGTTGATCAAACACCTGAAAAATAAACCCCTCCCCGATTTTCCTTTATTTTTTTATTAAACATTTTATTATACCACCGTGAGATATACAATTATAACGTTGTTCACGTTTGGAGGTTTCCGGTCACATAGTGTTCCAGCACCCCGCCTACACCAGTACCCATTTCCCACCTCCAATGTCCCCAATTCCCTTCCCCCTCCCATAGCCTGCCTAAACGGCAGGTTCTTTATCTCCTCTCTCTCTCCTTCTCTCTCTTTTCCTTCTATTACACATTGTGGGTTGCAATACATACACTTAGAAGCCATCATGTGCATTTTTGCCTGTATTCAATACTCAGTTCTATGTTGGTATCAGCCCTTTTTTGACATTTATTCACACATGTTCCCTTCTCTATCTTACCTAACCTCTGACTCCCCACGTTTGTGGTAATTTCCACTTTTGGTAAGATCACCCTGATATATTTATGTCATGCAAATAAATGCAGTCATTCTATGTCTCTCTCTTTCCTTCTGACTAATTCCACTCAACATGATCCTTTCCGTGTCCATCCATTTATAGGCAAATTTCATAACTTCATTTTTCCTAACAGCTGTATAGTATTCCATTGTGTAGATGTACTACAGTTTCTTTATCCAGTCATCAGTTCTCGGACATACTGGTTGTTTCCAGGTTCTGGCTATTGTGAATAGTGCTGCTATGAAAATAAAAAGTGCTTTTTGTTTTTACACAAAAGCGGATTGTGTTTCCGCTGTGTGTTTTTAGCTTCCCAGGGTATATTCCCAGGAGTGGTATGGCTGGATCAAAAGGGAGCTCAATTTCTAGTCTTTGGAGGAATGTCCATATTGTTTTCCAGAAAGGTTGTACAAGTCGACATTCCCACCAACAATGTACGAGAGTCCCCTTTCCCCTGCATCCACGCCAGCACTTGTTGCTTTTACCCTTTTGGATATGGGCCAGTCTCTGTGGTGTGAGGTGATACTTCATTGTTGTTTTGATTTGCATCTCTCTGATGATTAGTGATGATGAGCATTTTTTCATATGCCTTTTGGCCATTCGAATTTCTTCCTTGTCAAAGTTTCTGTTCATCTCTTCTCCCCATTTTTTTATGGGGTTGGCTGTTTTCTTATTATATGGCTGTACCAGTGCCTGATATATCCTGGATATTAACCCCTTATCAGATGAGTATTGGGTGAATATTCTTTCCCATTCTGTGGACTGTCTTTCTATCTTGGTCACTATTTCTTTCGAGGTGCAGAAGCTCTTTAGTTTCATGTAGTCCCACATGTTTATATTTTCTTTTAGTTGCTTTGTTAATGGTGTTTCACCTTTGAAGATGTCTTTAGCTTCAATGTCATGGAGGGTTTTTCCTATATTTTCTTCAACATACTTTATGGATTCAGGTCTGATGTTGAGATCTTTAATCCATTTTGATCTGATTTTTTGTGGAAGGTGTTAGAGACAGGTCCAAATTCATTTTTTTACATGTAGCTGTCCAGTTTTCTCAGCACTACTTGTTGAAGAGGCTTTCCTTACTCCAGTTTGGACTGTTTTTCCTTTTTAATATAGTATGATACCAATATTCAAGATCAGGAAAAACATGGATCAGGAGGTCTTGTCAATAGATGGAATCTACCACAAAAGGTGTGGGAGTTAGAGGTTAGGTAAAACAGAGAAGGGAGCAGTGTGCTAATAATGGTCGAAAATGATAATACCAGCCTAGAACTGAGCATTGAATATAGGCAAAAGATACACATGATAACCTCTAACTGTATGTGTTATGTATTTTAATCCACAATGTGTAAGAGAAGGAAGAGAGAAAGGGACAGAGAGAGAGAAGAGATAAAGAACCTGCCATAGAGGCAGGCTAAGGGAGAGGGAATTGGGGGACATTGGTGGTGGTAAAAGGGCACTGGTGGAGGGATGGGTGCTGGAGCACTGTGTGACTGAAAACCAAACATGAACATCTTTGTAATTGTATATCTCATGGTGGTATAATAAAATATTAATAAAAAATGCTTTTTTGAGAGAATCTGTGGTAGAAGTTAAATATAGAAAATGGGCAATAAATTGGACTCAACTATAACCACTACATCTTGGAAAAGAAAATCTATGTTTCCTTCATGCTGATTCAACAAAAAAATTTAGCAGACCATATAGTTCATAATTCAGATTTGTTTTCCAAGGATAGTCAGAGAGACAGAGTGTGTTATATTGTTGAATTTGCTTTATTTTTTCACATAGAAGACATCAGTTGTTTTTGTTTTCCCTTTCCCAGTTCAATTTACAGAATTCTTCTTTTTAATAATCCATGGTTTATTGTATGACTTTACATAATCAACCTAGACCAAGGAGAATCCTCTCCTGGGAATTTTCCTCCTGGGAATATTCCTGGGAATATTCTCCTTGGAATATTTCCTCCTGGGAATATTCCTGGGAATACTACTGGAAATATTCTCCTGGGAATATTGGAGATATTTTTTGCTTTCCATATTTCTGATATTTAGAATGAGAGTCTTTTATTACCCATGATAATGTTTGTATATATGACTGTAGCATAAAAATTGTTCCCTGTTGACATTTTGAGACCTTGGATCTTGAGGTGTATGTCTCAACTTTTATCTCCAGATTATTTGGTCACATTAACAAATTTGATATCCTACCCTCCCTCCTTTCCTTCCTTTCCCTTCCTTCCTTTCCCTTCCTTCCTTCCTTCCTTCCTTCCTTCCTTCCTTCCTTCCTTCCTTCCTTCCTTCCTTCCTTCCTTCCTTCCTTCCTTCCTTCCTTCCTTCCTTCCTTCCTTCCTTCCTTCCTTCCTTCCTTCCTTCCTTCCTTCCTTCCTTCCTTCCTTCCTTCCTCAGTCTCACTACAAGTTCAGCAATATTATTGCTGCTACTCTTAGACGACCTAATGAGTAGAGCCTGGCAAGCTACCCATGTTGTATTTGACATGCCAAATATCAGTAACAATTATAGACCTCATTCCCATGACCTGATGGAATGGTTTGAGTTTATGTTCCTGGAGCAGGCAGATGCCCTTGGGCTATCTTGCATGTGACAGGACGTATTGAGATGTTACTGGTGCCTGCTCCAGAAAATCAATGATATACGGGAAGACAGTGATACAGTGATACTATGAGCAAAACGTAGGTCAAATAATAGATCTTCCTTCAATGAACTCAGGTAAACCAGCATCTCCCTTAGGACTCCCTCCTCTTACATCCCAAAGCTGTGGTTACTAAACAGTAAAATAATAGAGAATGTGTTAAGTTTGGAGTTAGGCTTGGGAAGTTCTGTTGGAGCTAGTAGAATTAGGGAGTTTCAGAATATATCATCATTATTTTAGTAGCCAGGCCAGCTCTTGACACTGATGAAATGTACTCAAGGAATATTATTTGTATAGACATAATTTTGTCTTTCAGGAAAGATTAACCACTTTTTTTCTGAAATTCTGATCACCAGAGATTTTAAATTATTAAGGAACTCTCATTTTTTAAATAAACATATTCTAATAGGGGTAGACATTTAGAAATACATGACACATCCATACAGTTAAATAAATCTGTAGGAAATAATATTTGTTGTATAAAGAAATTCTTCCCTTCCCTTCCCTTCCGTTCCCTTCCCTTCCCTTCCCTTCCTCCGCTTATCTTTCTGTGTCTCTCTTCCCTTTATTTTCATTCCTTTAGGGAATTATGGTTTGCAACACAGATAATGAAATATTTGTCCTTTTACCTACTTTAGTCACTCAGTTCCTGTCCAGAGGGATAATTTATAACTTCTGTTGGCGTAGTGGTCCCTTCTTAATCTTAAATGCCCTCTCCCCACCATCACTTGTGGCAAGTTTCTAACCCTTGTTTCTACTATCCTTTGGGTATTAGTCTCAAACTATGTTCAACTAAATTCTTAATTGTAGTCAAAGGTCTGTGAAAAGGTTCATATAAATATTTCAGTTAATGCTGATGATTTAATACCCATTTCTCATGTATGGAATTAGTACTCAGAGATCAGCAATTTATTCCCAAGTTTATAAAACTAGTAGAGTAGCAGAGTAAGAATTCAGTCCCAGCACAGTCTTCTAGAACTGCTATTTTCACCCCTGGTAACATACAGTTACAGTATTTGAAAAAATAATGGATCTCATAAACAGATATGGCGAGAATAACCAGGAGTTGACTTTTGAGTACCAGAGACAGGGGTTAAGGCACTTACCTAGTATGTGACCAAACCCGATTTGATCCTTGGTACTAAATATATATATATATAGGCCCCCAAGTCTTACCTATCCTATCCCTGAACACAGAGCCAGGAGTAATCCAGGAGCACAACTGGGGTGGGAATTGAGCTTTGCCTCAACTATTGGGCCAGCAGATATGCTGTTGAATTCTCAGGCCTTAGAAACTCCATTTTATTCATGTTAGTCAATGCTAGCACTTAGAATGCTCAGTCAGGTAGCCCACGAGGTGTTGTGTTTGGGGATTTGAGGATTTCTTATTTATAAAGCTATTATTGTAATGTTGTTGCCCCTGGTTGAAGTGCAGATGCAAAAGTAGGGGTGCTTTTAGGGTAGGCTGTCAAATGTATCTTGAAAGTAAACTTTCTCAAAACTACTCTTATGTGCTTCAGCATCAGGACAGCGAAATGGTGGCTATTGTGTGGGTGAGTCTGATCCGGCTGCTTCTGAGGCCCCTCAGAGGTGATGGCCCGACTCCCAAAATCCATCTTTCTGCCCAGGAGAGACACTGATCTCAAGACCAGATTAACAGAGTAGCCCACCTCCATGGCGGGTTCGAGCCCAGGTAGATGGTTCCCAGAAGTGGAAGTCACCGGGCATTCATCAGATGGAGCTGGGGCCACCCCTTCCCATCTCTATCTCGACCTGAGGTCCCGCCCAAGAACTGCCTTGGGCGGCTCACCACAGCATGCAGAGCCCCAGACACAAGGGAGAGAACTGGCACCCAGCTCTCCCTTCCCTTCCCCTTATTTTTCCTTTCTGTCCCAATATGTAGGAAAGGGAGGCGGGAGGGAAAGATAGAGAGAAAGAGAGAAAGGAGACACAGAACCCTCCATGGAGGTGGGTTGGGGAAGGAGGGAGGGAGGTGAGGACATTGGTGATGGGAGAGGGGGCACGGGTGGAGGACTGGGTGTTGGAACACTATAGAACCAAATCTCAAACATAAGCATCTTGTAATTGTATATCTGAAGGTGGTGTAATAAAATAATAATTAAAAAAAAACTCTACTCTTAGCTGATCCGTGTGAGCAAGCTTCTCCCTCTCCCTTCTCCTTTCCTCTCCTTCTGCCCTTTACTCAGTGGTCTTTGGCTCTTAAGGCAGCTAGTGACTCAACTTGAGATGATCAAATGTGTGATGTTTGGAAAATCGCAAAGATCAAAGACCCCTCTTATACCATGATCTCAGCTATTTTTTCACATATAGCTGGGACATGACACAGTCTTTTCTCCATTTGCATTAACCACTGTTACAACGATTCTCAATATGTCTGACCTGATTAAGGACACCCATTAGCTTCGGAGATCACTACCCTTTCCCTCTTCAACTATATTTAATGAACAAGTATATCTTGTTTGTGTGACATTTAATTTTATACAACGTTAATTTAAGAAATGGATTAGTACAGTGGATGTATTAATGGCTAGGTCTCCTCAATCTATTACTGAACTGTTGGTTTATCCCTGAGAAAATATTACTGGGCCACGACCATTGCTCAATAAGAGTAATTTTGCATTGCCAGTGGCTGTGCTCTGGTTTTGTCAAGGCTACATTGCAAACATTCTTTATTTTCTAGAAGTCCAGATTGTATTGTTTGGGGTATGGAGCTGATTCAGATGAGATCAAACTCTACCCTTCCTAGGTAGGTCACTTTATCATGATTATTTTCATGGTTTGACTGTCCTTTGAATAGAATGCATCAATTTTGTTCTGTTTTCTATCTTCTCTCTTAAGCTTTAGCTTCAGTGGATTGAGTAATGACGTGTCTTAGTTCATGGCGCATTATTCTTATTTCTCTTTGCAAGACCTCTCCATCCTTAGCTCCTTCCCTCCCTCCTTCCCTTCCCTCCCTCCCTCCCCCTCTCTCCTTCCTTCCTTCCTTCCTTCCTTCCTTCCTTCCTTCCTTCCTTCCTTCCTTCCTTCCTTCTTTCCTTCCTTCCTTCCTTCCTTCCTTCCTTCCTTCCTTCCTTCCTTCCTTCCTTCCTTTCTCCTTTTCTCCTACCTTCCCTTCCTTCTTTCCTTTTTTATATCGTTTACTCTTCCTTCCCTCAACCCTTATTTTATAGTTACTCCCATTTCCCCTACATGTACAATAATAACTTCTTTAATTGCTTAATTTGTACTTTATTGTATGTCTTCCAAATGTGCATTGTTGCCTTGCATACATGTACTTAAATAGATAACTACTATAATGTCGAATATTGTACCATTACTTTATTAAAAAAACACCATGCTTTTCAGATATATATCCCCATTTCCTTGTGAATATACAAGTTTTTTTAACTGCTTTTTTATTCGTATGGCTTTGAAAGTGTGTGGCATACTGACCCACTCAGATCATCTAGTGGTCAGTTAACATCAAAGAGGTTATGGTCTGAGAATCCCAAAGAAGGTCAAATACAATTTATAGGGTAATGATTAAATCACAAAAGCTTTGGATATTTAGACACTTGTTTTCAGTTCCTGAAGGTACAATACTTTTTTAGAATGGAAAGTGATGTCAAAATCCTACAGTGTTATGAAGGCAATAGCATGCGCGCACACACACACACACACACAAATGTACTGAGTTTACGCCTCAGTTTCTTTATTAGTAACAAAGAGATGATAATAGTACTTACATCATAAAGTTGCTGAGGCTAATATGAGATAATTTATGCAATCTGTTCCGTTCTATGCCTGACACATTGACAAATAGTTTGCAATTAATATTCTAAGTCCACTGTTCCATTCACACCACAATGTGTTGCCTTGTTGAAAGAAGCTCTGCCATTTGATTATTATAGACATAATATGGATTATCTTAAAATGTGGGCAAAAACCAGGTATTGGAACTAATTTCTGGCTCATATTTGTGAGCAGGTATACTTATGTTTCATGTGCAATAAACTGTGAAAGCTAAGTACATGAACATGGTTTGTTGTTACAATTAAATACAAATTACAATAAAATTCATATCTTCCAATCAGTATTCCTTAATTGTGCTGTGCTATATAGCTGTTACCCTGGTAAAGATTGCTTAAGTGCATGACTCTACTATACTGCTTGCATTTTCAGCTATTATTTTGTTTTCTTGTCTCTTAATTTTTATCCACATAAGTGAAGGGAGTATAGACAGAAAAACACTTGATTTGGGCTTTATGTTAAAAGACACAGTGAGGGCCAGAGAAATAACTCAATGGTATTGAACATGTGCTTGGCATAAACAAGATCTGCATTTGATCCCAGCACAATATGATCTCCTGAGCACCACCAGGGGATCCTCCACCAATATAGAGCCAAGAGTCACCCCTGAGCACTACTAAATGGTTGGTGAAAACAAACAAAAGCCACAGAGTGAAATTCTAGAATGGCACAGCGACCTGATAGAATGTGAATCTGATGAGTCTCTATTGATTTCCTCATTGTTGGACAAACTGGCACACCACTGGGTTCCTCTCAATCATAGTGTGATCAGGAAAGCAAGAGTTGCATGCTGGGAAATAGTGACTGAAGAGACACTAATTGTGCCCTTTGAGACTTTGACTGCAGTAACCTCAGAATTGAGGCATGTTTCCTACATGCATCCTAACCTATGCTTTGCATGTTGGGGTTGATCTCCATTTCTCCATCTCAGCGGTTTGCAAGGCTACAGCCCTCACATGATCTGTTTCTGTAAATTGAGTATTTGCTTTCTGCAAATCAACTGATGTATTCGACCTATGTTTCACAGGACCACAGCTGATGTAGCAGTCAGAAAAGAATTTAGGGAGGGATGAGTACAGAGCCAGGAGTAACCCCTGAACATCGTAACATGTTACCCAAAAAGCCAAAAATAAAATAAAATAATTAAAGTACATTCTGGACCTTCAATGAGACAGTTGACCACCAGTTGCTCCACCTCAACATTGCGCTGTCCTTTTGGCAGGCTCGTTCAAGAAGGATGATTGAGACTGTGGCTTTATTACTGTGAGACTTTAGGTTCCTGTTTCCCCCTCTGTAAAGCAATACCAAGATCTCATCATTTTCTATTAGATAATCAGTATAAGACATGCAAGGTGCCTAATGATGCTTGGAATTGGGTAAGCATTTGATGTATGTTAGCTATTTGTAATAGCCAAAAGGTTGATAATGTAGTGAAATAGAGAATATGAGGGGTCAGAGAGATATTTGGCAGAAGCACATTGTGATTGTATGCAGGGAGAGGGAAAGGAAAGCCTGGTTCGTTGCAGTGTCATTTGTCCTGGTATTTCCCAAAGTCTCATCTAGGCTGGTGTAAATGAAGGTTTCTGCCACTGGCTGTGGTGTCTGCTCACACATGTGAGGAGTTGTGGTGGGCATTAGAGGTTTCTTTCCATGAGCAGGTGGTATCTTCTGTCCTTCAGCATCAGAAGGTGGTTGTCTAGAAAAAATAGATGCTGTCCTATTGCCAAGTGCAGTAGTAATTCACAAGGAGAACCAGAGAGGTAGGAGCTGTTGCTTTATTTCAAAGTGATGATGTCCATGGTTTTCTCCACAAGCTCTGGTAGCCTGATTTGAGAAGCATTTCACACAATTAAAAAAAAAAGAATAGAAAACTTCAAATTAGAAAATATCCTTACCATTGAGTGGTAGTGAGATTATTCTCTGCCAGTTTTGTTCCAGGAATCCTGTTCCAATACAACTGTCACTGAGCAGAGAAGACCAGGAAGACTAGTTAGTTCTAGTGTAATAATGTAGATTGCTTACTCCCATCACATTTATAATCCCTCCATGCTACTTCTCTTACTGCATCAAGCATTTTTTGTATGTGTGTATGTGTGTGTTGTGCTGTTTTTAACGTTGAGACTTGCTAATGCGCCTACATTTAATAAGCTCTTAAAAATGAGCCACTAATGTGAACCCAGCACACTAAGTTGTTTTTATGCACTCTAAGGGGTGAGAACCAGTATAGAAGAATGTGCCTGTCAGAGTTCAGACAATGCAAGTGAAGCCAACTTCGGTGCTATGAATAAGGACACCACTTAATCAAGGAGATTAGAAGGTCACAGAACCATTGAAAAGGCCAGGAGAAAGCTCAGTGTGGCCACCTTGGGCTCTCAGGAATCCTAAAATGTGAACTTTAGTGGTAAGTTAATGAGTGTTACCTCAGCTAACTGGAGCTCGAGTGGCTGATCCTCAGGTGGTTGGCACACAACTTCTGCAGAGCCTGCATCTGACACCACCTCTGTCTACTGCCAGGGAACATGCCCCCCCACCCCTTCCTTATCCTTTCTTATTCTCATGGGAGGGAATCTCACTGACAGACCCTGACAGACTCATGCTGGAGCGCTGTAACAAGACAGTCAGAATAACTTGGGTTCATGCTTTCAGCCTCTTAGATCTAGGGGGATGTTATGGAGGATCAAGAACTAAAGGGTATTTAAACTCAAGGCTCTACTAAATACACCCAAAGAATTGATTGATGTTTAGAGCTGTGAAATGCATCTACAGGTGGTCTGTTAAGAACTTGGTTCAGGTACATCTCTTCTTTGCACTTCTATGGGGGGGAAGAGGTAGTTTTTGGTTTAGGTTTACTTTTTCTTTGGCTTCCTGACTGGATCCCCATCTTGTCATCTTAAGTCTTCCTCTTTGATATATAGCTTCTACTCCCGTTCCTTCTTGCTGATTAAATTAGGGTAGAATCTGACTGAATTTGGGGTCTGTTTACCTTCTCCTCTGGGAATTTGACAGCAAACCATGGAGGCTGATAAAACCTGAAAACATTGGGCCTGCATTTCAATGTCATTTAGATTTTTCATTTGAAGACCCACTAACCCAGATGCTTCTGTGACCTGGAATCCCAAGGAAGTAGCAAGTGTAGCATTGCGTTATGAGTATAGTATCATCAAATTTAAGTTTATCCCTCAAAATTTGAAAAATCTGTCCATGACATCGTGGTGTCATGGATCTTTTCATTCTTTGTATTTTAATTAATTCTTATTGATAAAGACTCCTTTAGACTATGAATTATAGTTCTTTCTTCATACATTATGCTTTTGAATTTTTATTTTCTAGTAAACATGATTTTTCTAGTAAATATATAAGCAATATAAGCTGCTTAAGTGTTTTTGACACTTCATATTTACAGTCCAACTCTTTGAAATAGCTTTTTCTGTTTTGAGTCATCTGTTCTGCTTTCAAAAGTGATAGTGACAGAATTTTTTTCTTTACATTTGCATTTTTATTTTTAATTGAATATTGTGATTTACAATACTATAATACTAATGTTTCAGGTATAGTCTTACTATAACATACACACTGCTAGAGTCAGAGTCCACTGGAGGCAGTGTTCTCTGTCTCCAGGTCCCTCCTCTTCTCACCCCTTAGGATCTTTTATTGACTGTTGCTTATTCTTTCACTATGTTTCTTTGAGTTATCTCCCTGGTCCCTGTGATTCTTTACACTTAATATAGTATGAGTGAGGTCATCAGGTATTTGTCCTTCTTTTGACTTAGTTCACTTAACAGGAAAGTCTAAAATATAGGTATACTTGACTATATACTTGACACACTATATACACACACAATAGAAATATATATGGAATACAATGGAATACTACCTGCTACCTGCACGACAGAGCCTGGCAAGCTACCCGTGTTGTATTTGATATGCCAGATACCAGTAATAATTATAGACCTCATTCCCATGACCTGAAGGAATGGTTTTGAGGCTCTTTATGTTCCTAGAGCAAGCAGGTGCCCTTGGGCTCTACTTGCATGAGACAGGTCATATGGAGATGTTACTGGTGCCCGCTTGAGCAAATCGATGATGAACGGGAAGACAGTGATACAATGGAATATTTCACACACACACACATATATACACACACACACCACAGTATTTTTTTTGGGGGAGGAGATTGAGAGGTGCACCTAGCTGTGCTCTGGGGACTATATAGGGCTCCAGAAATCAAAGCCAGGTTGATTGTCTACAAGGGAAGCACTCATCCCCACTGTACTAACTTTCTGGCCCCTATATCACCATTTCTTTATCTTGTTATTTGTTTCTGGGTACTTGGTTTGTTTTCATATCTTGATTATTAATAAAAGTACTGAAATGAACATGGGAATGTAAATATATATTTGAATGAATGTTTTATGCTCTTGGGATAAGTCTAAGAAATGGAATTGCTGTTTTGGGAGTTCCATAGTTTACTATAGACGCTGAAGCAGATCGACACACAGTGACTGAGATTTCCTTTATCATCATTATACACTCTTGCAATGATTTTTTTTTTTTTGCTTTTTGGGTCACACCCAGCAATGCTCAAGGTTTACTCCTGGCTCTTTCGCTCAGGAATTACTCCTTGTGGTGCTTGGGGAACCATATGGGATGCCAGGGATCAAACCTGGGTCGGCCACATGCAAGGCAAATGCCCTACCCACTGTGCTATTGCTCTGGTCCTTTGCAATGATTGTTGATGGAGTATTTCTTTTTAAAAAAGTTAAATGATTCCACTGTGATATGTAATTTTCCTCAAATACTATTCTTAATTCTGAGATCTATGCTATTCTACTTGTGGAATCTCTTATATCCAAATACATGTCATGGTAAGTCAAACAATTGATAGACATAGAATGAGGTTAACTCTAACACAATTTGAAGCCTGTAATCCATGAAATATAGTGTTGAGAGGAAGGTGGGGGTCAGGATGGCTGAGAATCAAAGGTTGAGAACTGGGCAAGTATGAAAACACATAGAGTGACAGGAAGAGAAATGGAAGAGTTCCTAGTTCTAATGATTAGTACTACCCTCTCCAGTTGTGGGCTATTGGTTGCTACTGCAGCCATAAAATAGGTTTATTGTTTTTTAGGCTAGCTTGAGTGAGTTTTTTCCTTTTGCAATTAAACAACCCATACAAAGGAGAAGTTCCTGCCTAATGAGAAACAGGGACATGTAAATAGAGACAACTACAACAGCTCATGGAATGTGATATAAAGAAAATTATGTTCAAAGTCCTGTGGGAGACTTTGGGAGTATGCTCATATTCACCTTTCTGTCATTCCTGAGTTGGGGACCAGCTCATTCAAGTGCTTTACAAATTGTGCCCATTAAGATGTAGGGTATTGTTGAAACAGGCAGGTGATATTCTGCCATAGAATTCTAAATAGGCTGTCACCCAAGGAATATCCTACTTAGTCTTTTTCTTTGCTGGAAAACTCAATTCGGGCTTCTTTTTTGTCTCTATTTACAGTCCTATAATTTTTTTCTGGCCACGTATAGTCCTTCTCTCCTTTACACTCACACTCTATCCTGTCATTCTGTTTTTTTCTTTGTGTTAGTCATAGCTGGTGTTCCCCCTTCTCTATTACACCAGTTCTTTCATGTACAATTCTTTTAGTAAGTCTTCTATGTTCATAGCAATCCAAACAACATTCTTCTTTTGATAATTCTTGCATCCACGCTATGTTATTGTCTTAATATGGTGCTACTATTTTGCCTGACAGGTTGTACAATCCGGGAGGGTGGAGTACTTAATAATTTTGTTGGGCAAATATTCAGAGTTATGTGCTTAAGAGCTAGAGTCAGCTCAGTGAAACAGTGAAAGAAAGGCATTCTAACAGGGAAGAAAAGGTACAGGTAAGGAATCAGGTAAGGAAAGACATATCATGTAAACAAAGGGAGATTTTGGAAATAGCTTTTGTTTATCTATTTTATGAATATAATTTTTATCGATCAACATTTTGCTGATATTCTTTGGTTTATGATACTGTTACAATGGTTTATCATACACATCATTTCAAAACCACACTTGTAATCACTATAATGATCTCCCTCACCCGAGGACCTCAAACCCCACCATTTCTTATCCCCCTACTCAGTTGTGTATGATCCGTTTATATGGGGGATCTGTTCTTTATGTTGCCTTTGTACCTTTGTTGCTACTTCACTGTGTATCTTTAGATCCCACATATGAAAGATCATTTTATTTATTTTTTTAAAGATCATGGGGCCGGAGCGATAGCCCACTGGATAGGGCGTTTGCCTTACACACAGCCGGCCTGTGCTGGCCTGGGTTCAATCCCGGCATCCCATATGGTCCCCCGAGCACCGCCAGGAGTAACTCCTGAGTGCAGAGCCAGGAGTAGCCCCTGAGCATTGCCGGGTATGACCCAAAAAAGCAAAAAAAAAAAAAAAAGATCATTTTATATCTTTTCATTATGACTGACTCACTCAGTATGGTTTTATCTAGTTCCATCCAGCTTGCTGCAGAATGCATAATCTTTTTTTTTAGAGCCACAGAGTAGTCCATTGTGTATATATACACAACTTATGTCATCTGTAGTTGACATTTGGAATATAGAAACAATAGAAAAAATGGATAATATCTTCAATAATTTAAAGGAAGAAAGGTTGCCTTCCATTGTGAATATTCCTCTTATCATGCATGTAAGGGTGCCAACATAAGGTAGATGGGTGAAAGTAATAATCTTGTTAACACTAATGGAAAATTAGAGAAAGCTTATGGAAATGGTGAAAATAGTTGTCTCTGATTACTGATTACATTCTGAAGACTCTGAGCACATATTTTCTTCTGTTTACATTTTTCCCCTCAGAAGTTTTTATAGTGAGAAAAAGCAAACTTTATGGCAATAAAGTATACACCAGGAAGTATACATAATCCAGAGCTTGGGTTAGGGTTTCTCAAACCATGCTTGAGCAGAGTTGATTAGTAACGTTTCTACAAGGGTTGCCATAGTAGTAAGAAAGCTTCTGTCCCTGCAATGCTTAGATGCAGCAGACAAACTTGTATTAAAACTTGGCTATTCCTTCCATTGCCCTCTGTCATCAGCTCTACAGAGCCATTATGTTGTTCAAGAAGCATTATAACAAACAGGCTGCCCAGATGGAAACTAAATTGATTTTTCGGATTCCACCCTTAACCCTCTTTTTTGTGGTCTCTAAAAGGAGTTCATGGTTTTTAAAGCACTCTGTGTGACATGCTGCCAAGTCAGATAGAAGATGGAATAATTGTGGATTTAGCCTTAACCCAAGATCACAGCAATGTCAATGAAACATGGTCAGACAACAACAGTTCTTTGATTACAAGTGAGATTAGGAAACAGACATTAGGGTTTAAATTCCAAGGTGCCAGGCAGTGCTGCTATTGATGTAAGCTATGAGTTCTTTACTACATTTGTTGTACTGTTGATTTACATGTTTCCTAGCCTTTCCAAAGAAACATTCAAGGTAGATATTACTGTACCCCATTTTACAGGTAGGAAAGGAAAGATTTAGAAACATACAATTTACTTAAGTTGGGTCTGTGGTAAAGTCAGAGTTGAGTTCAGATTTGCCATATTTTCAAGCCAGCTTTTTTTGAAGTTGTTATTCTTTTTCATATTAGACCCTCTCCTCCACTACTAGAGATATGCTCTTGACTATTCGCAGAGAGGCCTTGACAGAGGAGATTGGGTGAGTTTCTACATGGCAAAACAACACACACACACACAAGCAAAAATCACCCCCCCATGGGCTAAAACTAAAAGACACCAACTGAATGGGAGAAAATATTTAAACTCAGCACATCAGATAATGAGTGATGATGAGTGCACCCAAGATGCATTTAAATTCTCACAAAGTTAAAAGAAAATCCAAAATCACTTTCAAAAATGAAGTTAACTGACACCTCACTGAAGAAGACAGTTGGAATGCCAATAGACACATCAGTGTCTCATCATCAGTCAAATCATTTCTTTAGTCAGTAAAATCCAAATCAAGAAGACAATCTTGCACTAGTGAGAACGAAATCTATCTGGCAGAATATATCGGCAGAATAACTGGTAGCAATCTTTGCAAGGTTATGGTAAAAAGAAACTCATCCACTGCTAGTGGGAATGCTGCCTAGTACAATCCCTGTGGAAAATAAAACAGGTTTCTCAGAAAAGTATAAATTGAACTGCCATATGATTCAGCAATGTTGCTTCTTGGGATATATTCCCAAAACACAAAAAAAAAATGTATGCAAAAGGACACATGCATACCATTATTCCTTGCAGAATGTAAGCTAGGCTAGGGAACCAACCTGGTTGTACATGGCAGGTGATTTGATAATAAAGGGTTTTATATATATATAAAACGAGAGACTCACAGACATGGGGGCAGAGCTGCTACTGGCTCTTCCTGTGCCCATCCGCTCACGAGGCACCCAGGAGGGATGGCGGGGTTCTAGCCCTGGCCCGCCCCCCCCCCCCCCAGCAGAACCTCACAACAAGCCAGGCCACACCCCACTCCATGAGGGCCTTCATTTTCCAATCCGGACTTCCTCTCGTCAGAACTCCACCCAGCAGACCAGCCTATCACAGCCCGGCTCTTGCGGCTGCAAGCTGCGGCATGGTTCATCAATAAATGCTGGATTTAGAGATGATTACAAGAGTATACTACCCGCGGCAGAGCCTGGCAAGCTACCTGTGTCATATTTGATATGCCAAATACCAGTAACAATTTTAGACCTCATTCCCATGACCTGATGGAATGGTTTGAGGCTCTTTATGTTCCTGGAGCAAGCAGATGCCCTTGGGCTCTACTAGCATGAGACAGGACATATGAAGATGTTACTGGTGCCCGCTCGAGCCAATCGATGATGAACGGGAAGACAGTGATACAGTGATATATATACATATATATATATATATGTATATATATCACTGTATATATATATACATATATACATATATATACATACATATATATCACTTATATATAACCTTTATGATATATATATAGAGATAGAGAAAGAGAGACACTGTTGCAAAGAAGCACAAAATAATGAAATTTACTGCAACTTGATTGGAACTGAAGGACAAATACCAGATGCCCTCGCTTATCTATCTGTTTTATAGAATAACGGCATAAGGAAATGCAAGGTATCAAAGGGATGGTAGTAGCTATATTACCCTTGTCTCTAGATTATAAAAATAAAGAAAGGGAAGTAAAAGAAATCAAGGTGGGGAGAAAAGAAAAGGTGGATGGGAGGTAGTAGGGGCATGATAAGGTGTCCTGGGCAAATTGGTGATGTAGACATATAGCATATGTATGTATATATAAACCACAAAGCTGGCAACATTTTTAATCATGAGACCCAGAATATAACAATCAAACTTTAAAATCTGCCTGTTGATTAGGTAGGCCAGGGAGTGGGGAACATGGAGACATGATTGAGGAAGTTGGCGCTGGTTGTGTGGTTGTTACTGGAACATTATATACCTGAAACTCTACTATAAACAATTTTGTAAATAATGGTTCCTTAAAGAAAAATGAAAAATTAAAAAAAATAGGGTTTAGCATGCTAGTAAATTCCTCTCCTAGTATATGCTGCTATAAGGAAGGAGGCACATGACTAGCTCAAAATCTAGACAATGAAAGTTAACACTGATGACTATCACAAATCACACATGCCTGGAGGTAGGATTAAGACATTTGATTGGGCTTAGTTAAATTTAAAAATTTGCAAAGTAATAAATTCCTTCGGGGAAAGTAATAAAATACCTCCATCTTTTTTTTTCTTCATTTTTAAGACGTATGATGCTGGCAGTTTTCAGAAACAACAGATTCATGACCCTATAAAGAAAAAGAATGTCTAAGGAAAATTTTATGAGTTGAAAAAAAATGCTCAGAGTGGGATTTGTAATTAAATTGTCTCATTTGAAACCCAAATGTTTGTTTATGGGACAGAGTACTCCAGAGAAATAGAACCAGTTGGATGTGCATACATATATTCCTACGCGAGAGAGATAGAGAGAGAGAGAGTTTAGAGGTTTATCTTTTATGATAACTACAACCAATTACTTGAGGCCCATCCACATTACACTTTCCCTGAAGTCTACTGATTTTAATATTATTTTCATTAAAACTTGCTTTTATGGCAACGTCTAGACTGACATTTTACTTATCACCTGGGCACCATAATCTAGAAAAGTCGACACATAAAATTCGCCATCATGATACCAATATCCAAGGCCAGGCAAAACATGGATCAGGATGTCTTGTCAGTGGGTGGAATCTACCGCAAGTGTGTGGGAGTCAGAGGTTAGGCAAGACAGAGAAAGAAACAATGTACTAGTAATTGTTGGAAATGATAATACCAGCCTAGAACTGAGCATTCAATGTAGGCAGAGGGATATATATGATAACCTCTAAATGTATGTATTGCAAGCTGCAATGTTAAGAGAAGGGAGAGAGAAAGGTGAAAGAGACAGACAGAGAGAGAGAGACAGAGAGAAACTAAGAGAGACAGGCCAAGTGCCGGTCATAAAGGAAGGCTGGGGAGTAGGGAGGGAATCAGGGAACATTGGTGGTGGGTAGTGGATACTAGTGGAGGGATGGAACACTGCATGACTGAAACCCAAACATGAACATCTTTGTAATTATCTCATGGTGGCATAATAAAAATAAAATAAAATGAAATAAAATAAAATTGTTGGAAATGGTAACAGACAAGAGCTGAGCATTGAATGTAGGCAAAGGGACATACATACAATACCCATAAATGTATGTATTGCAAGCCACAATGTGTAAGAGAACGGACAAAGAGAAGGGAGAGAGAGAGAGAGAGAGAGAGAGAGAGAGAGAGAGAGAAACACAGAGACACAGAAACACAGAGAGAGACAGACAGAGGGTAAAGTGCCTGCCATAGAGGCAGGCTGGGGGGAGGGAGGGAATCTGGTGACATTTATGGTGGGAAATGTGCACTGGTGGAGGGATGGGTGCTGGAACACTGTATGACTTAAACATACAGTGTTTAATCATGAACAGCTTTGTAATTTTTATATCTCACAGTGTTAAAAGAAATCCTATTAAATCCTATGTATAAAGTATTATCACCTTCCGTTTTCTGCTGTACAACCTCACAACTCCGCTTATCTTCCAATGATTTTCCATTTCTTAAAACATAAATAGAATAATCAAAAATTAAAAAAAATTAACCATCATTCTACCTGGATACCACAAGTGATGAAACAGCCCAAATCTTGTCAGTGCACCCTATGAATGGAAGAATAATGGTACAGATAATATGAGTTTGCTGTGAGGCTTAAATCAGCGACTGCACATATTTTGTAGAGAATTACACCTGGCAAGTAGTCTATAGATTCTACTTTACATTGCTACTATATGACAAACATCTCTTAAGGTTGTCTAGCTGGTGTCATCTAGGAAACTGTCATCACTTGCCTTTAAAACGTTCTCTTCCTATTGTGAAGAGACACATTAAAAATTACCATTTATTAAATCAGAAATAAACAGAACCCAGAGAGGTCAAGGGTGGAGATTTTGGCTCTTGGTCAAACCACAGGTCAAACAGAAACAGTTTAGGGGTCTCAACTCTGCAAGGCACTTCCCATTAGACTGTCATCATTTATCATGTTCCGTTTACTTAGAGATGAAGCTGTTTCCTCAGGGTATTTTCCAAGAAATTCACATGTGAATGCCAGTAGTGAAGCAGAGCTCCTTTTAGTAGGATTTGAAATGTCAAAAGCAGTTAAATGTTGAGAAGGTCATACAGTCTCAAAGTTGAGAATAATTTTTGATTTCTTTATTTTAGTTTAAAGATACATTGTTAGCAGCCTATTTATATGCTTTACCGGACTTGCCACGATGAGAAAGAATGTAAAGGTGATTTAGAGTGCAGATTTTAAGGCCAGATTGATGAGGTTCAAATTCTGACTGTGTACTTTTATTTAGGTATATTATTTTGAGCAGGTTGCCCCACATTTATGCATCTCAGGTTTCTTTATTATAAAAAATGGAAATGACGTTATTGTATCAATATCAGTTCCAGGTGGTGGTATTAAAGCATACACTGGAATCATTTATGTTCACTAGCATTAAAAATATTCTGAAATCTTTGTTACTCTACGCTCTGTTGTTTAGGTAGTATAATGCATCTGTAGCCTACTTATTACTCTCCCAGAATTTATTGTTGAAGACAGTTTCTGGGCTGGCAAGACTATTCTTTTGAAGCAGCAGAATTCCTAATCAGTTGAAGTCTAAACCACTGGAAGGCAAAAGAGGAATTTATTATTATTATTTTTTTTTGTAATCAGAAACCCAAATTCTTTCTAAAGTCTCTCGTTTCTTCCACAGTTTTCTTTTTTCTTTGTGTACCTGTTTGATTTTCTTAGCCAGACTTATCCCTGAAATGGAGAATATGTTCTCTGAAAATTTTGGTCACATAACACTAAATTTTGAAACCACGTTGGGAAAGGCATTTTCATATGAAATTCACTGGTAACCTCCAGGGAAGCATCTGATTGGCTGGGTGCCTTGCCTGACTACTGGATCTGAGACACAATTGGCTTTTGCAGGTCATGTATCCATTCCCATAGAAGGAGGATATACACTATTCCAACTAAAGAGTTATTGAAGTGATCAAAGAGAAAGGGGCCTTAGAAGTCATGCTTAGCCCAACATTACCTAGACCTTAAATTTAATAGAATCTTTCCATCTGTTTAGGTGTTTCTATTGTGTAATAAGATTTTTTGGAGGGTGGGGCTGTCACACCTAGAGATGCTCAGGAGTTATTCATAGCTCTGCACTTAGGGATCACTCCTGGCAGGGCTCAGAGGACTGTATGGGATGCCTATGATCAAATCCAGTGGTATAAGTAGTTTCATTTTCTGCTCCTCCATCGTATGTGTCCTTTACAGATGTGCGGTAATGTCATTCTGAGTGAGACTTGTGGAGCAAGACAGTATATTCATTATTAAGAAAAATATTCTTTGGCTTCCTGGTTCATACCTTGAATGGGCATTTGGATGACAGTTGGCATCAAAATGGTGCCTCTTCCTTCACTATTGCCAGATTGAAAATCACTAAGTTAGAACCTCTGAATGCAAATAACAGTGATCCAGAGAGTGACAAAAGGTGTTCAGTTCAATCTGTTAATTTGGACTTAATTCTAGAAAATTCTATTTTGTGTTTATATTTACACGTGCCCTCGTTTTGGATAGTTCATATTTATTTGCTTCACTTTTACAAAAGACCCTTGTCCCTGCTTTTGGTCACAATCACACAATAACAATCTTCCCATTGATCATCTATTTACTAGAGCGAGCATCAGTAATATCTCCATATGTCCTGTCTCATGCCAGTAGAGCCAGGGGCATCGGCTTGCTACAGGAACATAAAGAGCCTGAAACCATTATATTAGGTCATGGGAATGACCTAATATAATTGTTACTGGAATTTGGCATATCAAATACAACACGAGAAGCTTGCCAGACTTGCCGAGCGGGAGACAAACTCTTTTAAACACCTCCAAATAAAGCATTTATTGATGAGCCCCCGCAGCCGATTGCGGCCAAGAGAGCCAGGCTGTGATGGGCTGGTCTGCTGGGTGGGGTTCTGACGAGAGGGAAGACCAACTGTGGAAAATGGCGGTGCCTGTGGAGTGTGGGGGGGGGGGTGGTCTGGCTTGTTGTGAGGCTCTGCTGAGGTGGTTGGCCAGGGCTAGAATCCGCCATGCCTCCCGGTGCCTCATGAACAGCTGTGCACAGGGCGAGCAAGGAACAGCTCTGCCCCATGTCTGAGAGTCAGTCTCTGGACCAGCATACCTGGGCCGGATTGAGGAAAAAAGCTGCTGCAGGGTGGGTATCGATGATCCGGGCTGTGATAGGGTGGTCTGCTGGGTGGAGTTCTGACAAGAGGGAAGTCCAACTGTGGAAAATGGTGGCGCCCGTGGAGTGAGGGGGTGGCCTGGCTTGTTGTGAGGCTCTGCCGAGCTGGTGGGCCAGGGCTAGAACCCGCCATGCCTCCCGACTGCCTCATGAACGGCTGGGCACAGGGAGAGCAAGGAACAGCTCTGCCCCATGTCTGAGAGTCAGTCTCTGGACCAGCATACCTGGGCCGGATTGAGGAAAAAAGCTGCTGCAGGGTGGGTATCGATGATCCGGGCTGTGATGTGCTGGTCTGCTGGGTGGAGTTCTGACGAGAGGAAGTCCAACTGTGGAAAATGGCGGTGCCCTTGGAGTGAGGGGGCGTGGTCTGGCTTGTTGTGAGGCTCTTTTTTTTTTTTTTTTTTGCTTTTTTTGGGTCACACCCGGTGACACTCAGTGGTAACTCATGGCTCTGCACTCAGGAATCACTCCTGGCAGTGCTCGGGGGACCATATGGGATGCCGGGATCGAACCCGGCCGACACAGGTCAGCCGTGCAAGGCAAACGCCTACCCACTGGGCTATCGCTCCGGCCCCTTGTTGTGAGGCTCCGCCGAGGGTGGTGGGCCAAGGCTAGAACCTGCCATGCCTCCCGACTGCCTCATGAACGGCTGTGCACAGGGGAGAGCAAGGAACAGCTCTGCCCCATGACTGAGAGTCAGTCTCTGGACCAAGCATACCTGGGCCGGATTGAGGAAATAGCTCTGCAGGATGGGTGTCGATGATCCGGACTGTGATGTGCTGGTTTGCTGGTTGGAGTTCTGACGAGAGGGAAGTCCAACTGAGGAAAATGGCGGCGCCCGTGGAGTGAGGTGGGGTGGTCTGGCTTGTTGTGAGGCTCTGCCGAGCTGGTGGGCCAGGGCTAGAACCCGCCCTGCCTCCCGACTGCCTCATGAACGGCTGTGCACAGGGGGCAAGGAACAAAATTTACCTGCTTTTGGTAACTGAATAAAACCCACAGGGGGCTGCTGCTTTTATGGGAAAAGAAGGTGCAATAGTATTTAGCGTTTGATCCATAGTGATAGCAGAGGAGGCAGCATGCAGCCACCTAGGGAGGTAGGACCACCGTGAGAGGGGTCCAAGAAGCTTCATCCGTGCTTCATATTTATGGCATCAGTCCTACTTTTGCTTTATGTAAGTATTAATTTAGGTTTTAGGTGCTGTTCGATATGATTTGGAATCTTAATTTTGGGGTTTGGAAACAACATTTTTTTCTTATAAGTTAATGCTAATAACTTCTTTGCAGTGTGGCATTTCATCTTTGGAAAGCAGGGGGAAACTCTTGGTTGATTAAAAAAGTTACCGTCAAGTAGTGTTTTCAGGTAGATCAGAAGACTAAGCACTAATAAAAGGATACACTTTCATAAAGATAATAATGTTGTTTATGAAGAGTGCTATTAAATGATTAAAACGCTTATTTTCTTTTTGCAGGTTTAACATTCCCTCTGAGATTTGGGTAAATCTGAAATCTGCTGAGCAAAAAGAATGTTGAAAATACAAATGCTGAGTGAAGCCATAAGGCCAAGTTGAAAAGAACTTTAGACTATATCATTTTTGGAGGTAAGTGGAGGAAGTGGGTCAGGGCCTGATCATTCAGTATTTAAATTTTCACTTAATCTGCATGTTTAGTTTATACTCTGATCTCACTTTTGTCATATGAGCCCAACTTTCAAGTCTTTTAAATTTTATGACCTGTGATTTACAATACTGTTAAAGATAGGGTTTTGTGCGTACAGAATTCTAACATGACACCCTCCATCAGAATCTACCCAGTGTCGACGTCTGTTTTCTGAATCTTTTTGTTTGCTTGTTTAGATGCCAGCCTGGCAGTAATTAGGGTTTACTTTTTGGCTCATACTCAGTGATCACTCGTGCAAGTGGTCGGGGACCATATGCAGTGCTGGGGATCAAGCTGGTTTAAGCTTTGTGCAAGGAAGTTGCACAAAGGTAAGTCATGCCCTATCTGTCTGGCCAAAAGAGTGTACAGTTTAATCAGAAAGAAATTAGAACATGGAAGAAATTCTGACTAATGCATAAAGCATCTTCAGACAAAGGTGATATGCTTGTGGAAATTATGTTATCATCAGACTGCATTCATTTATTGAATACTGCTATCAGTGAAGACTGAATTAAGCTCTCCAAACCTAGTGCAATCTTAAAAGAAATACTTCAAGAGGAAGAAAAGGTGCCTGCCATAGAGGCAGGTTGGAAGGGGTGAAGGAATCTGAGGACATTGGGGTTGGGAAGGGTACACTGGTGGAGGGATGGGTGCTGAAATACTGTATGTCTGAAGCCCAATCATTAACAGTTTTGTAATTGTATATGTTATGGTGGTACAATAAAATTAAACAAAAAGAAATCCTTCAAGTTTTAAGTAAGTACTGTCATCATTTACTTTAGTTTTTTGAAGGGAAAACAGACTCGAAGCATTAAAGAAAAAAAATTAAAGCCCATTATTAATGGGTACCTTAGGTAGATTCACCCTGATTGTCTTTTTTTTTTTGGCTTTTTTTGGTCACACCTGGCAATGCTCAGGGGTTTCTCCTGGCTCTCCACTCAGGAATCACTCCTGGTGGTGCTCAGGGGACCATATGGGAAGCCGGGGATTGAACCCAGGCTGGCATGGGCCGGCCAACTGTAGGTAAATGCCCAACCCGCTGGGCTATTGCTCCGCCCCCACCCTAATTGTCTTTTAAGACTGAATCCAAAAGAAGCTTTGGCACATCTACACAATGGAATACTATGAAGCTCTTAGGAAAAATGAAGTTATGAAATTTGCCTATAAATGGATGGACATGAGAGGATCATGTTGAGTGAAATTAGCCAGAAGGAGAGAGAGACAGATATAGAATGACTGCATTTATTTGCATGACATAAATATATATGTACATATTATGATACCAATATCCAAGGTCAGGTGAAGCATGGATCATAAGGTGGAAATTATCAGAAACATGTGGGAAGCAGAGGCTAGGTAAGACAGAGAATGAAACAATGTGCCAATAATTGTCGAAAGTGCTAATATCAACCTAGAACTGAGCATTAAATACAGGCAAAAAAGATACACATGATATCATTTTAATGTATGTATTGTATTCCGCAATGTGGAAGGGAAGGGAAAGAGAAAGAGAGAGACAGAAAGAGAAAGTGAAAGAAATAAAGAACCTGCCATAGAGGCAGGGAGGGGGAGGGAATTTGGGACGTTGATGGTGGGAAATGGGCACTGGTGGAGGGATGGGTGCTGGAAAACTGTATGACCAAATATGAACATCTTATGAATATCTTCTTCGCACAGCCATGGAGGTGCTGAACCAGTCGGTTGTATTCTTCATCGATGTCGTCAATGATGGTATCTTCCCATGTTGCTGCAATGGTGCCAAAGAGTTCCCAGTTGGTGGTCGTTCTGGGAGTTCTCTTCTTAAACTTTGCATCCTTTTCTCCCTGTTGCGGGTAGTAGAATTTTGCACGAAGGAGACGGTGGTCCGATCCTGTTTGGAATTTGGGGACGACAGCTACATCGGTCAGACAAAACGGTCAATTGAAGATGATGTGGTCAATTTCATTGTGCAACTGTCCACCAGGAGATTCCCATGTCCAACGTTTCGCTTCAGCCTTCTGGAACTGTGAGTTCCCATGAATGGTCTTGGTGGACATGATGAACTCAGATAGTCTCTCACCCTGTTAGTTCCATTCTAGGCCATGAGTCCCTATGTGGAGTACTTCGGCCGATCTTCTTGGTCCTATCTTGGCATTAAAATCACCGACTATGATCTTGTAGAAGGTGTAATCTTTTTATAGAACTCCTCCAGTTCCATGTAGAATTTCTCAATTTCATCTTCCTTGTATGTGGATGTTGGTGCATAGACAATGAAGATAGAAATTGCTGGCAGTGGGTCACATCTCTTCAAGTGTAATTGTCCTATTCGGTTTGTTAGGCATTGAAATGAACCAATGTTGATGGCCATGTTCGTGTTGACAAGGACACCAACGCCACCCATGCCTCTTTCATCACATGTTCCAAGGAGCAATTCTTCTCCGGTGTCAAATACAGCTTGATGCAACTGATGCCTCCTCGTCTCAGTCAGTCCAATGATGTCATACTTGATCTTTTGCGCTTGCACCATCAGATCCTTGATATATGCTTCTGATGCCAAGGTATGTGCATTGAAAGTACAAACAGTCATTTTAGTCCTTTGTTTTGGCAGCCTAGGCTGGCCATGAAATTTTATCAGGCACTGCTTGTTCGCCTTTCTTACAGCTGCTGTATTAAGGGCTCTTTCGGGGTCAGGAAAATAAACATTTTTGTTACTGGTTTTGGCATATCAAACACACATAAGACAGCTTGCCAGGCTGTGCCATGTGGGCGCTATACGCTCATTACCTTGTGGGGCTCTCTCAGAGGGGTAGGTAGAATATTCATGGTAATTTGGAGGTAAATCGGGGCGACCACATAGTGGCTGCGCGCAACAGGGAAAGCTGATATCTGCTCTGCTGGGTATATCTGCGTCTGTGGCTAAAGCATTCCTGGACTTGAAATACCTTCTCTGAAGGCTGGGTCTCTGAAGGGTGAGTCCTTGTAGGCTGGGTATCTGACAAGCCAGGCTGGAGACTGGCTTAATCTCTTGGGTGGAGATCTTATGAGTTGCAGAGTGTGGATGGTGAAGATTGCTGCCAGCAAGGTGTGGGGGGTTTCTCTAGTTTCTTCTGAGGCTCTATCGGGATGGTGGACTTGAGTCGGAAGTCACTCGTGGTCTGTGGAATGCAGGGGGTTCAACGGGGAAAGCTGGTATCTGCTCTGCCAGGTGAATCTGTGTCTTTTCTTATCACCACCAAGGGGACATCTACACTTAACACACATTCATGTTCCAGCTCAGTTAAAGCATGTGCCTTATATGTATGAAGACCTGGGTTTAATTCCTTCCAAGTGCCAGCCGAGAGAGAGAAAGATACAAAAGGACGACTGTCTTCGAAAACTCTGGAGCTCATTTGCCAACGTGGCAAGGCGCAAGCCTCAGGTGACCAAATGCTAACGTCCAAGCTTGCAAAGCTGTGCAGAGAAGCCATAAAAGAAGATCTCAAAGACAGAAGAGCAGAAATACTGGAAGATGCAGCAGAAGCCGGGAAAAGCATTTGCACTGCCTGCCTGTCCTTCGCCAAATATTCAACCAAGATCACTGCCCTCCAATGCCCTGATGGATCTATCACATCTTCCAGAAAGGCAATGGAGATTATTAATGACTTCTACTCAGATCTCTTTGATAGCCACGACCACCTGCCCACATATCAAATTCCACAGGATGGATATGTCATTCCCAACGTTCTCCCTTCTGAAATCCGACATGCCATTTCGTCGGTAAAGAAGGAAACAGCACCAGGCCCAGACAAAGTCAGACCCAAACACCTGAAGAATCTGCCATCGGTACTTATCAATACACTAGCTCGGCTCTTCACACGCTACCTGTCCGAATGCAAGGTGCCCTCCCAATGGAAAACCAGCAGGACAGTTCTAATGTTCAAGAAGGGAGACATTCACGACATCGGCAACTATCGCCTCATCTGCCTATTGTCCGTCATCTACAAGCTGTTTACATTAGTCATCCTGAACAGGATTAGCAGAACACTAGATGAAGGACAACCATGCGAGCAAGCTGGCTTCCGGAAAGGATTCAGCACAATCGACCATATCCACACAGTAACCAAGCTCATTGAGGTTTGTAGGGAGTACAAGATGCCGCTCTGTCTCACGTTCATTGATTTACAGAAAGCCTTTGATTCTGTGGAGACTGAAGCAGTCATTGAAGCCCTAGCCAAACAGGGCGTTCAAACCCAATACATCAAGATCCTTTGTGAACTGTATTATGGATTCACCACCAGGATCTCACCATTCTACAAAGAAGTGATCATTGATATCAAAAGAGGGGTTCGACAGGGTGATACCATTTCACCAAAACTCTTCAGCGCCACCCTCGAGAACATCATGCGACAATTAGAATGGGAAGGAATGGGAGTGAAGATAGATGGTTGGCAACTATACCACCTCCCGCTTCGCTGATGACATCTTTATAATAACACCAAACATTAGCTAAGCAGCACAAATGCTGGCTGACTGTGACCGAGAGTGTTTAGAGATAGGTCTACAGCTGACTCTAAAAGAAAACTATGTTTATGAAAAATGAACTACTTCCAGAGGCACCATTCACACTCAATGGAACAGGCATCTCTGAATGCAGCAGTTATGTGTACCTAGGTCGAGAAGTCAACTTGATGAACGACCTAAAACCCGAGCTGTGCAGGAGGAAGAGAGTGGCATGAAATGCCTTCAAAGTCATCAAGTAATAGCTAAAATGACAAAGAACCTCCGGCTCCAGGCACATCTCTTTGACTCTATCGTTCTCCCTGCGTTAATATATGCCTCGGAGATCCGGGGCCCTATGAAAGCAGGATGAGAATGCTATTCGGGTCTCCCAGAGAAGAATCGAAAGAGCTATGCTTGGAATATCACGCCTCACTCAAGTGAGAGAAGGAATCTGGAGTTCCGACCTCCATCACTATTCCAGAATCAGGGATGCTGTCTCGCTTTGCCAAGGCATCGAAAACCAGATGGGCTGGACATGTAGTGCGATTTGGAGAGGACTGCTGGACTAGAGTTGTTACGGACTGGATCCCAAGGGATGTCAAAAGATCACATGGCCGCCCACCTACACGATGGTCAGACTTACTTGTCAAGACCCTGAAGGAACGGTTTGAGGTTCTTCAATTCCTTTTTTCTTTTTTTTTTCTTTTTTGTGTCAAGCCCGGCAATGCTCAGGGGTTACTCCTGGAATGACTCTGCACTCAGGAATGACTCCTGGCGGTGCTCGGGGACCATATGGGATGCTGGGGATCGAACCCAGGCCGGCACAGGCCGGGTCGCGTGCAAGGCAAATGCCCTACCCGCTGGGCTATCGCTCCTGCCCCGCGGTTCTTCAATTCCTGAATCAACCAGATGCCGTTGGGCTACATTGGCATGTGATAGGGTCCAATGGAAATGTTACTGGCATCTGCTCGAGCAAATCAATGAATAACGGGATTCAAATGATCAAGTGATAATCTCTTTGTAATTGTGTATCTCATGGTGGTATAATAAAACAAAATTTAAAAAAACCAAAATGAGAAAAAAAAAGACAGAATCCATCCTGCTCTCTTCCCAGATCTATGCTATAGGAAAGAAGAATGTTTCCAAAGGTACAAAATCCACTGGAATCACTAATCATGCCATCCACTTGTTTTTTATGCAGGTGCTTGATGTTCCTCTTGACTTCAGTAAGATTTTATAATGTAGTCACAGTTTTCCAAATGAGAAAGGAAAACATTTCATTAAATTAATCTGGTTAAGGCATATCATTACAAATTGTAAGATTATTAAGAAGCTTAGCTTTATAGGTGAGGAAACAGACTCAGGTGATTCCTTCTCTCACTTGAGTGAGACGTGATATTCCAAGCATAGCTCTTTCGATTCCTCTCTGGGAGACCCGAATAGCATTCTCATCCTGCTTTCGTAGGGCCCAGGTTTCCCCAACCCATTATTGCTTTCCTCCTTTGAGATTTTATAGTATTTCAGATATAAATATTAGCCCTAAGAATGTTTACTTTGAATTATCTCCAACAAATTAGCACTGGTGACTCAGGAAATATCTAAAGATTCAAGGACCTTAGAGACAATAGAAAAAATAAATCAGAAAGATTAGGTATACTATCTGATAGAGCTGTTATTCTTGAATTTGTCAGATAAGGGCAAATGGATGTGTTTCAACCCCTCATTATGCCTCCAGAAGCTTTTAAAATTCAGTCCCACTTGTCATATTCATCAAGAAACAGAAAATAGGGTTTAGCTCATTTTACAGTTAAGTACACAGCTGGCTCAAATTGAAAGTATTTGTCAACGGGTCATTGTGACTTGAAAGTAGGGAGGGAACTCACTTTGATAGAAGTTCTATTGTGAAACTTACAATTTTTATTAATGTCTCGGATAGTGAAAAGAATCGGCTTATTAAATACCCCATTGGCAGCAAGGTGGATGGGTAGGCTGATGCCTTGGAAACAGAATTGAAATTGAAAATGACCTTAAAAATTAGGAGAAATGGAAAGACAAAAAAAGGGAGGGGGTGAAAGTCAATAGTTAGAAAAATTGACAGTGAAGGAAAACATCAATATCATCCACTGTTTCAATACATTTATCAAATGAAAACCTATTAAGGCTATTGTCCTGCGATGGCATTGTCAATGAGGGTGATTATTATTAAAAGCTATATCCCAAGTTTTCTAAGAGGTAACAGTAGAAATCAATGAAGAAATAATTGATTTTCATGTGAAAGATGAGATTTAACTTTGCTATAGAATCGCCATAAACGGCAACTGAATCAAGTTTAGCCATGTCCTTCTAGCTATATTTATTCTGAGCTTCATATTACTTCTTTCCTAGTGAGAACCAGACTTCTAAGCACTTAGTGGTATAGGGGATCTCTTTTAAAATAGAATTTTAATAAAAATCAAACACAGGGTTTGGGGGAACAAGGTTATGAGTAAGTTTCTTTTTTCTTTCTTTTTTTTTTTTTTTTTTTTGGGTACACACGGCAATGCTCAGGGGTTTCTCCTGGCTCTGTGCTCAGGAATTACTCCTGACAGTGCTCGGGCGACCATATGGGATGCTGGGGATTGAACCCAGGCTGGCATGGGCCGGCCACGTGCAAGGCAAATGCCCTACCCGCTGGGCTATTGCTCTGGTCCCCAGTTTCTTTTTTTGACATTAGTGAATACATAATATTAGTGCCTGCCACCCCAGCAGAGCCACGCAACAAGCCAGACGACCCCCTACTCCATGAGGGCCTCCATTTTCCACATCCGGATTCCCCCTCGTCAGAACTCCACCCAGCAGACCAGCCTATCACAGCCCGGCTCATCGAGATCCATCATGCAGCAGTCTTTTCTTAAATCCGGCCCAGGTATGCTGATCCAGAGACTCACAGACATGGGGCAGAGCTGCTACTGGCTCCCCCCTGTGCCCATCCACTCACGATGCACCCTGGAGGGATGGCTGGTTCTAGCCCTGGCCTGCCACCCCAGCAGAACCTCGCAACAAGCCAGATGACCCCCTACTCTATGAGGGCCTCCATTTTCCACTTCCAGACTCCCCCTTGTCAGAACTCCACCCAGCAGACCAGCCTATCACAGCCCGGCCAGCGGCTGCTTGCTACTGTGTGGTTCATCAATAAATGCTGGATTTAGAGATGACTACAAGAGTATGCTATCTGCACTGCAGAGCCTGGCAAGCTACCCGTGTCGTATTTGATATACCAAATACCAGTAACAATTATAGACCTCATTCCCATGACGTGATGGAATGGTTTGAGGCTCTTTATGTTCCTGGAGCATGCAAGTGCCCTTGGGCTCTACTAGCATGAGACAGGACATATGGAGATGTTACTGGTGCTCGCTCGAGCAAATCGATGATGAACGGGAATACAGTGATACAGTGAACAAAGAATAAAAGTTTTGCAGCATAAAATGAACCATGGAGTTTATTTCTGACAATCCAGAGCATTTCTAACAAGTTAAATAATCATCCTATATATGACTTCATTTGCTTTATAGATGTTTCTATTTACCTGAATATATGCACATATGTACTTATATGTGTGTATAATATATAGTAGGTTATGTTCCATAATTTTTCATGAAGAAGGAATTTCTGGTTTGAGAAGAGGTCAGATAGTCCCTTTTTAAGAATTATTTTTAAAATTTTTATTTGAGAAAATGTATGCAAATACTGTGAATGATAGTTTCACATACACATCATCCAAAACCACACCGTTCACCAGTGTCCACTTTCCCCACTACTAAGTGTCCTCCTTGTCTCTCTGCTGCAGGACTCTCAGTTTAGTTTCCGTTTTAGGTAAGCACTCTTTATTGGCTTTACATATCGTGGTTGGAAAATTAGGACCAGAATGTGACCAGATTTTGAGAGACTAACCTAAAGCAGAGCTTTATTAAGGCCTATGGAGTAAGTTGGAACAGACTGTAGAAGAAATTCCTTTTTCTTTCTGGGTGTAAAGCCGAGAAAATCTCTGCTACTCTAAAGATTTGAAGAAGTGCATCTTATAATGATGTTTTTGGATGTCAGTAAAATCTGACCCAAACTTACTAAATCAAAAATACTAATATTAACTCTCTTACTGGAAATATTTTGGACTGGATCTTCTATTTTCAGGCATAACTGAAACCAGAGATCCTATAAGACCATTATAGTCTATGATTTTTTCCCCTTCAACTTGGCTTTTACATAGTGGATTCCTATTGTATGGAAAGCTATTGGAGCTCAAGAATTATTGGTGAGAACAATCTGATGGCTGTATGTAGTTGTACTAATTTTCACACTTGGACCCAGAATGATTTACAATCTTATATCTGACATCCCAGTAACTGTAACTCAAACTTTATTACTATATTCTGTTCACCAATCTGTATTTTCTAAGAATTATCTCTACCTTATAACTTTGAATAGACAGTATTGTTGTTTTCCATTTACCTTGAGGAAATAGTGGTATTTCTAGTTGATGCTACAGACAGGCTAATTTATGTCATTAGGACCAAGATCCCCATGGCAGGGAAACAGCAGACGAAAAAATATAAAGTCAGGTAGTGTAAGACAAGCACCCATGTTTTAAGACAATTCTTTTAATCTTTGCAAAAGAATAAAATTAACTAATGAACTTAAATCTGCATAGGCTAGAATAAATTAGGCCTTCCTTCCTTCCTCCCTTCCTCCCTCCTTTCCTCCCTCCCTCCCTCCCCTCCCTCTCTGCCTCCTCCCTCCCTCCCTCCTTCCTTCCTTCCTTCCTTCCCTCCCTCCCTCCCTCCCTCCCTCTTCCTTCCTTCCTTCCTTCTCTTTCCTTTCCTTCCTTCCTTCCTTCCTTCCTTCCTTCCTTCCTTCCTTCCTTCCCTTCCTTCCTTCCTTCCTTCCTTCCTTCCTTCCTTCCTTCCTTCCTTCCTTCCTTCCTTCCTTTCTTCCTTCCTTCCTCTCACTCTTCCCTCCCTTTCTCTCTATTATTCATTGAAAATTTTGAACAAATTATAAAATGTAACATACCCCCATCATAGCATCATTTATAAAATAGATTTACTTGCTTGGATACCTACATATTTCAGAGTTTTGGATGGGTAATCTGAAGGCTCATTCCTATATAAAATTAGAGTGACGTATTAATGTAGCATGAAATGGGATCATCTTGTCCAACTCCTGCCTTTTGAACTCTTGATGTATTTTGCTATTTTTCATTTGAGGTAGTACGTGTTTTTCACTGTAACTCATTTTGGGGGGCATTTCAGGTTTGAAGACTAATGGGCACTTATAGCAGCCTGTCTGTGTGTGTTCCAAACACATGCCTTTGGGAAATTGCTTGTGGAAAGAGGGGTCGAAGTATTTAAAGGTTTTAAACTAGCACAGTTTGACAAGTTGAATAGAAACTTTAACCTCTTCATAGTGTCAAAGTTTCTTTTATGGCATGAATTGGGACTGACTGAAGTCCTTTTTACAAGTGTTTAGCTTTGCAGTGTCCAGAGGTACAGCCCGCCGGTTTCAGAAGTATACAACATCTAATCTGCTTTTACATTTGGAAGCAGGCATAGGGGATGCTATAAGAATAGTAGGGAGAGTGAATTAAAGCATTTTGTGTTTAAAACCATAAAGTTGTTATGGTGGTAAGAGCAAACCTGTGGATGCAGAAAATGTTTAGCTCCTTTTATTCATATGACAGCACTGAGATTCACCAGTTGCTCTGCTTTGCAATTTTTAATTTCTATTTCTCATTTCTATCTGCTTCTTTTCCCTGTTTCCTCTTTCTGTATCTCTATAAATAGCACATACACACATTATTTGAGCATGTAATTATTTGTGTGCATGTGCTGAGTCACTGGAGACTAAGTTCCTAAAATCTTGGCACTTTGTCCATGGATGGTTCAACAACCATCTCCTAAAGACAAAGCCATTCTTCTGTGTAACCAAAGTAAAATTATCGTTCTTAGGAATTTCACTGATAATGTAGCAGTTTCCGTTATACATATTTAGGTATCTCCAATAGACTCAGTGCCATTTTTATTGTTTTCCTTCTTATGTAGAAGCCAGTATAGTCTCATGACCTTTATTCCTCACGCCTCTTTAATTTCCTGCATTTTAGAACCCTTTCTAGTCCTTTTCATTCATAATTAAACCTCTTTGAAGAACCAAGCTTGATTGATGGCAGATTGCTTTCCAATTTGAGTGTGTACTGTTGTTTCTTTATGAAATAATCATAGTTAAACAGTCTTGACGGGAGTTCTCCATGGGTGACATTATCTTCTTTGTGGTTGTTATCAGTAAGCTTTTGTGGTCTGTTTCCCCTGTTTTGGTGATATTAAGTTTGACAACATGGTTAAAGTTGATGTCTGTCAGACTCTTCTGCTTCAAATGCAACTTTTCTTAGGAACTTAGACTTTAAAGTTTGAGATGCTCAAATTTGTATTTAGATGGAATTTATAAATTAGTCCATACTACATCTTCTAGATTTAATAAATGGGAATAAGCATAGTTTCTCTTGGGACTATCCATAAGGATTGAGTTTTATGACAGATCTATACTCAGAAAATAGCAGTTAACGTTAACTTACTAGGTGTAAGTAGACTATGAGTTTTAGAGCCATACAGAATTGAGTTCAAATTCTGTCTTGAAGTTAGGTGTTTAAGACTATGTTAAGCAAGCAGATGTCATTGGGCTACACTGGCACATGATAGGTTCAAATGGAAATGTTACTGGTGCCCCACGCGCAAATCAGCGAATAATGGGATGTCAAGTGATCAAGTGATCAAGTAATCAAGTTAAGACTATGTTTTGTTTGGATTTGATTATTGGGTTTGGGGCCACACCTGGTGGTGTTCAGGGCTTATTCCAGTCTCTGTACTCAGGGATCATTTTTGGTAATGCTCAGAAGACTAAGTATGTTGGAAAGTCATATGATTCTTTGGATAAGTGCTCATGAGTAGAGACTATCTGGCAATAAGTTCTAGATATACTAGCTATTTCAGCTTTCCCACTTGAGGTTCTAATCTCTCAATTAGTCCAATCAACAGTCTATGGAATATAAAGATATTATCTAATTGAACATGATTCAAATTTCAACACTCCAAATTAAAATTAATTTAATGTATTGTTTTAAATCACTGCCTTTGGTATTATTTATTATGCAGCAAGAGTTAGCTGATGCAATAGACTACATCAGTTAACTGATATGTATACGAAAGGAAGAGATTAAAGGTTGTAATAAAAGCAGAAACTTGATCTAAGTCTTTTCCTACTTGGTATAGCTCAAAGAATGATTCTAAAAAGAGAACAAAAATGGAAGAATAAGTTCCATGGCAGCATGCCCACACCACAGTCTAGTATATGATAAAATGGACAGAGGCACAAATTGATTGAAGGCAACCAGATTAATAAACTTCGGTATGTGTTTGTAGACAAATTTTGTGGGCAACTGGTAAGAAAATGTACATTAGTAAAATGACTAGTTTTAAATATGATCTATTACTGAGCATATGTTTTATGTGGTGAAAGACTTTGATACCCTAGATAACCATGTCTGACTTATTATATATATCTGACTTATTATATATATATATATATATCTGTATACAAGAATTTTTCTCATGGTATTATAATTTTTTAAAAACAAAAATTAAACTGGGGCGGACAATAGCACAGTGGGTAGGGCATTTGCCTTGCATGCAGCCGACCGGGTTCGATCCCCAGCATCCCATATGGTCCCCTGAGCACCACAAGAAGTAACTCCTGAATGCAGAGCCAGGAGTAACCCCTGAGCATTGCCAGTGTGACTCAAAAAAGCAAAAAAGAAAAACACCAAAAATCAAACTGGGATTATCTGGGGACTATGATTTACAGTGAGGCAATCATTATATAATGGAAGCACAATCATCAGAGATGTAGACCAGAACTTAGAAAATACCTTTGAAAGATATTATTTTTTTGCTTTTTTGGGGGTCACACCAGGCAATGCTCAGGGTTACTCCTGACTCTTCACTCAGGAATTACTCCTGGCAGTGCTCCGGGGACCATATGAAATGCTGGGGATCGAACCCGGTTGGTCTTGTGCAAGGCAAACGCCCTCCCTGCTGTGCTATCGCTCTGGCCCCTGACCTTTGAAAGATATTAAGGCATTGCAGCTTCTGTCAAAGGGAGGGCAATTCAAAGAAGTGGTGTTCTGGGAAGTGTTTAAGAAACAATGGCTCAACCTCAAAAAATCTTGTTCATGCAATATGATTCCAGGCTATAAGTTGGAATTTCTAACTTTTCTCTTGAAGTGGAAATGCGACACATCTCCCTCTTACGATTCTATGTGTCTACTGCCATATTTTTTTGTTTTATTTTGTGGCTGAGAGATTTGTACCATAACAGGCTATGCTTAGGATTTTCTCCTAGCTCTTCACTCAGAGATTGCTGTGGTAGGACTTGGGGGAACCATATAAAGTGCTGGGGATGGAACCAGAGTTGGGCATGCAATACAAGTGGCTTACACCTCCACAACCTGTTCTGGTCATCTTGTTTAATTCCCATTCTTGAATCCAGGTTTTTTGTTTATATTCTCATAATTTACTATTTATAATCAATCAAGGTAACACATTTATTCTTTTACCTTGAATTCTTGTTAAATAGCAATGAAATATTTTGTCCATTTTCAAGATAGTATATAAACTGGATGTGCCAGTCAACAGTATGACATGCTATTTATATCATCCATTCATCAAATGAGCCATTATTTCATGCTTAGTAGATATAAGCACTAAACTAGTGGTCACCAACTTCAGAAAATTTCAGTATGTTACTCCTTCATTTAACAATATTTATTAAATAACTTAGTACTAGGTTTTAATTCATTGGAATTTTTAAAATAGAATTTACATCTTGGAAAGAGGCGTAATTTCAACAGAGATAGTTTGCTTTCATCATCAATCAGGAATTTTTATAACCAAAGCCTAATCTAGGATTAGCCACATTGGAAAATTGCAGAAATTTTCCCCAAATCTTCCCCCAAATCTTTCTGTTTTGTTATTTTTGCCCTCTTGTCCTTTACAAGAGCCTGTGCACAGCTTTCTTCCTATCATAGCTGAAATGTAAGAGATAGCCAGTCTAATTCTATCTATAAAGCTGTTTCCCTGCATTCCCCTCAGACTTTATGCAGCAGTATAAATCTCAGATAATGTGCCCAGGTTAGCTGAGTTACTTAAAAGCATGGACACTCAGTGTGGCACATTTATTAACACCATATATAACAGGGCTGTAACTGTACAGTAACTTCTATTTAGTCAAAAAGGTGGGGGGAAAAGTGCTGCTGGGGTTTATAGGACAGACTCTGGACTGGCGAGGTGAGTTATGTACCCAAATAGCACTTGTGTATCATAAGCTTAAAGCTAATAAACCATCTTTAAACTGTATGCTGTCTCTTTGGTAGAAGGAATGGATCTATTTTTCTTGGCTTTGAAATAGCATAATAATGACTTTAGGGGAACATTCACACACACACATACACACACACACACAGAGGATATTGAGCAGATATCAACTGCTCAAGAACCAAAGCTTTTCTGCATTATGTTAAATGAGGCAGGTTGTCCGGGATAAAGGAAATTTATTTTAGGCTTAGTAGGAGCTGGTGGGAAGTCAGCAGGCAGGAAGTTGTAGATCCAAGCTTGTGAATTCCATTGATAGCTATAAGAGACCTTGTCTAGGGAACTTAGGTAACTGAAGTTCTGGGATCCCCGAGGCAGTTGAGTACTAGTTATGACACAACACTCTACCATAATTATCTGTTTACCTATCAGTCCCCTTTCCCTCGACTGTGCACCTTTTGAGGGCATAATATCTAACTCATCACATCTAACTCATCTTTGTCTTTCCATAGAATCAAGATGTTTATTAGAAATAACTCCTTATAACGAATGTGCATTTTTGTTTGTTCTTTTATTCTCTTCTGTGATCATAGCTACTGTAGCTTATCTAATCCACTGCCAAATTCTAAATGTAATGTGGAGTATCTCATTTGGAACAGTGAAAATAAAATATGTACCCAAGTGAAATCTTTATCAGTAAACTAAAAGAGAAATACCTGTGTCACTAGAAAAAGTGAATCTTTATTTCTCTCTAACAATATTAGTATTAAGGGGCCGTAGCAATAGCACAGTGGGTAGGGTGGCTGCCTTGCAGACAGCTGATCTGGATTTAATCCCTGGCATTCCATATTGTCCCCTGAGCATGACTGGAGCAATTTCTGAGTGCAGATCCAGTAGTGACTCCTGAACACTTCTGGCTGTGGCTCCCAAACAGAACAAAAACTTAAAAAATGTAATAAGTACTATTAGACTGAAATATATGTACTCTCTGAGTCCAAACTCTAAGACTCGTGGACTTATTCCCCAAGTCTTTCTCTTTTCTGGGTTATATGTCTCATATCACCTGTTGCCTTTAATGCATTCAGTGAACAGTGAGGACTATATTATGAAATTCTGATATTAGAAACAGCCAAGAAATACAATAAAATAGGAAAGATGATTATATCAAAGATAAATGATTGCACTGCAAATAATACCAAAGAAATCTCTATAACACATATTCCATGTTTAAAGAATCAATCTAACACAGTTGAATTGGCATATAATTCTCCTCAATTCACCGTCAATCTGTAATATTTTCCATAGTACAGACCTCAGATAATGATAATCACTTTTCAAATAGTGAAACAGTAAGACTATAACTCAGACATTTCTCTACCAAGCTAACTGATGCAGTTGCATAGGCAGTGGCTTTCAGCCATTGGTCCAGGGACTGGTTCCAGCCAGTGTGTATAAAACAGCTTAAAACACATACATACATACATACATACATACATACATACATACATACATACATACATACATACATAAGTTCTAGCTGGTGATCGAGTCTGCATCGCGGTGTAGCTTGGTATCCCTCAGTGAATGCTTTGCTCTTCATTTTCTATTGCATTTGTATACACAAGTATTGTCATCTATGTGCATGATGCTATACATTCTTGAATATGCTCCCAAAGTGATGGAAACATGACCAGTGCACATTGAAGTGGAAGGACATTATTGGATATAATTTGAGATGCTGGAAGAAAAATAGGGAACAACAGCCAGGAAGTGTATTTGTTTACATGCCTTGAACACTTTTCCTTAGAATATTTATGTGCTGAAATTGTCTTTTTAACCTGATATTAATTTATCTCAGACCCTGCTTCTTTTACTTTCTCAAGGATGGTTAACAAGTACTAAATAGCTTATAGGTAGGTTTGTTTTAGGAACTTGGAAAAGATACGCAGTGAGGTTCATGTATATCAGATTTAGAGAACACTTGAGTCTTTCCCCCCTTATTAGCTGCCAAATTTGACCAGAGCAGACTCCTCAGTGGTATCAGAGAAGTCGGGAGTTACTGACAACAGCATAACAGAAAAGGAGAAACACGGAATAGATCTGGTTTGGGAGCTTCTTCTGAAACAGGGAAGGAAGCAAGGAGGTAGTTTTTGTTGAATGAGGTATGGGGTGGAAAATGACCCTGCATTCTTGCAGGGACTTGAGTAATAGCTTTATTTTTTCTAGGGAGTCTTGAGGCCTTCTTAGAGAGGATGGCAGCATGGTTCTCATCTTTCTGCCTTGGACAATGGCTTCTGAGTTGGAGTATGGAAAAGAGTCCAGGCATCAACCACTTTATACACGCAAATAGAGAGATAATATAGTGTGTTGGAAGTGGCCACTTTAGATTGAAGACCAGAAGGCCTTTGCACCATCTGTGCATTCTAAGAACCTCAAGAACACAGGCCATAAGGGAAGGAAACCTTCCCTTGACCTTCCCTTTCTGCCACTAAAGAACTTGAGTTTTCTTTCCAGGATGCAGTTTTCAAACTTTTAGTACAAAGGAAATTCATGCCTACTACAAATACTGCTGTGAAGTGCTCAACATACTGCTTAAATAGAAATGATCACTAGGTGTTTTGCTGTTGTTTTAATAAATCAGCTCTGGTGATTCCAAGCCCTTTGTAAAATTATGATATTAATGATTCTGCTTTATAGAGTTGTTATAGGAATCTGAAGATTAGAAATACATACAGATATGATGATGCTGACTTACAAAAAATATTCAGTAAACGAGGCTGCTCTGAACATATTTATGTGTAAATTAAGTACTGATACATAAAGTTCTAGAAGAAATTCCTATCACAAACTGTGTGTGGTTGATTGTTTTTCTTACTGAATCATCAATATGAAAATCCAGTGTCTAAGAGGAGGTAGATTTCTTTTTCAGCCAGATGATTTCAGTGTGTTCTCTGTGAGAACTCTTTTCATTTTTCTCTAAGAGTTTCTTATCTTCTTTGTAGAAAAATAGGATTTTGCCTATTTGTTTTTCATAATGACCCTCATGAATACATCATCATCTTTGTAACAATGGTTTACAAAAAGCAAGGATTTTTTTTTTTAGCCCAAAGTTTAGGTTTACGATTCTCTAAACTAATTTGGGTTGTGCCCCAGGAAGAGGGCTTGAGTGAAATCTCTCAATCTGTTTCCATAAGTAATGATTGAACTTGAAACAAATCTCCTTCCAGAAAGTACACAAAGTCTGGACTCAAAGTACTCAATGTCACTCTCCTGGACTTATGAGTACTTCTAGTGCCTGAATCCTGTAACTTTTTGTTTTAATAAACATCCATCTGAAGCTGGGGCTGTTAGGATGGGTGTGAGAAACTATTACATAAATATGTATGACTTAGTGCAGTGAATACTTTCTATGTCAAATTTGAGTCCAGGGGGGCCCAGTCTTTTTCTATGTCAGACCATAAACTATCCAGGGTCCACAGGGCAGAGCCCCTGAGTGTAGACAAGCCTGTCTCCTTCTGCCACCTGCTGACGCAGCTGGGCACCGCAGCCACACCTGCAACACCTTGAGGGACAGATGCTCCAATAAATTATCTAAATTGACAGTTATATAAACACTTTTAAGAAAACTTATAATTGCTGAATTTGTCCTGGTAATCAGAAGTCAGACTCTATTTGCAAATGGTGTGATACTATACTTGAGAACTTGTTTGGAGGTTCAAGCAGGGGAGTGCAGCTATTACTGTCGCTTCAGTTAAAGGATGGTTTGTTTCTAATATGGAAAGTCATCCTCATCCACTGAGTGCAAACATATGCAGTGTTTGGAGGAAAGCACATGGAGAAGTGAGGGAAGAAGACGTCACCTGCCTAGCCAGCGAGATCAGCCTAGTCCACCCTGGCAATGTTGCAGCCAGATGGCATATCCAGACATGATACTATACTTAGAAAGCCCAGCAACTCAGAGTTCCTAGAAACAGTAGACTTGGTACAAAGTGGCAGGTGTAAAATCAACACACTAAAAGTCCATGGTTTTTATATATGAAAATAATGAAACAGGAGAGAGAGAAATGAAAAAAATAAAAGCAAAAACCCTTGACTCCAGTATTTAGAGAGAAGGTCAGAGAAAGAAAGCAATCAGGGGAAGAAGAGAACAAGAAGTAATGGATGAATAGGCATCAGGACTTCAGCTGTACTGGTTATATGGATATGTGAAATAGCCATGTATACACAGACTCAACAAAACTGAGAACATGAGATCTAAGCTGCAACCACTGGAAATTTGTAATGTGTTGTCAGGTTGACAGGTGGGGATGGGAACACTTGTAGATGGAAGTTTTGACACTCAAGGTGGTATTGGTGTTGAAATATTATATGCCTAAATCTCAACTATCAATAACTTTATAAATCACAGTTATTTAGTAAAAAATGAAAATAACAACTGTAGCAACCAATGCCAACAATTTTATTCAAAATTGTGCTGTAGACTGGCTAAAGAAACTGTGGTTCATCTACACTATGGAATACTATGCGGCTGTCAGAAAGGATGAAATTATGAAATTTACCTGCAAATGCATGGACATGGAGTCTATCATGCTGAGCGAAATTAGTCAGAAGGAAACGGACAGATATAGAATGACTGCATTCATTAATAGGATATAGATACCAGTGTTTTAATAAATATGGGAAATGGTAATGGCAGATTAAAACTCACCACTGAATATACACAAAGAGACTTAAGTGATAAACTCTAAATATCTGCAGGGCTAGCCACAATGTGTAAAATAAGAGGGAGAGAGATGCAGAGACAGAGAGAGAGATAGAGAGAGAAAGAGAGGAAACTGGGGTACCTGCTATTAAGGCGGGTGGGGGGAGGGGAGGGAGGAGTACATTGGTGGTGGAAATGGGGCACTGGTGGAGGGATGGGTGCTGGAATACTGTATTACCAAGAACCAATTATGAACACCTTTGTAATTGTATGTTTCACGGTGGTATAATAAAAAATTAAAAAAAAAACAAAATTGTGCTGCAGAAAATCAAGTACCTAGGAATCAGCTTAAGAAAAGAAGGAGAGGTAAAAGCCCTGTACAAAAAAAGTTACAAAGCACTAATAAAATAGGAAGAAATGGGAACACATTTTCTATTTATGAATTGGGAGGATTAACATTGTCAAGATGGCAGTACTCTCCAAAGCATCATACAGATTCAGTGTAGTCCCTGTAAAATACCGTGGCATTTTTTCAAAGAAATAGATCAAATGCTCCTGAAATTCTAGTTGAATAATAAATCCCTCAAATAACCAAAGCAATACTTGGGGAAAAGAAGTTGGGAGACATTGCTCTCCCCAACTTCAGATCACATTACAAGGCATTAGTAATTAGAACAATGTGTTACTGGAATAAGGATAGACTCTCAGATCAATGGGATATAATTGAAAACCCAGAGACAGGTCCTCAGGTATATGGACAGTTAATCTCTTATGAAGGAACAAGAAATATTAAGTGGAACAAGAAAAGTCTAACAAGCAATGCTGGGAAAACTGGTCAGCAATATGTAAAAAAAAGAACTCAGACCCCTTTATAATACTGCACAAAAGACAATCAGAATAAATTTTAACACTGCACAAAAGTCAATCAGAATAAATTAATGACCTTAATATCATACCTGAATTCATAAAATAAATTGAGTAAAACATGGACAGAACTCGCTGTGACGTTGAAGCTAGACGCATTTTTAAGGAGTCAGCACATCTGTCAAGTAAACAGATGCAAAGATAAATAAACAGAACTAATTCTCCTCAGAACTCCACCCAGCAGACCATCCTATCACAGCCCGGCTCATCAAGTTCCACCCTGCAGCATTCTTTTTTAAAATCCGGTTCAGGTATGCCGGTCCAGAGACTCACAGACATGGGGCAGAGCTGCTGCTTGCTCTCCCTGTGTCCAGCCGCTCACGAGGGGCCCAGGCGGGATGGTGGGTTCTAGCCCTGGCCCGCCACCCCAGCAGAGCCTTGCAACAATCCAGAGGACCCCCCACTCCATGAGGGCCTCCATTTTCCACATCTGGACTTCTCTCTCCTCAGAACTCCACCCAGCAGACCAGCCTATCACAGCCCAGCTCATCGAGTTCCACCCTGCAGCATTCTTTTTTTAAATCCGGTTCAGGTATGCAGAGACTCACAGACATGGGGCAGAGCTGCTTGTTCTCCCTGTGTCCAGCCGCTCACGAGGGGCCCAAGAGGGATGGCGGGTTCTAGCCCTGGCCCGCCACCCCAGCATAGCCTTGCAACAAGCCAGATGACCCCCTACTCCATGAGGGCCTCCATTTTCCACATCCGGACTTCTCTCTCATCAGAACTCCACCCAGCAGACCATCCTATCACAGTCCGGCTCACACGGCTGCTTGCGGCCGCTGTTCATCAATAAATGCTAGACTTAGAGATGACTACAAGAGTATGCTACATGCACGGCAGAGCCTGGTAAGCTACCTGTGTTGTATTTGATATGCCAAATACGAGTAACAATTATAGACCTCATTCCGAATGGATTGAGGCTCTTTATGTTCCTGGAGCAAGCAGATGCCCTTGGGCTCTACTAGCATGAGACAGGACATATGGAGATGTTACTGGGGCCCGCTCGAGTAAATTGATGATGAACAGGAAGACAGTGATACAGTGAATTCAGGCTGGGGAGGGGAAGTCAGGGGACATTGGTGAAACCCAAATATGAACATCTTTGTAATTGTATATTTCATGGTGGTATAATAAAAAATAAAAAAACTAAGAAGCTTCTGCATTTCAAAGGAAGACCAAAGTATGTAACACATTTATTTATTTATTAAAAGTTTAAATAATTTTATTATATCATCATGAGATAGACATTTACCAAGCTGTTTATGATTGGATTCCAGTCATGCAATGTTGTAACACTCATCCCTCCACCAGTACCTGTTTCCTAGCATCAATGTCCCCAGTTTCCCTCCTCGCCACCCCAACTTCCTCTATAGCAGGCACTTTTCTTCTCTCTCTCTCTCTCTCTCTCTCTCTCTCTCTCCTCTTCAGCATTGTGGTTTTCGTTACGCACACTGAGGGGCTCTCATGCATATCTCTTTGTCTACTTTCAATACTCAGTTCTAGCATTGCATTGCCATTTCCAACTATTATTGGCAAAAGGATCCCTTCTCTATCTTACCTAACCTCTGCCTCCACATACTTGTGGTAGATTGCTACCTTTGACGTGTCCTGGGTCCTGTTTTGCCTACCCTTGGATATTAGTCTCATAATATATATCCTACAAATGAACACAGTCATTCTATCTGTCCTTTTCCTTCTATTTATGCTCAGCATGATAATCTTTACATCCATCCATTTGTAGACAAGTTTCATAACTTTGTTTTTCCTGACAGTTGCATAGTATTTGGTTGATCTTACCTGATTTTTCAAAACCAATGTTAGTGTTTTCTTACAGTGCTAATAAACTTTTATTTAATTATTTTCTTCCAAATAAACTACCCAGTCCTCACCTGGCTTCACCTCCATGTTTGGCTCTTGTTCTCCCTCCCTGTGCCCTCCTCTTTTCTAAACCTGCCCTTCCGCTTTGAGCTTCTGGGGAGGCGGTTTCTTATGCTTGTAGCAGCCTCTCTTCACCTCTGCTACAAAAATCCACCCTTGAATTCTCAATTCAATGAACCTTCTTTCTTTCTGAAATCTTTTACTTTGGGTCATATCTTTCCCTGACTTTTATGGTGGTGTAAACTGGAAGCATAACAACTTATATAAACATGTGCATTTAAGTATGACAATATGCTGGTGGAATAATGAATACCCAAAACAACTGTATCATAAACAACTTTGTAGACCATGGTGTTTAAATAAAGTTTTAAAAATAAAATAAACATAACAATGTGCTATTGTGCATTTTATAGCTGGGGTTGACGTATAGTAGATGTATAATATCATCATTCAGTCATTCTTATGTTTCTAATACCCTAGTTCCTTACTGAGACTTGGTGTTTATTAGTTGAATACATGTTAGGTGATGTATTAACTTTTTGCCCACACCTATTCAATTGTTGATACTCAATGTCAATAAACCATATCTGGAAAGCCTTTGCCTTCATAGATTAAAACACATTCTCGTGTGCTTGTCTTAGGACATGGTACAAAACATACTATCATATTGCTTTTTTTCCCCTAGGATTTTTTAATTATTCTACCATTAGATACACAGTTACAAAGATGTTCATGATTGGGTTTCAGTCATACAAAGTTCCAGCACCCATCCCTCCACCAGTGTCCTATTCCCACCACCAATGTCCCCATATTCCTCCACCCCCACCCCAGCCTGCCTTTATGGCAGTCACTTTTCTTTTTTTTCTCTCTCTCTCTCTCTTTCTCTCTCTCTCACACATATCTTAAACATTGTGGTTTGCCATATATACATTCTCTGTGTTCTCACAGTACTAGTGCTTCTGAGTTTAATTGTACCCATGCTAGTAGAGATTTATATTTTTTCTGAAAGATATAAAGAGGTAGCTCTAGGTGGCTGTTAATAACAGATACTGCAGCACCATCTCCACTGTATTGGTGAGTTAGCATGTACCTCATTTTTTGATTTATATTAAACATGATTTTTAAGTTAAGATGTATTAAGTGCCAGCATAGTGCTGGCTGAACAAGATCCATATTAGTCATTTCTCTTTTTAGTATTGCAATAACCATTATAGGATCACTTTCTTTTATACATTTGTGGTTTTATTTCTTACTTTCCTCCTCTCCTTTTGCTATTCCTCCCCTTTCCTGGCTAGACACCAAGTAGTGAAATTGCTTTATCCAAATATGTGTTTATTTAATTAAAAATAGATATTTCCAGAATGTATTCCAAAAATGCTAACCCAATTTATTTATCACCAGAAGAATATGATAATAAAAGCTTCTTTATTCTTTTGTAACATGCATTGTTACTAACCTTTATAATTTTGTCAGTCTGTTTTGGTTATACTGCTCTCCAAGTATAGCTTTAGCTTACTTTCCCTTAATTGCTGTGGGGAGATTAGGGGTTTAATTTTAATTTTTAGTTTACTGCAGATTTCTATGCAATTATAAGAACTAACAGGTAGCTTCATCTGCCCCTCGAGGTGTTGCAGGTGTGGCTGCAGTGCCCAACTGCCTCGGCAGGTGGCAGAGAGGAGACAGGCTTGTCTACACACAGGGCTCTGCCCTGTGGGCCCTGATGGTTCATGGTCTGACATAGAAAAAGACTGGGATCCCTGGGATGAACCCAGAGCCACGGCAGATCCTGCCAAGCTACCCTTGCTGAATTCAATATACCAAAAACAGTAACAATAATGGACCTCATTCCCAATGAATGGAGACACTACTGGTGCCTGCTAGAGCAAATCGATGAACAATGGGAAGACAAGTGATACAAGTGATCTAGTTTCCCCAATAGTTAGGCAACTAGCCTTGGCTTAGCAAGAACTCCCTGCTTGTCTTAGTTTCTGGCTCTAACACTCTTTCTGAAAGTGACCCCAAAGAGGAGAGACTCACAGACATGGGGCAGAGCTGCTACTGACTCTCCCTGTGCCCAGCCACTCACGAGGGGCCCGGGAGGGATGGCAGGTTCTAACCCTGGCCTGCCACCCCAGCAGTGCCTCACAACAAGCCAGACGACCCCCACCCCCCAACTCCATGAGGGTCTCCATTTTCCACATCCGGACTTCCCTCTCGTCAGAACTCCACCCAGCAGACCAGCCTATCACAACCTGGCTCATCAAGATCCACCCTGCAGCAGTCTTTTTTTAAATCCGGCCCAGGTATGCTGATCCAGAGACTCACAGTATGGGGAAGAGCTGCTACTGGCTCTCCCTGTGCCCAGCCGCTCACGAAGCGCCTGGGAGGGATGGCGGTTTCTAGCCCTGGCCAGCCATCTCAGCAGAGCCTCGCAACAAGCCAGACGACCCCCACTCCATGAGGGCCTTCATTTTCCACATCCGGACTTCCCCCTCATCAGAACTCCACCCAGCAGACCAGCCTATCGCAGCCCAGCTCATCGAGATCCACCCTGCAGCAGTCTTTTTTAAATCTGGCCCAGGTATGCTGATCCAGAGACTCACAGACATGGGGCAGATATACTGGCTCTCCCTGTGCCCTGCCGCTCACCAGAGCTCCATCCAGCAGAAGAGCTGATAACAAGCCTGGTTCCTCAATAAATGATGGATTTAGAGCTGACTACAAGAGTATGCTACCCGCTCAGCAGAGCCTGGCAAGCTACCCATGTCATATTTGATATGCCAAATACCAGTAACAATTATAGACCTCATTCTCATGACCTGATGGAATGGTTTGAGGCTCTTTATGGTCCTGAAGCAAGCAGGTGCCCTTGGACTCTACTAGCATGAGACAAGACATATGGAGATGTTACTGGTGCCTGCTCGAGGAAATCAATGATGAGCGGGAAGACAGTAATACAGTGATACAGTGACCCCAAAGAGGCAGGTTGGGGAACTTTTGAGTTAGTCTCATGTCCTTTCTTCTTACTGTGTCTTTATGTGTTTGCTTTGTTGTACTATTATTCAATTTTAAATATAGGTGCCTCACAGAGCTTGTCCAATTTTGTAAATTTCATGATTGAAAGGTGAGCTCCAAGCCAGCCCTGCACTGTCATTGAACTTGGAATACCTTTTTTAAGTGGAGTTAATAAAGAGACAGAGAATACCAGAAACAACTCATGACAGTCCGGTCCTGAATTTAATGCTAATTAATAATCTATTGTTATATCCCAAACATACAGAATGGCAGACTTTTTTTTTTTTTTTTTTTTTTTGCTTTTTGGGTCACACCCAGCGATGCTCAGAGATTACTTCTGGCTCTTTCCTCAGGAATTACTCCTGGTGGTGCTCGGGGAACCATATGGGATGCCAGGATTTAAACCCAGGTTGGCCGCGAGCAAGGTAAGCGCCCTACCCGCTGTGCTATCTGGGCTCTGGCCCCAGAAAGACAGACTTTGATTTTGGATATAGTAATTATTTTGGATAATAAATTATAGCTCAGGCTTTGGGAACATCCACCCTCAATGGAACAAAGTACCAAGGTTTGGCTGTGGTGATCATAATAGGGGAGATATCACGGCCCCACTGGCTTATGCTCTAAACCTTTACTGACTCAGGATTTTAAGAAATTAGAAGTGATATGATAGAATCAAAAAGTCCCGAATTAAGCATTGATCTGTGTGTTTTAAACCCTGTCTTGCTAACAAATGGGTATTTTCTATTTGGCGGTGGTGAGTTGACGTGTGTCAAGCATGGGTATGGTCCATTTACCATCCTGGTATGTTTTTCGTTGCCCCCCACCCAATATTCTACAATTTAATGGTTCTTATACATGGCATTAAATACTAATTCTGAAGCAAAACAGTATAGGACTTTTTTTTTTTGCTTTTTGGGTCACACCTGGCGATGCTCAGGGATTACTCCTGGCTCTGCACTCAGGAATTACTCCTGGCGGTGCTCAGGGGGCCATATGGGATGCCGGGGATCGAACCCGGGCTGGCATAGGCGGCCGTGTGCAAGGCAAACGCCCTAACTGCTGGGCTATCCCTCCTCCCTCCCTCCCTCCCTCCCTCCCTCCCTCCCTCCCTCCCTCCCTCCCTCCCTCCCTTCCTCCCTTCCTTCCTTCCTTCCTTCCTTCCTTCCTTCCTTCCTTCCTTCCTTCCTTCCTTCCTTCCTTCCTTCCTTCCTTCCTTCCTCCCTTCCTTTTTATTTTTTTTTGACCCAAGGATGTCTGACTGATATCTGTTGATTTAGCTGGAGTCATTATAGAATGTCTCCTGCATAAATTATACCATACTCAAAATGTGAAAATCCTCATTTCAGCAGCAGCAACTCATGTGGAAAACTGAAAATCCCCAAACAGAAAATTAGCAAACATTTGTTCTGTCATAGCTCAAGTACGTGGTGCTCTTTTCTCTCCCTGAATAGAATTATCTTAGCCTCCTAGCCAAAGTCTGTAGCTCTTTTAACATCCCAGGGGGAAAGGGAAGCCCATGGCTACCAATGAGCTGATTATTTAATCATGAAAGACAAGGTTTTAAATAAGAGACATAAAAATGTCTTCGGAAGAGCCACTGGAGACCCCAGAACTTGGAGTGCTTGACGCATAACTCAGTCCCACTCAATATTCTGAGCACCGAGGAGTCTTGAGTGGTTTAGGGGAGGGAGAACACTGCAAATGCAGTTGAGACTTCACATGAGAGAGTTACCTTGTTCTAGTATAGGTTGTGGTTAGTGAGTTGCTGTTATGAAGTTGAACCAAAGGAAATGTCAATATATAAGTCATGTTAATCCTAGGCTTTTAAGTTTTTCCTGTTTTATTTTTATTGTATGATTGTTAGTATTTCAATATAATATGAATTCCTTTTAGAATTTTTGTTTTTATTTTTATTTTTTTTAAGTATTTTATTATACCACCGTGAGATATACAAATAAAAAGATATACAATTAAAAAGTTCATGTTTGGGTTTTGGTCATACAGTGTTTCAGCACCCGTCCCTCCACCAGTGCCCATCTCCCACCACCAACATCCCGGTTCCCTCCCCCTTCCCCAGCCCTGCTCCATGGCAGGAATTTTTTTTTTAATCTTGAACATCTTTATCCCGCCCTGTGTTCTGGATAAGATTTAGTGCTTAGTATAGTGAGAAAGAAATGCATTAATATGTGCCTCTGAATTTTAAAATGGACTTGATTCCCAGAAAGAGAAAATATACTCAAGAGATGTGCATGTGTGTGTGTGTTGTTGTAAATCATTTTCTTATTTAGTTTCATTGTGTGTGTTTGCCCTAATTTTTTTTTGAGCACAGAGCACCAACAATCATGCTCTAAACAATAGGGTTGGGATTAGTAGATGAAAAGTAATTAAGAAATAAAAATGACCTTACACCAGGAAGATAGTTAAAGATTAGATCTGGATATGGAGCATAGAAAAATATGATGAATGCTTTAGCTTTAGTCAGCTGATTCCCCAAATCAAAGTCTCCATTTATAGGGAAGGGATTGACTAAATCCCAGCAACATTTAGGAAGGAATGTGAGGACAGAAAGATCTGATATTTTCCATGGGAGTTGAACCAGATAATACTCCTATTGCAGCTCTCCCTTTTCTCCACAGTCTGGTATCACCTCTATGGAAAATTGTATGGATATTTCTCAGAAAGGAGAGAATTGAATTCCCTTCTAGTCCAACAGTCCTACTTCTGTGTATCTACCCCCAAGACACAAAAATAAAAGAACATATACACACCATTGTTCATTGTAGCGCTTAGGACAACAATTAGGCTATGGAATCAGTTGAGTTGTCCAGTGAGAGATGAGTGGATTATAAAGTTGTAGTATATATAAACAATGGAATATTATTTACCTGCAAAAAGCAAACCAATGAAATCACATAATTTGTTGTAACTTGACTGGAACTGGGGCATATATATATATATATATATATATTTTTTTTTTGCTTTTTTTTGGGGGGCGGTCACACCCGGAAATACTCAGGGTTTACTCCTGGCTCTGCACTCAGGAATTACTCCTGGTGGTGCTCGGAGGACCATATGGGATGCTGGGGATTGAACCTGGGTCAGCCACATGAAAGGCAAATGCCCTACCTGCTGGACTATCACTCTGTCCCTATAATGTTAAACAAAGTCTAAAGAAGGGCAGATATTGGATGATCTGACTTCTCTGTGGTAAGTAGAATAATAAGATGAGGGAGTGCAAGGCATAAAAGAAGAATTATCTAGATGACAGTTGACCCTTGAATATATAAAGAAGGACAGGGCAGGAAAGCAGTTGAGAGACAAGTAAAGAAAGAAGAGGCAAACAGGATGTAACGGGGCAGAAATAGGGGTCTCCGGCATGTCACTGGGGTAGAGATGTGGTAAATGTATATATTTAAACTACAGAGGCTTTACCTCTGAAAGAGGAGATCCAAACTTTGACAACTGAAGTTCATAAGTACCTGTTAAAGAGGTGGACCGGGGACAGGAGGGGGTGAACCTGGGGACACTTGTGGAGAGAAGTTGGTGATGATGGGGTTGGTGTTGGAACACTGTATCCCTGAAACTTACTTATGAATATCTTCACCTGGTATCTTTTATTCTCTCTCTCCCCACACACATACACACATATACATATACTTATAAATACATTTTAGTATTTTTAAACAGAATGCTTAATTCAGAGATACTAAGTAAGTGATACCTAATGAACCTACTACATATATATCTTTAGTATTTTTTGGTTCCTAATATTCTATTATTTTTGTTGTTTTACTTCAGTGATCCTCAGTCCTGATATTGCATTAGAACCACTTCAAATTTTTACAAATATGATTAAATTCACTAGCCCAGTTGGTGCCAAGTAAGTCGTTAATACCAGACAGGAACATGACGTCTTACTTCATCTGCACCTCTCCCTTTATCTTCTGTTCCCCCTTCAACCTTAGTCAGTGCTAATTCTTCTAATGTATGTATGTATCATTTTATTATTATTATTGTTATTATTATTAATTTTGCTTTTTTAAGTCACACCCGGCGGCACTCAGGGGTACTCCTGGCTTTTTGCTCAGGAATTACTCTTCATGGTGCTTGGGGGATCATATGGGATATGGGAGATCGAACCCCAGTCGGCCCCGTACAAGGCAAACGTCCTACCAGCGGTGTGATTGCTCCGGCCCCTGTATTTGTATTTTTTGGTCTTACTCTGTCTCTCTCAATCTCAGCCAGGATTAAATCTCAGTCACAAACAGTCAGCTTAAACCATATTGCCTCCAACTGTGTCTACCATGTAGCCTTTTCAATAAACCAAGGATAATATAGCAAGTAATTCGATTGAAGCCACTAGCAATATTGGGTCCCATTTGATGGAAGAACTTCTAGTGAATTGATCTTTTTCAACTCTTGTTCCCTTAATACATGATGACACCAAAGGCAGAGGGAGACAAATGTTTCTGCATCCTGAAGAAAAGTATTGGATGAGGGGAGTAATGAGCCTGCCGACTCATAATGATTGTCATCCTGGAGGCTGTGAGGATGGGGCTTGCTGTTTGTCTAAATTGATTCCAGAAGATGTGCTAGAGGACTCTATACCCTCAGCATCCTGCCTGGCAGTTGATAATTAGTAAAACTAATCATAACAGCTATTACTGTGGCAGGTATTGTTTCATCTGCCGACCATGTTTCTAATAAAAGGGTCAAGAACTATGTTCCTGGGGAAGAACATCAACAAGGCCCATTGTTTATTGCTGAGTAGGCAGCAGGCAGATATTAAAGTAGCTAGATATCTACCACTGAGCTTTTCTCGCTCTAATTTCTAACGTCTGGAGTTGATATACGTGTGTATGTGTGTGGGCAGTGCTGCTGGGGTAGGTGGTGGTGCTGGACAGCCAAGGAAGGAGACAATAGTAGTGGACAAATAGCTGTCCCTTGAGGAGCTGTCTTATATTTTCATTTTATATTTTTATTCCAGCTACTACTTACCTTGTTATTTCTGAACTCAGCATTTGGGCATACTAAGCTTGTGTGTGTGTGTGTGTTGTTGTTGTTGTTGGTCATAGATTTTGGTCTTGGGGCCATATCAGCCAGTGGTTGGAGGTTGTTTTGGGGGATTGTTCTCAATGTGTTCAGGGGACCCTGTGGTGTTCAGACACCACCTGGAGATGGACCTAATACATGAATAGCTGTATTACAGCCCTTTGAGCTATCTTATCAGTCCAACACTAAGCTCATTTATTACGTAAGTGCAAAAGGGGGAAGAGTTTATTAAAATCCTCAAAGGGAAAATAATATAAAGATGAAAGTTAAGTGACAGAATCATAACAAACATTGGAGTCACAGGCAAAAATTCAGTCTATACCATGGCTGAACAAATGACTTGATCTTTTTGAAATTCAAACTTGAATTCAAGCTTGCAGGACCTTCCTTGGTCCCCAGAATTAATGGAAAGAAAAGTGGGGTGAGTGAGATAGACGTGCCATTAAAGTGCTTGCTTTGCATGTGACTGATCCAGGTTTAGTTCCTGTGACCCCATAAAGTCCCCTGAGCCCATCAGGAGTGATTCTGGAGCATAACACTTGGAGTAATCCCTGAGCACTCCTAGGTGTGGCAAACCCCTACCCCCAAAAAAAAAGATAAGAAAAGAGTTTTATTTGGTCAACTTAATTCCTTTCCTTGATCTTTCTTCCCTCATAACCCCTTACTCTATACTTCTTTTTTTCAAGCAGTTTTTGTTTTCAATATGTTATTGGTAATGAGTTGATCACTTGAATCCCGTTATTCATTGATTTGCTCGAGCGGGAGCCAATAACATTTCCATTGGACCCTATCACGTGCCAATGTAGCCCAATGGAATCTTGTTGATTCAGGAATATGAAGAGCCTCAAACCATTCCTTCAGGGTCTTGACAAGGAAGACCGACCATCTTGTAGGTGGGCAGCCATGTGATCTTTTGACATCTCGTGGGATCCAGTCGGTAACGGCTCTAGTCCAGTGGTTGTCTCCAAATCGCATTACATGTCCAGCCCATCTGATTTTCGATGCCTTGGCAAACGAGACAGCATCCCTGATTCTGGAATAGCGATGGAGGTCAGAACTCGGATTCCTTCTCTCACTTGAGTGAGGCGTGATATTCCAAGCATAGCTCTTTCAATTCCTCTCTGGGAGACCCGAATAGCATTCTCATCCTGCTTTCATAGTGCCCAGGTCTCTGAGGCGTATGTTAATGCAGGGAGAACAGTGGAGTCAAAGAGATATGCCTGGAGCCGGAGGTTCTTTATCCTTTTAGCTATTTCTTCCATGCCTTTGAAGGCATTCCATGCCGCTCTCTTCCTCCTGCACAGCTCAAATTTTAGGGCATTCATCATGTTGACTCTCGACCTAGGTACACATAACTGCTGCATTCAGAGATGTTTGTTCCATTGAGAGTGAATGGGGCCTCTGGAACTAGTTCATTCTTCATAAACATGGTTTTCTTTAGATTCAGCTGTAGACCTATCTTTCCACATTCTCGGTCGAAGTCAGCCAGCATTTGTGCCTCTTGGCTCATGTTTGGTGTTATTAGAACGATGTCATCAGCGAAGCAGAGGTGGTATAGTTGCCGACCATCTATCTTCACTCCCATTCCTTCCCATTCTAATTGTTGCATGATGTTCTCGAGGGTGGCGCTGAAGAGTTTTGGTGAAATGGTATCACCCTGTCAAACCCCTCTTTTCACATTAATGATCACTTTTTTGTAGAATGGTGAGATCCTGGTGGTGAATCCGTAATACAGCTCACGAAGGATCTTGATGTATTGGGTTTGAACACCCTGTTTGGCTAGGGCTTCAATGACTGCTTCAGTCTCCACAGAATCAAAAGCTTTCTGTAAATCAATGAATGTGAGGCAGAGCGGCATCTTGTACTCCCTACAAACCTCGATGAGCTTGGTTACTGTGTGGATATGGTCGATTGTGCTGAATCCTTTCCGGAAACCTGCTTGCTCGCATGGTTGTCCTTCATCTAGTGTTCTGCTAATCCTGTTCAGGATGACTCGTGTAAACAGCTTGTAGATGACGGACAACAGGCAAATGGGGCGATAGTTGCTGATGTCGTGAATGTCTCCCTTCTTGAACAGTAGAACTGTCCTGCTGGTTTTCCATTGGGAGGGCACCTTGCATTAGGACAGGTAACGTGTGAAGAGCCGAGCTAGTGTATTGATGAGTACCAACGGCAGATTCTTCAGGTGTTCGGGTCTGACTTTGTCTGGGTCTGGTGCTGTTCCCTTCTTTACCGACGAGATGGCATGTTGGATTTCAGAAGGGAGAACGTTGGGAATGACATATCCATCCTGTGGAATTTGGTATGTGGGCAGGTGGATGTGTTTATCAAAGAGATTTGAGTAGAAGTCATGGATAATCTTCTCCAACGCCTTTATGGAAGATGTGATAGTTCCATCAGGGCGTCGGAGAGCAGTCATCTTGGTCTTATAGTTGGCGAAGGACAGGCGGGCAGTGCGAATGCTTTTCCTGGCTTCTGCTGCATCTTCCAGTATTTCTGCTCTTCTGTCTTTGAGGTCTTCTTTTTATCACTTCTCTGCACCATTTAGCAAGCTTGGATGTTAGCATTTGGTCTCCTGAGGCTCGCTCCATGCCACGTTGGCGAATGAGCTAGAGAGTTTCTGAAGACAGGCGTTCTTTTGTGTCTTTCTCTCGGCATTCTTCGCACAATCATGGAGGTGCTGAACCAGTCGGTTGTATTCTTCATCGATGTCATCAATGATGCTATCTTCCCATGTTGCTGCAATGGTGCCAAAGAGTTCCCAGTTGGTGGTCGTTCTGGGAGTTCTCTTCTTAAACTTTGCATCCTTTTCTCCCTGTTGCGGGAAGTAGAATTTTGCACAAAGGAGGCGGTGGTCCGATCCTGTTTGGAATTTGGGGACTACAGCAACATCGGTCAGACAAAACCATCGATTGAAGATGATGTGGTCAATTTCATTGTGCAACTGTCTGCCAGGAGATTCCCATGTCCAACGTTTCGCTTCCGCTTTCTGGAACTGTGAGTTCCCATGAATGGTCTTGGTGGACATGATGAGCTCAGATAGTCTCTCACCCTGTTCGCTCCATTCTAGGCCATGGGTCCCGATGTGGATTTCTTCAGCCGAACTTCTTGGTCCTATCTTGGCATTAAAATAACCGACTATGATCATGTAGAAGGTGTGATCTTTTTATAGAACTCTTCCAATTCCATGTAGAATTTCTCAATTTCATCTTCTTTGTATGTGGATGTTGGTGTGTAGACAATGAAGATAGAAATTGCTGGCAGTGGGCCACATCTCTTCAAGTGTAATTGTCCTATTTGGTTTGTTAGGCATTCAAATGAATCAATGTTGACGGCCATGTGTGTATTGACAAGGACGCCAACGCCACCGATGCCTCTTTTCGTCGCATGTTCCAAGGAACAACTCTTCTCCGTTGTCAAATACAGCATGATGCAACTAACGCCTCCTCGTCTCAGTCAGACCAATGATGTCGTACTTGATCTTGAGTTGAAGAATGACAAAGTTTATCTCCTAAGTTTTTTGAGTTCAAAATCACATATATAAAATATGGTTGAGGGGCCAGAGCAATCGTACAGAGGGCATTTGTCTTGCACATGGCTGACTTGGGTTTGATCCCGGCATTCTATATTGTCCCTCAAGCACCGCCAGAAGTAATTCCTTGGTGCTGAGTAGAAGAAAGACCTGAGCATTGCTGGGTATGTCCCAAAAAGAGCACACACAGACACACACACACACATTTATATATAGAGTTGAGGTTTTTAATGAAAAAATCTTTGTCTTAAATACATGGGTAGGGGGTTGGGCAAAAAGAAAAAAAAACCTGGGGGAAACAATAACTAATTCAAAGCATTATCATGTAGGTTAAATATGGAATGTTTAAGAAAGTTTAGTACAGTGATCAGCACATGGACATGCCCTATTAGTCTTCCATATTATGGATGACCGCATGGGGAATTGAAGAAGCTACTTGTTGCTCAAGATAACACAGCAAGCCCATGGCATGAAATATTGCTCGCTGAGGCAGCGCCCTGGATTTTTTTTTTGTTTGCAGACAAAAATATAAGGTCCTTTGTATTTATATTTATTGTTGCTGTTTACATTTTATTTTAGCCACTGTGATTTTACAACAATGTTAATGGTAGCGTTTCCTGCATACAAAATTCCAACAATAGATCTGACACTGGAGTGCTCATTTATGCCACCATTGTCTCAGGATTTCCTTCTCTCCTGACACTATTCTCACCCCAATCACTCTGCCTAACTCACTGCCCTGTTAAGCTCCATTATTCTGCAGTCTATTTCTTAGATACTGTTGCTTTGGCCCTTACTATAGGCTTTATTGTTCCACATATGAAAGAGGAAATTCTACATCTGTCCCTCTCCTCTTGACTGACTTCACTCAACATGATACCTTCAATTCCATGTACTTAGTGTCAAATTATATGATTTTGTCTTTCTATAGCTAAGTTGTATTTCTTCGTATATTTCCATATCCAGCCATGTGTTCTAGGATATTTGAATTGTTTGCATATTTAGGCTATTGTAAAGAGTGCTGCAAAGTATTACTATTTTTAAGTTTCCTTTGGTTTTTATTCATCTATTTTTGACATTTTGGATCACACCAGGTCAGCTTGCTTTTTGCTCTTCACTCTGTAATTACTCTGGGTTGTGCTTTGGGATCTCTATGGGATACTGAGGATCAAACCTAGGTTGTCAAAATGCCAGAAGAAGGTCATACCCTGTAGTAATGTTGTACTATTGCTCTGGCCTCATCTTCTCTGGCTTTTAAACCTTGATCACTTGGTCACTTAACATCCTGTTATTTGTTGATTTGCTCGAGCGGATGCCAGTAACATTTCCATTGGACCCTATCACATGCCAGTGTAGCCCAATGGCATCTGGTCGCTTCAGGAATACGAAGAGCTTCAAACTATTCGTTCAGGGTCTGACCATCTTGTAGGTGGGTGGCCCTGTGATCTTTTAATGTCCCGTGGGATCCACTTTCGGTAACAGCTCTAGTTCAGCAGTCATCTCCAAATCGCATTACATGTCCAGCCCATTTGACTTTCGATGCCTTGGCAAATGGGACAGCATCCCTGACTCTGGATCGTCGACGGAGGTCGGAACTCTGGATTCCTTCTCTCACTTGAGTGAGGCACAAGAAGATCCCCAGGGACTGCATGCCTGCTTCCAATCTCGTCAGTATTCCCTTCAGGGACTGTACTTGAATGTGTATGTGTATGTAGATGTGAGAAAGCCTCTGTGTTCACTCCTTTGCCCTAGCCTATGGCCCATGACTCTCACTCTACCCCTTTAATACTCACAAGGGAAGACAGGTCTCTGTGTTATTACTGAGTTTTTAGATTGTACTTCCCTTTATTTTGGTTCTGTTTTTCTGATATAACCAACTGGCCAGCGCTTACTCCTAGCTCTCTCTCTGCTAAGGGATCAGTCTTAGAGTGCTCAAGGGATCATATATAGTGCCTGTATCAAACCTGGATGGACAGTATTCAAGACAGTGTTATACCTTTTCTACTATAGCTCCAGCCTAAGACTTTGTACTTTTTAAATCATTTTAATTAAGAGGCATTAGGTAATAAAATTAATTCAGCCAGGAAATTACAGAAGGTTTGTTTTGGGAATTGAGATAGTTTAGGAAAGACTTGAAGAAGTTCTTCCTATGAGTAAGGGCGTCTCAAACTTGACCATGGAGGTGGCATTGAAACATACAAGGAATTTGTTCAGTCACTAATCACGAGGCCTCACGACCAAATTTATGATTTTGCAGGTCTGCAGGAAACTCTAGAATTGGAATTTTGAGTAAATGACACTATGATGTTGGTATTTCTTAGCTGATGACCATATTTTCAGAATTGTTGAGGTCCTCACCAAGAAGTATTTTCATGCCTGAAGAATAATGATTATGGGGAAGAAGAACCAAGGAGATTTAGTGTTTTCAGAATGAGTTCAACTGCACAGAAAAAATGACAACAAAAGAGGAGAAATACCTCATTACAGATGGGTTCATATACTAAAATAAATCATATGATAATTTAATCTCTGTGCTTGCTGACACCTTTATTGAAGGCAGCAGATTTATCAGATATAAGAAATTCAAATTATATTTTCAGAGGATAGATTTTTCCTTAGACAAATTGGAAGAACAGAACTTTGGTTTCCTCGACTCCTGTTGTGGTCTATTATTTATTTATACTAAAACCTTGAGCAAAGCTTGTTAATTTCTCTAAATTAAGTTATAAATAAAGCTATTATATCTGATCTTGAGAAATTATTGTATAGACTTACTATATAGTAACTGACTAAAGGTAAGAACTGAATAAAAAGAAGGCATTTGTTATTTTTATAAAGTGGTCACTTGCATGTAATTTACATCAGAATGCTGAATTAGACAATATAAATGCATAGATATCTTTAGGATAATCTTCTAATCTTTTCTCATCAATTCAATATTTGCAACTAAAATTCATGTGGTTTAATTCAAATTTTATATTGATTTAATGTCAAATTTAAAAGAATTAGTGCTTCTCTACTTCATTTGGCTCAGTATGTACATATCATTGGCAAATGAGTCTGAAAGTTAATTCTATGGGAAAGAAGTTTTGACCATTCAGAGATATCAAAGACATTTGTCAACCAACTGTTGACATTTCAGGAGCTATAATAATAAAGCAAATAAAACCCCAAATACTGACAAAGAGAACATATTTGTTTAAGATGTTTTTATAGTTTGTAGGATTTTTCAAGAGCACTTTGTTTACTTAGATGTGTTGTCTAATTTTAGTGTCAGGAGGCAACTGTCCTCAACTTCACTTAAACTTCATGGTTTTGCCATTTGAAACTAATGACATAAAGTAATGATAAATGGTAAATTCTTGTTTGAGTAAATGCTCAGATGACTTAAATGGTTAGTCCTATCTTTGATTTCTGAGACTCTTTTTCTTAGAGTATTAGCAGGGTCGGTAATACATTCAGGAGTAATTCCTGAGTGTAGAGCCAGGAGTAACTCTTGAGCATCACTGGGTGTGACCCAAAAGCAAAAAAAATTTTTTTTATTTTGCTGATAATATTTTATTAAGTACTATGCCAGCTAGAGTTGAAGAAATCTTGTTGTCTGTAAAAACGCTTAGAACTATATAAACCATTACTTATGGAGAGATGATAAATGTTTTATATGGGCAACTGTAAGACAGTACTACTTTTTACATTTAAAGAATTTAAAAGCTGGGCCCCCTGGGATGAACCCAGAGTCATGGCAGAGCCTGGAAAGTCAACCCTGGTGTATTCGATATGCCAGAAACAGTAACAATAACGGACCTCATCCCAATGAATGGAGACATTACTGGTGCCCGCTAGAGCAAATCAATGAACAATGGGAACACAAGTGACATTATCAGGGTCAGTGCGAAGGGAATCAGATTGAATTTCATTTACTATTTCTAGTTAGGTGGCTCCTTATAGTTGATTATAATTTTGATGATAACTTGGTTCTGTTTGACAGTCATACATTGTGACTGAACTTTCAAGAAAGTTATCTGTGTAGCTACAACAATAATGACAGCATTGGAACTGGAAAAATCACCACCATCTTATTAACACCTAGAGGGAGTTCAAGATATCTCTCTCCTTTACCTATTTTTAGATACCTTCGGTTTTCTAAAGATGAGCAAGTTGTGCGTTAGGGGATAAAAAAGACATTATCAGGAACATAATGACTGGACACAGGTTCAAGAGGAGAACTTTCACCAGAGAAGCAAAAGAATTGATCTCAAGTGTATTTCTTCTTCATGAGTTTGCTGTAGTAGGCTAGTTCAGTGTTTTCTTTACCACAGCAGGATAGGTAATGGATTTCTTAGATCCATCTGTTGCAAGTCTTTCCTGACTTCCTTACTTTCAAGTATTTTATATACTTTATTGCTCCCAATATTTCAGTTAGGATATCTGGGAATGTCAAACCAGCATGTCATTCTAGAGGAAGAGATAAAGTGGTAGTCTACTAATTTACATAGAATATATATCACAGAACATTTAAATAGAAGACTAGTTAGCCTGCAATTTGAAGCAAATGTTAGCAGACACCCATTGACATTTGAGAAGTTTATGTGTTGCTGGTATTTGACAGGGATTCCATATCCTAATGTCCTCCAATCTCTCTTTTAATTAAGATGTAAGACTTATAAAAAAAAATTACCTCACTGTTACAAAGCTAACCTGACAGCTTTAAAATGCATTTAATTGACAAATATATTGATATATACTGCTAATATATACTAACAATAGTAGGCTAATATTATTCACAGTACAATATTTGAAGGAAAACAAGTAACTGGTTGCCATTCAATCACTCTGGCCTCTGGGGAAAACTAATCATTGTTTTCTCCCTGTCTCCCTCTCTCTCTCTCTCTCTCTCTCCCTTTCTCACTCTGTGTGTGTGTGTGTGTGTGAAAGCTTGATTATTCTCCCTTAGTGTGTTCTCTATTCCTTTCAATGAGTGCTATTCACTGAAATATTCATGATGGTTATTTCAAGCGTGTAAGATTAGAGCTGATTTTGGAATTTCATTTCTCTCATGATACCAGGGATGAACCCAAGATCTCACACACGTAAAGCATGCACTCTACTTCTGAGCTCATCGCTGCACCGCCCTCCCTCACTCTTGCTTTACCTTTCTCTGTTTTCTGATTATTTTTGGTAACTATCATTACTTTAAAACCCAGAAAAAATAATAAAAGTTTTCGCATGCAGTCCCTAAACAGCTATATAATATGAATGATATTAACCTTTGTGTTTTAGCTTCTAATAAAAATGAAATCATTTGCTATTTTCCAGCTAAGCTGATATTCAAACCTAGTTTTCTGATTCATTCCACCTCGCTAAACAGGTCTGATTGTAATAAGGAAATCAAAAGCTTCAGTCTTTGAACTGGCCACTCCCTCTAAGACTCTTATCAGTGGACCCACCCTGCTCGGGTGTTTTCTATTTTCTCATCATGGTCATTTGGACTTTGTAGATTTCTGTGAGTCAAAAGAAAAGAGTCAGGGAATAGGCATTGAGCAACACAGGGAAGAGAAGGACTGACCAAAAAGACTGACCAAAAGACCTGGCTAGAAGGACTGACCTTTCCTCACCTACTTTATTTAAGGTATTGCATCCTTTAAGCTCTTATTCTTTGGGTACATTCACGGACATGAGGAAGACTGATTAGAATTCAGTCCCTTCTGCCTGCAGAAAGACAATTTACATGTGGCACCAGCTCAGACATGCTCTTTCTAATTCATTTGAAGGGCACTAGAGGAGAGCAGCAGTGTTTAATATTCGCTGCAGCCTCACTGGTGTACATGAAAATGACTTTCTGGTCTCATTTTGACCTGCCTACTCTCCAGAAGGATTTACCAGAGTTTGGATGGAAAAGTCACGATAAGGCTGAGGTGAAGGTGGGCCTAAGGTCTGGAATGGAATTTCTGCTGGTTGAAGGATGTAGCTGGTCAGGCATAATTGTTCAACAACCAACAGAAGTGCCACTGTTTCTGCCCCTGTGACTTCAGATGTCATGGTTCATTGATGTGCGGGTTGAGTTTGCATAATAGTCTCAGTAGCATGGTGGCATCACTCCAAGAAGTTACAAGAAGCTGACCCTACTTGTCATGCAACAAGTTGAATGCTTCTTTGCACATCACTGTATCACTGTCTTCCCGTTCATCATTGATTTGCTTGAGCGGGCCCCAGTAACATCTCCATATGTCCTGTCTCATGCTAGTAGAGCCCAAGGCATCTGCTTGCTCCAGGAACATAAAGAGCCTCAATCCATTCCGGAATGAGGTCTATAATTGTTACTGGTATTTGGCATATATATCAAATACAACACGGGTAGCTTGCCAGGCTCTGCCGTGCAGGTAGCATATTCTTGTAGGCATCTCTAAGTCCAGCATTACTTATATCTTTGCACATATAGGAATCAAATAATGGGCCATAGGAAAGTATTTGTCAGAGAGATTCTGTATGTGTGTGTTTAGAATGCCACCACCAGAAGCATGATTTAAAGGCTTTATTTTGTGATAGCTACCCGTGGTGTATTTGATATGCCAAACACAGTAACAATAATGGACCTTATTCCCAATGAACGGAGACATTACTGGTGCCCACTCGAGCAAATTGGTGAACAATGGGAAGACAAGTGACAGGTAATTTTGTGCTCTTGAATGGACACATTCTTTTACTTTTCTCTGATGGTGCTCCCATTAACTTGACTGCTTTTGCTTGTCTGGCAGGAACAGATCACAACATAGTATTTCACAAATGATCTCATGAAGGAAAAGGAGGAAAAACAGGAGGCTCACCTTTCTCATTCCCAGAAGGTGCTCTCTGTTGGTGCAGCCACATGTTTTACCACCTAGAACATGTATCCTCTCTGAGCCTGGCATATTCTTTCTATAAAAGAGTTCGTAATTTTCAAAAGTCATTGAGTCCACACATAGGGCTCTATATTTGTCCCTGTAAAGTCTTGTTAGTACATTTGATCTGTTGCTACACATTGGAGTCATTTGATGGAGGAATTTCTTCTAAACTACTTGTTTGTTTCTTAAAGCTTTTCCGGGTGGCAAATTTGATGAGTGATGCTCTTTAATTTCATTTATGAAAAAATCCTTGATATTTTAGTGCCTCTGCAAGAGAGAAGTGGAATAAGAACTCAGATCAACTTCCACTGATTTTTTAGTTCTTGATTACTATCTTTTCTTTCCCTGGAAAACTAAATCCCCCAGACTCCAACTGCCCCTGTCCCCACCCATACTGATACATTTCCCAATGTAGGACCTTGATTTGTGAGGTAGTTCCTCTGTAAATGGGAGGAGTAAACATTTTCTACCTAAATTATCAAAACACTACCCTGAGTTATTTGTTAGCACCTTGGGGATGTTTATTATCCCCTTTATTTAGTTCATGGTGTCACTTTTTGCTTATCAAAAACTTTTCCTTTGACTGAACTACAAAAAAGTATAACCCTGCTATGATCTTCGAAAGCATAACAAAAATGTGAAGACTCTCATGAAACTAGGATTCTTTATTGTTTAATCCAAAGCAGAGTGAATAGTAACTGAGTTAAGGGAATTACTTGGAGGGTAAAAATGATTTGCAATTTATTAAATAAAAAAAACCTGAAGTCTAATTATGATTTTCTATCATTATCCCTTGTTGGTTTAATTGACTTTTGTGGCTTCTAAAAATTATATATGTATAATTATGTACAAACATACATATCTACAATATGCACGTGTGTATATATAATCAGCTCAGTTACTAAATCAAGAATGGGGAGACCAGTATCCCCTTTCTTGGGGATATATCAACTATCCCCAAGATGCAGAGAGCAAAACAGCAATTTGAGCCTCCAAGAGCAGGTTGGAAAAGAATAATTTACGTTTGTTTTTGCTACTGGCATTACACTAAATCATGTCAAGTCCCTTCATTTGTTAGGCATTCTCTCAGTCTGTGATCTGAACAAGTCTCTCATGGTAGATTTCCCCTCCTTTTGTGAAATAACATTTTATTTCTCAGAAATCTAGGGTTGAGAAAAAAAAACAGGAGAGAGAATTGTGTGCTCAGATAGAGAAAGAGGCAAGTTCAATGTGAAAAACATGACTTTTGGCAGTTGGGATGGGAAAAGAAAGGGTATTTCCCTCCCACTTTTGTTTTCAGAAAGCTTCAATCAATATCCTTGTAACTGCACCCTGGGGCGCAGAAACAGAGAATCCGATAGGAGTGCATTAAAGCATTTTACATTTGACACTGCTTAAAGACCAAGTATTCTTAATGTTCTTAATCTCTCTAGCATTAGGACAATCTTTTCAAATCACCTTGCCTAGAGGACTTTTTTTTCTTTTTCAAATGTTTAATTTTTTTTTCTTTAAGCAAAACATTGTGATTTACAAAGCTGTTATCATAATACTTTTGTTTCAGGCATAAAATGTTCCTATACCAGTCTCACCATCAGTGTGACCTTTCCTCCAAGCAGGAAGACTTTTGGAATTGGAAGGCTCTAGGTCAATTTATTGTTATTCTTTGTCTTCTGATTTGCTTGAAATTACCAAAAATAATGTTGCTTTGAAACTTTATGAGTCCTCAATGTGAAAACTGAAAATGAAGGGAACCAAATGGCCTATTTTAAAGAACGAGGATTTTGAAACTTTGTTGGGAGAATGTTGGTTGATGCCAGAACTAGAATTTGCGAAATGTTGCTGGTTTCAGATGAGATTGAGCCTCCAGGGTAAATCCTCTTCAATCTGATGAAATTCAGAGGGCCTCTGCTACCCGGCTTTACTTGTCTAGGATATTTTACAATGAAAGCAGTAGGTGCCCTGGAAGGCTAGGTAACCTGGCCTGCATAAGAAATTCAAATCTAGACTCATGATTCTCTTCTAAATTGAACATATTTTTACAGAATGCTGCATTGCCTAAAAAAAAGCAAAAAAAAAGGGGGGGCAAAAAGAAATAAAAACAAAAACAGGCTTGAAAAGAACAACATGAGAAACAATGAGTGAACAGTTGCTTTGATGATGGCCAAGGTTAACTTTGTGCTTAGACAAATTTCTTCTTGTAAACAATCAGAATCTTTCTATATTGATATTTATGCTAGTTGCATGCCTTCTCTTTTGAGAATGTGGATTGTTTGTTTATGACTCAGTGCAAAAATAAGTCAATGAAATGACTTGCTATCCAGAAGAGAAATATACCACTGTCTAAGAAGGTTGATGTTTTTCAGTGATTGGAATTTTTATGCATTTTTATTTTTCTACCAATCATTCCTGATATTGGCTGAATTTTGGGATATACAATCCAAATTTCCCTGTACACTAGGATATTGTTCTTTATCCCTGTACACCCCAAGATATTGTTCTCTATCCCTCTACACTGAGATATTGTTCTGACTTCCCTAATTAGGATGGTAAATTCATGACATTGGCATCAGACAACCAACAAAATCACTCTACCAGTCTTCCTCTACCTTTCAAAGTTTGAGTTCCTGTTCTTGGTCTCTAGATGCTGACCAAGCAGAATGGCTGAAGTCCAGGGTAGACAGGCAAACCAGAAGAGACACACAGCTATCTCCTCTATCTCTGTGAGTGAGGATTTTTCCTTCCTTCTTCCACTTCCTCCTTCCTTCTTCCTCTTCCTTCTATGTTTTATGAGTCATACTCAGCTATGGTCTGGGGTTACTCCTGGCTCTGTGCCCAGGTATCACCATTGGCGGTGCCCAGTAGACCATATGAGATCCCGAGGATAGAACACATTGTGGGCTTCTTGCAAGGCAAGTGCCTTACCTAATGTGCTATCTCTTTTCCTCTGTGAGCCAGGGTGTCTGATATAAAAAATGAGACTGAAGAGGACTCTTCATGGTTTTCTGAACTTCTGTTTCTATGAACATGCAACATGGCTGCTCAGGAAGGTCTTAGTCCATTGCTCAGTTTTCGAATCTCTGATTTTGCTTCCCTGTAGACTATAGTGTTAGCAAACATTTTCCTTACTGGTTTACTCCAGAAGCTAGAATCCGGTGAAAGGAGAGGAACAAGCAGAAGGCACCGAGCCTCAGGCATCATCTGCCTCCTTATTTTACTCTGGTTCCTGAGTTAATAGAGGTATTTTGTAGAATCTGTTCAGGGTGTTGCTAAGAAATCAACTGTTGCCACACTTATTCTTAGCCTCCATGGGAGCTTCCAAGGGAGACTCTCAGCAGAGCTTTCAAAATGTGTAGCCATGTACTTTACCTTAGTTTGGAAAATTATGGCTCTTTTCTCCAACTTTCCGTATGCTATCAACACATTTTTAATCCAAATTGTACTGAATGATTATTTTGTTGAGGTGAAAGGCAAAACAGAGGGATCATCTTTCAAGATATAGTAAAACTCAGTCGCTTCCCTCTCAAAAATCAGCCTTTTTGTTTTGTATGTGGAATTTGAAAATTTTCTGTGGAAAATTTTTATGAGAGTCATTTTGTAGGTAAACCCAAGTTCTTGTGCAAAGTTGTCTTTTAAATATCAGGGTTCAGGCGTGCTCTTGCCGCCTGTGTTCTCCCCTTGAGCACATGTATCACTTGCTTTTCTAGGTTGTTCTGCTTCCGTTTTCCTCTCAAGAGAGGTGATTTGAACACATCGTTCTCTTTTTCTCTCCTCACATCTTTCTAATAAGCTTCAATAGTCAGGGTTTAAAAAAATCAAAGATGAATGATTAGTTTTGGGGGGGAAAGAAACATAAAATTTATGAAGATGAAAGATATGGAAATAGTAAGACACAATTCATTTTCCTAAATGTTGCTGTTGTGTATTTGACTTTAGATGTAAGTCTCGCTTCACTGAAAAACAGACAGGGACGTTGTATATTTAGTGAACTTCATTTGACCTTTGCACTTGTGTTTGCTAATTTCAGTTCTTTTAGAATCTATTTAGAATTTGTTGGAATTTGATCCATTATTCACTTGATCTTAGCAAAAAGGCCGAGAAGCGATGATCCATTATTCAATCTCTACTTATTCGATCTCTCTGTGTACACACGTACATACAGACATGCAGATATACATATTTTCTCTGGTCGTTTCAAGAAAGGATCTGAAGGAAAGTATGACCTTGAATGTGAGAAAAAATCAAACTACAAACTGCAAATGGGGTATTGAATCTAGAAAAGAAACAAGGCCAGACAATAGACAGTGTTCTTCAGAGGAAGTTATTGTCAATTAATTCTCTTCTGTGATTATTCATTTTCCAGCTGAAAAAATGGCAGTGTCATTTCAGCAGTGAACAAATCTAATGAAATCTTTTCATAGAGAAAGTCTGTGATCCACAGTAGCAGCTGTTGCCCATATTTAGCAATTATAAGCATATAATTTGGTATTTGTTAAGCATCAGGATGTCCTACAGCAGAGTACTATAGAATGACTTTTATCTGATTCTTCCTTCCTTTGAAGTTGTGTGAAATGCAAAGGGGAGGATAGTAGGCAGAGAGGAAAGAAGGAAAATTCTATGGGAAAATACTAAAGATTTTGCAGCATTCCATAATGCAGGATATAGAGCACCCTTGATAATGGTCATATTGGAAAGAATCTTCAAGCTAAAGTATCTGGATGGGAATGATAAACATTTATTTCTGGAAAACAAAGAGTCTTAAGTCTATGTGATAAAAAGTATATTTCAAATTCAGACAATCAGGAGTTCAACTATTTAACTCCTAGCACTTCATAGTTTAATCAGGATTCTTAATATTGTTAAAGCTTTGAGGAACTTTTATTGATAACTTAAATGGATGTAGCGTCTGGGGCTGTTTTTCAGCTCTTGTCTCTGTACTCAGGGCAGGACAACTTCAGTTCTATGCGTGGAAACTTCTTAATTATGCCCAACACATCATATTAAGAAGTGATATTGTACTATCCAAGCCCCTAAACACATCTCATCTCTTTCCAATATGCAACCCAAATTGCATTTTTAATTTAAGTGGGGCTTTTTTTTAACATTCCAAAACTCTGTGGTATTAAAACCTCCAAAGATTTTTTCTTAATCATTGTCCTGAAAGAAGTTGGATGTCTCTCCTTCTTAGATGTGTAAAGCTTAATTAAAACTTCTCTAAAACTTTGCAATCTAATCTGAGAGACGTGTAGAATGCTACTAACTTCATCATGGTTGTGAGAATAAAATAAGCATTTCATTTGGGAGATAGCAGAATCTCAATAAATATTACTATTTTCTTTATTCTAATTATTTCTAGGGTATGATTGTTTAATAAGAAGCCTTAATATTTCTAAAGCGTTGAGGAACTGTTATTGACAACTTAAATGGACATTGGCTTCTGGGGCTGTATTTTTAGCTCTTGTCTCTGGTAGCACCTGTACAAGTCCACAGCTGAGAAGTATGTGATCCCTGGTGAGCACTGTATCAGAGTGTGCAGGCATTGCAACCAGATTTCTAAGTCCTTAGAATACCATAATTAAGCATGTGTGTGACCCCTGATTATTGCAACACCAACAACAAAAAGGAAGGAGAAAAAACATAATAAAAAGGGAAAATATGTAAGATACCTTTTTTTTTTGGTTCTTTTTATTTAAGGACTATTTCTATTTTAAACATTTCCACAATTCAGGATCACAGATATCTTTTAAAATATTGATTAATGTGGGGGCTGGAGTGATAGTATAGAGGGTAGGGCTTTTGCTTTGCATGTGGCTGACCTGGGTTCGAAACCCAGCATCCTATATGGTCCTCTGAGCTTGGCCAGGAGTAATTCCTGAGTGCAGAGCAGGAGTAACCGTGAGCATCACTGCGTGTGACCCAACAAGTAAAAAAATATGTATATTGATTAACAAGAGAGAAAGAGAAGGAAAAGTGTCAACCATAGAGGCAGGCTGAGGGAGGGGAGAGGTACTTGGGACACTGGTGCTGCGAAATGTGCAACCGTGGAGGGCTGGGTGCTGGAACACTGTATGACTGAAACTATTCATGAACAGTTTTGTAATGGTATTTCTCACGGTGGTATAATAAAATTTAAAATATATTGATTATTTATTTCAACTACTTATGTAACTATTAAGTGAATAGTATGCTAGGGGCTATAGAAAGGCAGTTTGTGCTTTTGAATAATTTGTAGACTGGAAGGGATAGACAGACATATAACTACGTTAGAAGGAAGAGATTTTAGAGAAGATTCAATTTTAAAATTCCACAAATATTGTTAAAAGATACATTAACAATGCATAAATTTCAGCCACAATCCTGTATAGCTAGCAATGAATAACTCTCTAAAGACAATTAGAAAAACAATTGCATTTGCAGTAACATTAAAAAATCACTTAAACTTACATAGGGAGGCAAAATGCTTGTACAATGAATTAAATATTATACATATAATTACAAATTATGTGCAATAAAGTTTTCTTAAAGAAACTATTAAAATGTTAATTTTTGACAAACTTTTTATATTAATGGATTTACTATTGCTATGACATCAATTTAAAGGCAATTCTGAGCAAAATTTGTATATCTATTTTGCAAAAGTAGAAACATTTATCCTAAACTTCCTATGTAACCTCACAGTGTAGCAATAAAAATTTGGTAAAATTTCTTGAAAAAAAGAAAAAATGTTGCAAGTTTCATACACCCTGATTTGAAAGCTAACTACAAACTCATGACCAAAATGTGTGGTACTGCCACAAACATGCATCTATGAAAGAGACTAAAGCTCCCAGAAATAAAGCTAAGCAATTCTAAAAGGTGTACACACCTTATTAGTGATTGATTAATTTTTCTAAAGAAAGAAATGTTTAGAACAAATATTTGGAGAGCTATCTACATAGAATACAAATAAATGGGGTCAAACATTTATCTTAAGCTATATGCTAAAATAAATCCAAAACCAATCAAAGATCTAAATGTAAGAACCAAACTATATAGTCCTAAGAAAAGAGAATTGGGAAATGTTTCATGTCAGTGGAGTTTGCAGTTATTTTTTTTGGATATGAAACATTAATGTAGGCAACAAAAGAAAACCAGATAAATTGAATTTCTTTAAAGTAAAAAATATTTACATCAAAGGATAAGATCAACAAAGTAAAAGACAGCCCACTAAATGTGAGATAATATTTAAAAAATAACATAGCTGGTAAGTGATTAATATTTTAAGAATAAATAGCATGACTAGTCAGAGATTAATATTTTAAAAATGTAAAGAATCTCTGTAATTTTGCAATAGGAAAATCATCCAGTAAATGAATAGGCAAATGTCTCAAGGATATGCAACCAAAAAAGATGTACAAGGACCAAAAAACCATGAACAAAGTGAAAAGATGCAATAAAAAGCTCCTCAGTATCACTAATCATTAGAGAAATGCAAATTGTAGCTACAAGGGAATATTTCTTCACATCCGTAGGAGGCCATTATCAACAGAATATAGTGGCTTTATTGGGTGGGTACAGAGATTGAGTTTCAAATATTGAAAACTTCTGAAGATAATGTCAGCATTTATTTCATAATGGGAATATTCCTCACACCAAAAAACTTTATATTTAAGTTGGAAATGGCAATGCTAAAAAAAAAAACTTTATATTTAAAATGGAAATTTTATATTTTATATAATCTTGCACATTAAAAATCCAATGGCAACGGGAGAGGGTTGAAGAAGTTAGAGTGATCACTTTTATTTTGCTCCCTGGGGTCAATTTCCAGCATAGTGTGGTACACCAGCAAGTTAGGAAGTGACCCGAGGCACCACTAGGTGTACCCCAAAACCCAGGAAACATGGTTTAAGGGGAAGGATAAAGGCAGCATCCTATGGGAACAAATAAGACCTTAACTTTGACTATGGATTTTTTATTGGTGGAAGAGGATTTTTTGTAGGGATTTGTTGATCAATGCAACTGAAATCTGTTCTTCAAAGTTTGTGCAAAGCCTGTTCCTTAGAAGAGGAGTTCAGTCCAAATTTATTCCTATGTTCAACAAATTATTTGCTTGGCTTCTACTACATACCCATCATTTTGTGAGTCATTGGAAATTCTGAAGAGAACTAAGGTATTAGCTCACAACCATATCATTTGCATTTTATTATGTTGGATTTATCGGGGAGCAATTTTGCTAGAAGAGAACAAATAGGAATTAACTTTAAATCTAAGCCTAAAACAGAATTTAGACTTCAGGAACAGTCCAGGGTCTTCTTTGTGATTATAATCTATACCTGGCAGGTAAGTAAAGATCAGAGGAAGATCAGTTAGAAGCTAATAAATTACACCAAGAAGTAATGAAGACTTTGACTAAGGAAATGGCTCTAGGTAATGGAAGGGAAGAGATCTATCTGGAAGATAGAACCAGCTAAGTATGTCAAATAGATGCTATTATGGGATGTTTGGAGTTTATAGCATGGAAGAAATCATGGAATTATTCTTTAAGTTTAGCCTCCTCTTTGAAAAGTCAAGATCCTCACAGGAAGCACTGTCATTTTTAGTAATCTAGAAAAGGAAGCAATATAAAATCCTTCCTGTGAGGTTGAGCTTAGTGTAACAACGTTTATCTCTGTTAACTCTGTTTATCATTGAACTTTTTAATTTTTGTGGTAAAATGGCATTTCTTCGACTCTCCCTACATTTCTTGCTATAACTCTCACTGTATTATTGAAATGTCTTGTGAGTTTAAATTAAAAGGTTGTATTTGATAAAGTTAATTCTGTTTGATGCATTTCATGACCGACTCAACCAATGTATCACTTGTATCACTTGTCTTCCTGTTGTTTATCAATTTGCTGGAGCGGGCACCAGTAACTGCTCCATTTGTCCCTGTTATGTGCTAGTGTAACCCAATGGCATCTTCTCACTCCAGGAACACAAAGAGCCTCAAAATGTTCGTTCAGGTCATGGGAATGAGGCCTATTATTGTTACTGTTTTTGGCATATCAGATATGACACAGGTAACTTGCCAGGCTCTGCCCACACTGAGAGCTGGCAGAGCCTGGCAACCAGTGTAGAGAGATAGTCTCACCAAGATGGCAAATCAATCAGGGAATTGTGTCTGACTCTGGTATGATAATTAGGCGATTTCTTTATTCTATCTCTGGGAAAGTGCTTTTAGATAAGAAAATAGTACATTCAACTCAGCTCTGTTTATGATACCACGTAGTGAGCTTGCTTAATGATTTAACAGCCATGCTAAACAGTCGAGCCTTTTAAAGAATCCCTGTAAGATGAATGTTAATATGGTCTTATAATTGCCTTTTTCAAATGTTAGGGAAAATGCTGATTAAAGTTTGCATTATAGTTCCCGCTAGAGATAGAGGAAATTAAATATATATTTATAAATATTTTAATATAATAAACCACATCCCAGCTATCAATTTAAATAGCAGAATAAATAAGGCCTGCATTACTTTAAAAGTTTGTTGTTTATTTTAAAATGTCCTTGGAACATAGCCTGCTGAAATAATTTCTCCTGCTTTTTCGTAGTTAACTTCAAGGCTAGTAGTTAATAGAGGTTTCACCTACTCTGTGGGTATGAGGTATGTTAATGGTATTTATACATATTCTCTTGAAAGTAAGCCCTGAATCAGGAGCCAAGGGACCTGATACTAATCTGATGTTGCCTTTAGTTGACCTTCAAGAAGGTATAAAATCCCTCTGCTGCTCTTCAATTTTCCTGTTTGCACAATGGCAGAGTAGGCGATCACCCTGCCAGGAAGTAAACCACGTTTGCTAAGACTACCAGCAGGCCAGTATGACTGGGAAAATGAACTATCTGCTGTAGGACATAAAATGGACCCAAAATGGATCCAGTTGGTTCACCTTGCATTTAACAGACTCAGAGTTAAATTTTTAAGTCATTAAAATGGCAATCTTCTGATTTCAGGGACGAGTTCCTTTTTGTCTTCATAGTCTCTAGATCTCCATCTCATAATATGTATTTATCTAAGTTTTATTCAGTTCTTTCTTGAGTATCCTCTCTGCTATCAATAGATTAGTCAGTGGTTAAGAGCTCAGGCTCTGTAATAAGACTTGTAGTTGTCTGATATTTGGCTGATCACTTGCTAGGATGTGTGACTTTGGAAGAATTACCTTTGCTGTGCCTCACTTCTTCATCTGTGAAATGGGAGAAATGCATTTGATACACCCCAAACTGTAACGATTATAATTATAGACCTCATTCCCATGACCTGAAGGAATGGTTTGAGGTTCTTCATGCTCCTGGAGCGAGCAGATGCCCTTAGGCTACACTAGCTTATGACAGGACATATAGAGATGTTACTGGTGCTTGCTTGAACAAATTGATGAACAACGGGAAGGCAAGTGACACAAGTCATACAATTTAATGAGAAAAAAGTTTTGGCTCACTATGAGATGTATAGTTGCAAAGCTGTTCATGGTTAAGTTTGAGTCATACAACGTCCCACAGGCCATCTCTTTACCAGTGTACATTTCCTGCTACCAGACTCCCGTTTTCTTTTCACTCATCTTGACCCTTAACCCCACTCCACAGTCTGCCTCTATGACAGATACTTTTCTTCTCTCTTCTCTTCTCTTCTCTTCTCTTCTCTTCTCTTCTCTTCTCTTCTCTTCTCTTCTCTTCTCTTCTCTTCTCTTCTCTTCTCTTCTCTTCTCTTCTCTTCTCTTCTCTTCTCTTCTCTTCTCTTCTCTTCTCTTCTCTTCTCTTCTCTTCTCTTCTCTTCTCTTCTTCTCTTCTCTTCTCTCTCTTTCTCTCTCTCTCTTCCTGTCTCTTTTCATAAAATACTTTCTACTAAGGGACTTTTGTGAGGATTCCATGTTGTATTTTGTGTATAACTTTGACATGATTGGCACAGGATAATTCCTTAATCATTTTTTGTTGGTGTTAGGGCAATAATAAAGAGGAGGAGAAAGAGAGAGAAGATAAGGAACAGGAGGAACAGAAGGAATAGAGATGTTCTCACCCCACCTCTCCCGGCAAAGTCAATGTCACTGAATCAATATGTTTTAATTATTTATAATTATTTACCTCCTAAATTACTCAAATATGGTCTAGTGTTATCTTTACTGTCACTAAACTAAATCTATTCTAAGTGCATGCTTTTGATTTGGTACTTGGGTAGGGGCAACAATTCTTTTTATCATATTTGGTTTTGATATTTCTTTCAAATTTCATTTTGTTAAAGCATTATGAGTTTCAAAATTATTCACAATTGGGGGTTTTGACATACATTTTCTATCACTGATCTCACCATTAGCATCAACTTCTCTCTACCTGTTCCAGGTTCCCTTTCCAAACCCTCCCCAGCCCCAACCTGTCACTTGAGAGGTACTTATTAAAGTTTGGGTCTTGTGATTTAAGTGTTGTTGACTCAGTGATTCAGATATTTAGCTCTAACATTTCTTAACACACCATTTATCTCTTCTCCCCTTCCTCTTCACTCTATTTCTTTCCTTCTCCTCCCTATACTCTAGGAGCAGGGGTGATATAGATATTCATCCTTTAAACATTATGCAGCATTATCCTTTAAGCATTATGCAGAGGAACTTATGCAGTTCGTCTAAATACCACCTTTAAGTGATATCATCCTGTGTTTGTCCTTGTGGCTTACTTCATTCAACATGATATCTTCCAGTTCCATCCTGGTTGCATCAAATAATCTCATTGTATTGAGGAATGATTCTATCATTACTCACAGCTGCAAGTATTTCATTGTGTATTTGTACCATATATTCATGATCCACTGTTTTGTTGGACATCCAAGTTGGTTCTAATCTTAACTACTGTACTCGTGCCACAATGAATTGTGCACTGAGTAATGCAGAATGAATATTTTATGTCCTGGGGGGTTGTTTCTTTTTCACTAAAAATAATAAAAGATAGAGCTTTAAATGTATTAAAGAGTCAAAATATTGTGATTATTATTATGAAAATAATTTTTTAAACTATTATTACTTTACTTCTTTAGAAGAAGCCACTCAACTCTTTTAGCTGATTCTGTTGCCATTTACCTTCATATGCTTAAACAATATTTTATTGTGTCTCTTTATACTATGTTTTTAGGGCTAATCTATTTTTCACAAAGGCAGATAAGGCTTTAGCTGACTTTGACTACTTGTAACCTATGTAAATCTTTTCTAACTGCTCCTTTTACAGTAATGACCATTACGCTGATACCTAAGTCATTCTTCAGAGTTTACATTACTATAAAATTATAAAGATTACTCAGAGCTGAGTTCTGAATACTTCATTTCTTCTTTCATAATTTACATCTTTTTCTTGGATTCAGTAAATGTTAATTTTGGTTTGTGGTGTGTGTGTGTGTGTGTGTGTGTGTGTGTGTGTGTGTGTGTGTGTATGAACCACACCAAGAGATGTTCAGGGTTACACTAGTTCTGTCATCAGGAACTGGCAGAACTTAGGGGACCATCTGTAATGTTGGAGATTGAACCTGCATTGGCCATAAACAAGTGCCCTACTGGCTATACTTTTATACGGCCCTGATTTTTGGATTATATTGTTTCATAGTTGGTTTCCTCCCCATCGAGGTGTTGCAGGTGTGGCTGCGGTACCCAGCTGCATCGGCAGGTGACAGACAGGAGTCAGGCTTGACTACACTCAGGGTTCTGCCCTGTGGGCCCTGGATGGTGGATGGTTGATGCTCTGACATAGGAAAAGACTGGGCCCCCTGAGATGAACCCAGAGCCATGCAGAGCATGGTAAGCTATCTGTGGTGTATTCGATGTGCTAAGGGGCTGGAGCGATAGTCCAGCAGGTAGGGCGTTTGCCTTGCACACAGCCAGCCCATGCAGGCCCGGGTTCGATCCCGGCATCCCATATGGTCCCCTGAGCACCGCCAGGAGTAATTCCTGAGTGCAGAGCCAGGAGTAACCCCTGAGCATCACCAGGTGTGACCCAAAAAGCAAAAAAAAATAAATAAATAAAAAATAAAAAGAATAACAATAATGGACCTCATTCCCAATGAATGGAGACGTTGCTGGCCCCCGCTTGAGCAAATCGATGAACAATGGGAAGACAAGTGACAGGTGATAGTTGATTTATTTTCTGAGTGTAGGTAACTCCATTCTCTATACTTCCACTGTTGAATAAATTGCTTCTAAAAATGTTCAAATATATTACAAATCCATTTTAGTCTCATTTTTTGAAAGATGTTTCCCTTCAGTCAACCCTTTGGCCTCTTTTTCTTCATTCTGTGGTCTGTGTGCTGATGTTAGTCCTAAGAAATTTCCTGTAAGTCCACATAAAATTTCTGTTCAATATTATAGCAGCTGTGTTATTTGGGTACTACATTGTTGTGGGTCTGTCTAGGGACTGTATGCTACTACCTGCTGCATACAAACTTGTTTAAAATACTTATCCTATTTTTCCTGTCTGCAGAATGATAAGGTTGAAGGGCATTGCTCTAATTTATCTTCTTGTTAGTAGTTGGGCTGAATCTTCCTTCACCATTAACTAGTTTTATTTATTTTTCTTTCCTTATTAATTACAAACACTCCTTTCATGGTTTATGTGCTCATGGTGGTGAAGTGTGGCCTCCAGTAGTTTCTCAAGGAAGAGACCAAGAGAAGTAAATTTGGGGGCCTTTGAAGTCTCGTAATATTTTCTTAGTTTATACACACTCAATTGGCAGTTTGAATATCCAGTTCTAGGTTGGAAATTATTTTTTCCTCATAATTTGAAGCATTGCATTTCATTTAATTTCCATGGCATTGAAAGTCTAATTTCATTTTAATATCAAATTCTTTGTATGGAAGCATTCCTTTCCCCCTGTTCTCTGAAAACCTTTAAAATGTGTTCATTATTCTTAGTATTCTAGTTTTTTTTTTTTTTTTTGCTTTCTGGGTCACACCTGGCAATGCTCAGGGGTTACTCCTGGCTCTTTGCTCAGGAATTACTCCTGGCGGTGCTCAGTGTACCATATGGGATGCTAGGGATCGAACCCCGGTCAGCCATGTGCAAGGCAAATGCCCTACATGCTGGACTATCGCTTCGGCCCTATTCTTAGTATTCGTATACCAAATCATATGCCTTGAAATGGGTCTTTTTCGGTTACTAAGCTGGACACTTAAGGGACATTTATTCTGTAAACTTAATTTCTACAGTTCTAACAGATCTGGACACTTTATTTTAATGTTATCACAGAGTCTATAGCTTTACACACTCTGTCCTTTTTTTTTTTTTTTTTTTTGTATTTTGGGTAACATCCAGTGTACTCAGGGCTTCTTCCTGGTTCTGAGATCAGTTATCACTCCTAGTTCTGAGATCAGGGACCATTATGGGGTGCCAAAGATTAATACGGGTTGACTATATGTAAGTAACAGTACCAACCCACTGTACTGTTACTCCAGTCCTCTTCCTTTCCTTTCTTCTGGAACATTTATAATTCTGAATTTGAATATTATGAATGGGTTTTGTGGTGTTTGAAATATTTCTTTCTTAGTTTCCCTTTCTTCTTGATATCCCTTTAAAATATTCACTTAATGTGTTGCACTGATTTAATTTTGCCTATAGTACTTTTATTTCCAAACAATTTTTAAATTTTATGCTTTTGCATTTGTACAACATTTTTCTTCTTGCATCAATATAATACTAGCTCTTATTCTCATTATCTGTATTTACCCCATACATTTGCTCCAGGTTTTTCTCAGTAGTAATAGGGTCTCTTTTTCAAATTTGGCCAAAAGGAAAACCATGATTGGATTGTGTTTTCTTTTCATCAATTTTACACAATTGGAGAGTAAGTGCTTATTTGACCGAATTCAGCTCTATCAATTTGGACTCCTGGGCTTAACAAAGAGAATACTCAATTCAAACTGCTGTAAGCATTTACTGGTTCACAACATTGAAAGATTTAGGGTAATTCTTGTGTCAGTCTTGGTTTCCTTCAAGGACTCAGATGGTATCAGGAGAAATTTTATCTTTAATTAAGCTTTTTGAATGTGTTTTGAAGGGACTTATACATGAAAATAATGACAAAGTTAAAGATAATAAAACTATTCTATGTAGACATTTTACTCTCAAAGGGCAAATATAATTCCTAATTTGTTATATGATATTCATAAATTACTGCCTTGTTAGTGCTAGTCACTCCATTACTACATTTAATTTTATCAATAACTCTCTGCTACATAATAATGTTTGAAAATTATGCCCATTATTTGGAATAATTTTGGAAAATTATTTAAAAAATAACACAAGTAAATTAATTTACCCATAGTCACAGAGCAAAAAGTAACACAACTGAGGTTGGAACTGAGATACAGCATTTTCAGAGCTAGTATGTCAGTGTTAAAGCACATCCTACTTTAAGAATGACAGCTTTGTTCATTGATATTCACTACACCTTAGGAACTGGCTCACTTCATTTCATTTGACTCTCTTAATGTATGCAGATTGGAAGTATTGTTCCTCTATTGAGATAAGAAGACTGAGTTCTAAAGGTTTTAGGTGATTTCCCCGTGTTATTCTGCACTCCCTGATTAAGCTAGGAGTTGGATCCAACTTGCCTTTCCTCCCCCTTCTCTTCACTGTGACACTTTAGTGCTGGCTTGATGTTTTTAACTTTCCACGAACATCTAATTGGTACAGTATTCAGAACTTTTATAGGCCTGCTTAGTAGATGAATTCTGGATGACAATATCTTGTATTGTTATCTGCTTGACAAAACAAAGCTAGTGGAAAACTGGTGAGGGATATCACAGAACAGGGACTGATTTCTCCAGTTTTTTGGAGGTGCTGTTGCATTGGGCCCTAGCAAGGCGCAGGAGCTGAGAGAGGCCAGCTCCACCATTCTGTCTGAAACTGTAGCTGCCTTCAAGGTCCTCAGATGTCAGCAGCAGAGAGAAAAGTGCTCTAGAGATTGTCTTTGTTTCCCCTAATTAGATTTCATAGAGGGCTATAAGAATAAACATGGGCATTAGATAAGCTCGGGTTTGAATCCTATCTTTGCTCTCTGTTAGATGTGTGATCTTGAGTTTGTTTCTTATTAATCTGAGGTTGATTTTCCTCATCGATTTTTCTTATCAAAGAAATAGCTAAAAGGGCAAAAGAACCTCTTGCTACGGGCACATCTCTTGGACTCCACTGTTCTCCCTGCATTAACATATGCCTCAAAGACCTGGGCCCTATGAAAGCAGGATGAGAATGCTATTCCGGTCTCCCAAAGAGGAATCGAAAGAGCTATGCTTGGAATATCACATCTCACTCAAGTGAGAGAAGGAATCCAGTGTTCTGACCTCCATTGATGATCAAGAGTCAGGGACTATGTCTTGTTTACCAAGGTGTCAAAATTCAGATGGGCTGGACATGTAATCCAACTTGGAGGGACCGCTGGACTAGAGCCGTTGCTGACTGGATTCCACATGATGTCAAAAATGTCAAAAGACCATGTGGCCGCCCACCTACAAGATGGTCAGACTTCTTCATCAAGACCCTAAACAAACAGTTTGAGGCTCTTTGTATTCCTGGAGCAAGCAGATGCCATTGGGCTACTCTGGCATGTGATAGGGTCAAATGGAAACATTACTGGTGCCAGCTTGAGCAAATCCATGAATAACGGGATATCAAGTGATCAAGTGATCAAGTGACTTTTCTCCTTACATACAAATAGTATGCTGAGTTCACAGGACTGTTGCACAAATTTATTTATTTTTTTTTTTTTTTATTTTATTTTTTTTTGCTTTTTGGGTCACACCCGGCGATGCTCAGGGGTTTCTCCTGGCTCTGCACTCAGGAATTACTCCTGGTGGTGCTCGGGGACCATATGGGATGCCGGGGATCGAACCCGGGCCGGCATGGGCCGGCCGCGTGCAAGGCAAACGCCCTACCGCTAGGCTATCGCTCCGGCCCCATGTTGCACAAATTTAATATGACAGTGTTATGCCTGGCACTTAAGAGGGGAGAATATACGCTAGCTATTATTTATAATATTATTCAGATACAAGCAATAAGGAGTTATGGAGCCTTAGAACCCAGAATCAGGTGTATTTTTCTTCTAGAAAACTAAGTCCAGGCTCCCAATGGAATCAGTGCTTATTCCTTTTCTTACTGAATGTTTCTCTCCTTTCCTTATTCCCTTTCAGACATACTATTATCACATGTTTAATTTAGCCCCTAAGTTCTCTGCTTTGACCTTTCCTTAATAAGGTAATTTTACTCTTTGATATTAGCCTTGGGTGCATGCTGGAAGTTTGTCTGAAATGAAAGTTTGATTGCAACTCATTATCAGTATCCCAGGTCCTCACTCTCCTTTGAGCAATTACATACTCAGGAATCCAATTGATTTCTTTTTCTGCTTTGTGGGTGTTTATCCAAAGACCTGATGCAGGGTAGAAATGACTTTTGTTCCGTAGGTCATGATGTCAGGTGCATTCTAAGGCTGTAAGTTTTGTTTTATTTCTGAACACAGGTCAAAGGCTGCTTTTCCCACTTAAGCCTTGGGTGTGTTTCAGTGAGGATTCTGGGTAAAGTTTTACCTGTGATAGATGGGGGAGAATTCTGGAATGTGGGAACCAGAGAGAGATATCTTCAGGCTCCAGGCCCCTGGAATTCCAGTGCTTGACGAAGAGCCTAAAGGAGGCCGAGGAGGTGGGCTCTCCCTCAGTCTTGCTGTCACCCTCTAATTTTTGTTTTAGAATTCAGTCTGAGGTTTCTTTATAAAGCCAAAATTAACTTAGCTATAAGGAAAATTGTTACTAAATCCTTAGTTATTCAACATTTTTTTAGTAAAGAGAACAGAAAAAGAGGACAGACTGATTGCACTCATGTGTGGGGATATAAAAAATATAGAATGAGACTAATACCTAAGGACAGTAGAGACAAGGCCCCGGAGGACAGTGCATATTTGGAAACTTGCCACAAATTAAGGGGGCAGAGTAGTTAAGATAGAAATTTGGCAGATGAGGTGCTGGAAAGAAACTACAGTGGATGGAGCGCTTGCCTTGCCACGTGGTCTTCTTGGTTCAATCCCCAGCACCACAAAAGGGCCCCCAAGCACCACTAGGAGTAATTCCTGAATGCAGAGCCTGAAATAACCCCCTGAGCATTGCTGGGTGGGACCTAAAAACCAAAAAAAAAATTGGCAAGTAAAAGTGAATAAAACCCAAAAATCAGCTTTTTGCCAAATAGAGTAATGTCAAGATTTGCCTCAGCCTAGGGAGGAATTTAGGCCCGACCAAATTATCTTGAGGGATAGTGTATTATGAAATACTTTTTAAATGAACTAAACACAAATAGTAACAGTTTTGTAGTCACATCGCGATCTCAAATGTGATGTTGCATTAAACTAAATTTGTTGGATTCTATTTAAATTCTCAGCCAGGTATAGATAAGGAGAAGCTCTTTGTCCTGCTAACAGTTAATCATGCTAATGTCCTGCTAAGCTCTTTGTCCTTGTCCTGCAACATTCCCAGATTAGTAAAAATTATTGGGTCCAGTCTGTCCATTATTTTGATATGATTGTAAATATATGTAAATATAATTATAGAGGGCTCTCAACCCTTTGTTGTTATTGAAATTTTTTTTGTTTAAAATATGACATCTTTGGTAACTCAGCCTATTAACTTTTTATTTCTATGTGACATCTTACCTCTAAAGATGTAGCCTACCTCTAGTTAAGTGAGCGAACAAACTTGCATTGGAAAGTCTGGGACTAAAAGTGCAAGAGGGGATAGGAGAGGAAGAGAGGAAAGAAGCTTAAAAATGGCTTTTGGCCAAGCAAAAAGAAATGAGACCTGAGGATCATCACAAGGTCTTTTTTATTATTTCTCAAAATATGACAACACTCTGTGATTACTTCTTGCATCCCGCTTTGAGATGTCATCCTGTGCAAAGCATCTGGGGAGTCCGTGCTTTGACTGTTGTTCATATGCTAATGTGTAGACTAGAAAAAAGAGAAGTTAGGTTTAAAAAACTAGAAATGAAGCTCTAGTAGGCAATGCTGCGTTCACAGTGGGAAAACTCTCCATTCCCTACTATTAGTTCCCAGATATAAAAATCAAAGCAACCAGAAGACTCATCACTTAATATGTACAGTTTGAGGTTACACGTTATTATAGTCTTGTCTTTTTTCAGATGTGTTTGACCTTCATTCACACAAAGGAAAAAGTCACAATGACAGCTGAACATTAAAACAATTTCAAGACATTGTGATGTGGAGAGTCAGAAAAGAGAGATATTGAAGGCAGAATTTGTGGGTGACTGATAACAGCACCAAGGTTCCAGAAACTGACTTTGCAAAGTAATTCTACAATCATAAAGATTCTGATATCTGTACAGCAAAGAAGTAACTGCTTTGCCTTGTATCTGTCAAGTGAACGTCCGTAACGCTTCAATTGCTGAAGATCAGAAGGACAAGGATTTCATGCTCATAGTAAAGGTGGCATGCATTCCTCACTCTTCTGTTTCAATATATTATTAATATTACTTCATTTATGTTTTATCTATGATGTAAAGCTAAATTATTAAATTTTGTTTCAAAAGGAAGAATGCGGGAGAGATGAAATTTGATACTTTCTAATATATTGAATAGTTCTAGGTATCTTGTCTATATGATCGATAATTATATCTATATTTATGTCTCTATTTAGATATGTATATGGAGTAATCTAACTTTTCCCCAAGAGTCAGGTATTAGCAAATGAGGCATAAAAGATTCCAGAGTGCTCAATTCTAGCTTTCAAATTGACTAGTTTTAGTCATTAAGCAAAAATGAAATTACTTTTGCCATACCAAAAATATTGTGATGAGTGAGTTAATTTATCCATGATTTAGGATGTTTGATTTTGAATCTCACTTTAAGAGGCAGTGTGAGATTGTGAAAGAGGACCACATCTTTTGGGTCATCTGTACTTTGATTAAACCTTCCATTATTCCCTTCTTAGTTTGTGTGGTTCTGGGGAAATTGTTCTTCTGAACCTTAGGTTTTTTATATGTACTATCAGGACCTCCCTAACACTCTAAAGTTGTTGTTAACCTTGGAATGAAGTCAGCATGGTCCAGAATACAGTGACAAAACTGAAAGAACGGAGTTAAACACTACCTAGGAAGTTGAAGACCCAGATCTCCTGGTCTGCTTAAAGGACCAGGGTGTTGTTTCCTCTTACTTTATCCAAATTGGTTTTGCTTGTCTTTGCTATTGATGTCTTTTCTGACCATCTGGTCAACATCACTGTTGCATTACTTTTCCCTGTTGCTTTCCCTCTTAGGCCAAGCTCTTTTCTCAGCTGTTTGGAGCTAATTTAAGCAAAATAGGATCAGCAAATATCAGGTTCCAAAGAAGACAATGTAATTAGAAAAACAAACATTGGAAGACAAGAATGCAGACCACAAGACATCATCAGCGGGTATCAAAGCCTAAGCAGGGAGAAAAATTGTGAAAATATGCCAGAAGATAGCAGAATGCAAGACCACTTTAGTTGCTGGTCAGAATGTTTTATTAACTGTCTGGTAAGAAGTTTAATTAAATGAGAGGCAAGACTATCCGTTGTGTCAACCTTAAAAAACTTGAAAATAATTTGCTCCCTCCTTCCCACTTGGAACAATGCCTGCCCATTCAGTTTTAATTAATTCAATCATTATTAAAGCACTATTCCATCTGGGACAAATCCATTGCTCTATTAGATCAAGAAAAAGTGACCAGGAATATGGCCGTCATTTGAATGATGTGCTTCTTATTCTTAGCGACAGAACTGCTTGCTCTTAGCTTGATGACATACTAATATTATGCTGTTTTTTGTTTTTTGGGCTCACATCAGCAGTACTTAGGAGTTACTTCTGGCTGTGCATTCAGGAATTATACCTGGTGGTGCTCAGGATACTAAATGGATGCCAAAGATCGAATCCCTGGTTGGCCGCTGCAAGGCAAATGCCCTACACATAATCCTATGGCTCTGGCTCCAAAGAACTAATATTCAAAAAGCTATGTGGACTTAAACTAATAATTAAGGGGCATGTAATATAAAATAACATAGTAAGGGAAAAAACAGGTGGTTTGTTGGTGAATTCACCCATTTCCCCAAGAAATATTTAATTATAGGAAGGGAGGGAGTTGTGTCTCAGAATACAACACTCTTTTCCAAAAAACACCTGTGCAGTTTACAGTTTATTTAATGAGAAGTAAAAAGCTCTATCATCACTTCTGTTCTAGATACTTTCTCTGTTAAAAGACTATTTGAGTCCAGAGAGATAGATAGGGATAAAGTCTTTTTGCTTTTACCTTGCTCACAATTGAACTGGGGTCAATCCCTGTCACCACATATGATCCCCTGAGTCCTGCCTGGAGTGATTTCCTGAATGCAGAGCCAGAGGCATGCCCTGAGCACTGTTGGGTTGGGCCCTAAAATAGAATAGAACACAACACATGAAAAGAATATTAATGTACCCTGTCCATTTCTATTGTAATTTCCTATGAACAGATTCATTATGTACATCCTTTGTTCCTTTTTTTTAAAAAAAAAAACTGTGTTTGTTTAAAATGTGGAAATTACAGGAAAATAAGGAACAGATTGGTGGTTTCTAGACTAGGAGTTGGGGCCTGTCTTGTTTCATGAAACAATAATGGGGTTAAAGGTACAAACTTCTGGTTATAAAACGAGCAAACCATGAAGATGTAGTGTACAGCTTGGTGAAGACAGAAATACTGCACTGCATATTTGGAAAGTGTTACGAGAGTAGACCTTTTAACATAAGAAAATAACATGAAAAGTAGATTTCATTGTGAGAATCAGACTAAAGATTTCATTAGGAAAAAATAAAAGTCTGTCACTAGGAATCTGTGAAAAACCGTTGATTCTCTTCACAACCGTGATAATGACCTCTCATAAAAATAAAAAATTTTAAAAAAAGAAAGGATCTGAGCTCAAATTTGGTGGCACAGGATCAGGTGAATGGGTGTGTGAATTAGTATCTGAGGAAGGGACCTATTCTCATCAGTGTGAAGGGTAGAGATAAAGAGTATAAAGGGTGTCCATAAATTCTCTTGTGAATGCAATATATTCATTAGATTCCAGTTCCTAGATTTAATATCTTCTTCTACTCATGAAAACTGATGATAATTGTTGTCTTTTAGAGTTTGTGTTACAGAGAGAGAAGTATGCAGACTATTTGGAATACTAGCTCTAACATAACAATTTTGTGCTTCAGTTTCCTTATCTGTAGAATTAAGATAACAATGGTTATTATGGCCATAAAAACCTCCTTTATAGACTTTTATGAGAAATCAAGAATTATCAGGGTAAACAATAGATTTGGATATGTACCAAGCACATGGGATGCACTTACACCATGCAAGTTGCTTTGGTTCTTTGATATTGCTTTTCTCATCTATAAATAAGGTAGTAATTGCTATTCATGGTTATTATAAAGATTAGTGAGAAAGAATGTAGAATACTAGATCTTGGCATTTAAATGTGGGCATTAACTTCTCACAAGGTACAAAGTATGTCCAGAAATCATTAAAGGAGAATCTTATTTATACATAGCTCCCTCCATCAGCTTATTGACCATCTTTAACCCTCTTGCAGCATGGTAAAACAGTTGATAATTGGCCACTTATCAGTTCTGGGGTAGGTCTATGAACCTTTGAAATCTTTGTTACTATCCCATAGTAATCACTTTGAATCCCTACTAATAACTGGTCATTGCTTCTGAAAGTCTGTTGGTGGAAAGATTGATTTCACAGGTCCTTCAAAAATGATGCACAAACTATTCCTTTTAAATATTTGATTTCTGACTCTTGGGAGATAAAAATACACGTGCAGAGTGACAAGAACTTATAAATACACAGTGGTGCATAGTTATAGAGCAGACTATAGGGCAGACATAGCTGTAGGGCAGTCATATAGCAGAAATAGCCAGAGTTCTGGCTCCTGATTCAAAATACACTAAATCCTCCCTTATTGCTTAAAGATCTTTATAGGACTTTGCTCTTTTGATTTCTTTGTGTTTCCAGAATTTAAACAACTCTTTTATGTTTGTTCTGGAGGACCATATCTAGCTGTCACAGGGCGTACTCCTGGCTCTGTGCTCAGAGATCACTATGGTGGGTTAGGAGGACTATATGAGTTTTAGGGATTAAACATGTGACAACTGCATGTAAGGCAAGTGCCCTACCCACTATACTGTTTCTTTGACCTTGAGTTTAGACAAAATTTAATGCTTAGGTATGGCGATATAATCTAGGTCAGTGTTTTTCCAACCTTTTTCTGATCATGCCTTCTTCTGACTTGCTTCCTTCTTGTGGTTCTCCCTGGCCTACTGTTGGACCCTCTAGTCTAATGTCATGGTTCCCCCATTTATGCTATTTTCACCTATGGTCCCTTTAGAATGATTTGAGTCCCCACAGGGGACCATATTGCAAATGTTTGAAAAATATTGATGTAGGCAACTCACTTATAGTGAGTTCCTATAATCTTAGGTGCTCTCTGGTGCCTAGAAAGCCATTTGCATTCCTGAGACTTGGGCAATATTCAGCAATGCTGTTCTTTATGTCATCCACTAAGTTAAGCAAATATACCTTTAGGCTCTTGCTGTTTTTCTGTTTGGGAAACTTCTTTTCTCCTTATCTCTACTCTTCCACAAATGATTTGGCCTTATAATAAATATGGACTATATTAGGTATTGTATGTATTTCAAACCCCCTTTAGCAAATTCCAGCCCCAAATATCCTTTTTGATTTAGCATTTATCCACATTAGCTAATTTTATAATAGTGAAAAAATACATTGCATGATAATTTTACTGGTCTATAATTCTGGAATGGATTGAGGCTCTTTATGTTCCTGGAGCAAGCAGATGCCCTTGGGCTCTACTAGCATGAGACAGGACATATGGAGATGTTACTGGGGCCCGCTCGAGCAAATCGATGATGAACGGGAGGACAGTGATACAGTGATGATAATTTTACTTTTCTTAAAATTTTTTCATCTCTATTAACTTACATTCTGAGTAACTCTAACAGCAAAGTGGGAAGTTATTTATTTTTTTTTTTTTGGGTCACACCCAGCAATGCTCAGTGGGTTATTCCTGGCTCTGCTCTCAGGAATTACTCCTAGCAGTGCTCGGGGACCATATGGGATGCCAGGGATTGAACCCCAGTCGACCGCGTGCAAGGCAAATGCCCTACCCACTGTGCTATTGCTCTGGCTCCTGGGAAGTTATTTAAATTTTACATGGAAATAAAATAAATTCCCAGAATCTCTGATCTCTCTCTCTCTCTCCTCTCTCTCTCTCTCTCTCTCTCTCTCTCTCTCTGTGTGTGTGTGTGTGTGTGTGTGTATAGAATAAGTAAATTACTGGTAGATTTCATAGTCTTTGTTCCAACTAGGACTGTATTATGGCAAGAAGCCTGTTTCCCCTTCCCACTTGCTGATAGTGACTCCAATATAGCTGATATCACCATATAGTATAAATATTATTGCAATTTATGGGGTCTCTTCTTAAGGCTGGGTGCTCACCATTTTTCAGGACCATAAACTACGTCCTAGATATTGGGCCCAAGACAACAGGATATGGGTAAGTGAATGGTCAAAAAATGTGCCCTTGAATGTTTTAAACAGACAGTCCCTGTCAGCCTAAATGGGAAGAAGATATGTTGATCTTACTTTAACAACACAAAGAAGCTCTAACTTAACAAGGCATCTCTGAGAAACAAATGGGCATCCCCTAATACTTGCCCACCCTCTGATGTTCTGTCACTTGATAAGAAACACAAGGACTCAGGGTCTGAGCAATAGTGTAGGGGTAAGGGTGCTTGTCTTGGACATGGCCAACCCTGATTTGATCCCTGGCATCTCGTGTGGTTCCTCAAGCCCCACCATGAGTGATCCCTGAGTGCACAGTTTGGAGTAACCCCTGAGCACCACCAACTGTGGTCCCACAGAAACAAATAAAAGAAACACGAGGATTCAATTTTTTCCTATTACTGACACTTCCTCCCCCACTACCAAAAAAAAGACAAAAAGGAAAAGGAACCTTACTTAGACCAATGTCAAGTTCCTTCTGGCAAGTAAACTTTTCTATGTGTTATAACTCTGAATCTGAGCATCTTTGTCATTCAATACTTTCATTCAAAAGCAACCTAAGGACTGAAAGCCCAACACGGAGACCTGCCTTCATCGTATCTGTAACAGAGCAATTCTCTGCAAATCAGCACTTTTCCTGTGAGCTCATCCTGTCTTTTTTATATCCTCTTGTAACCTTCCTTTTTTCAGTTTCAATTATTGAGGCAGCAGGTTTTACAATAGTATTCGTATTTATGCTTTAATATACCTTCTACACTTTCCCTAGGTTCCTTCTACACCCTCACCTATTTCATTTCCCTCAGCCCACTTGGTAACCTCAATTCTGTTGATTGAAAGATTTGTTTTCCCCCACTGGCCGTGGTTTCTTCACTTGCTTCGTTTTATTTTATACCACAGACGGGAGTAAGAGCATCTGTTATTTGTCATTGTGTCATGATTAGTTTCAAATTTGCCTTTTCCATGTTTATACACACATGCTGGTGAAAGTGCTTATCAGTGATCTTTGATTCTCATAATTAATGTTAAAACTGTTGTGTGTTTTATTAATGAAAACTGAGTCAATATTAGACTGGTAATATCCTTGGCAAGCATACATAATTACATACAGTAGGTGAATGTCAGATTATGATTACACACACATACACGATACAAAGCTGTCTGGCAAGGATAGAGTTTACTGGAGCCACAATAGCAGCCCTTGTTACCTTGACAGTTGATGAAGGCTACAAATCAGGACAAACTGACCAGAACATTCTGAGGTATGAGATACATCTGCAATAATATTCTGGGATACAACAGACTTCTTCACTGAATTTTAATTTTCACAGTATTTTATTATGAAAACATGAGGAATTAAGAGACTGGGACAATAAACTTACTTGACACTTGACATTGCTATCTTGTGTGAGAATTTAATCTGGCCTCTCCCTTACATTGCTCAATTGTGGTACTAGGAATTGAGGTCTCTGATGGCAAACACAAATTTGAAATTCTCCCTGTTGATTGAAGTTAGTATTTCACAGAGTATATAGCAAATATATATGCATACATAGATCAAATATATATTTAGTTGTAAATAAAGACAATTTTAATTGGTCTGAAGAGATAGTACAGAGTGTTCAGTACTTGTCTTGCATATATGGCCATCCTGGGTTCCATTCTTACTACCTCAAATGATCTCTCAAACCCTGCCAGAAGTGATCCCTGAGTCCAGAGCCAGGAGTAAGTCCTGAGCACAGCTAGGTGTGGCCCCAAAACTAAAACAAAAGCAGCAACAAAAAAGGACAGTTTCAAATGGTGAGATTGAATTAAAAAATAAACCAAAAATTACCCTTGTTGACTATAAGGAAATTATCTTCTGGCCATTTTCATTTTCTTAGAGCAAGTATGTTAAAAATTGTAGTTTTAGCTTTTTTTTTGTGTTTTTGATATATACAAATCTTTGAAAATTAAATAAACCCTTTTTAGCTCTACAACCCAGGAAAGATTTTCTTAAGGACTTGAACTGTGAAATATAATGACCAAGATAAAACCCTGATCTCCCAGTCTGTAGGAGAATAGAAACGGCCTGAGCAACTGCTTTTAATCCAAGTCACAAAACTATACTTGTCATAAAAATATAAAAAGCTTATGCTTCTTTCTTATAAATTAGCTGACACAGATGGTTACCTCATCAACAAGTATATTTAAGATAAGTTATATGTGACATGTGGTATTATCAAGTTCTCTTGCTGAGTACCTATTTATTGTTTATCTTGGCAACATCAACAGAAAGGATTGCATCTGGCTGTGTGAATGGGTGAGCTTCTTCACATTATTGTCATCTTAGTGATTTGCCTGTGATCACATGCTAGTTTTAGTTTATTCAACAATTGCTGAATAAGTTCCGTTAACTTTTTGGAGAATATGGTGGATGGAATATGTTTTTCAACTGTAGGCATCTATGGGGGAGCCATGCAGTGCTAAAAAGCACACCTCCTTACATATGGGAGGCATATGCTTGATCACACGAGTCTCAGACCCAAGTCTGGGAAGAGATATTTAAAAAAATACTTTCCAGGCATAAAGGCTTCAGTTATATTGGTGATCTGAGAGGAGTATAGCCATATAATCAAAATACAGATTCAACAAAACTGGAAACATGAGACCTAATAGCAACCAATGAAACATTTTTTTAAATTTGTAAAACTGTATTTAAACACCTATCCTGCCCCTTGAGGTGTTGCGGGTGTGACTGTGGTGCCCAGCTGTATTGGTAAGTGACAGAGAGGAAACAGGCTTGTCTACACCCAGGGTTCTGCCCCATGGGCCCTGGATGGTTGATGGTCTGACATAGAAAAAGACTGGGTCCCCTGGGGTGAACCCAGAGTCACGGCAGAGCCTGGCAAGCTACCTGTTGTATATTCAATATGCCAAAAGCATAACAATAATGGACCTCATTCCCAATGGAGATGTTATTGGGGCCCACTCAAGCAAATCGATGAACAATGGGAAGACAAGTGACAAGTGATTTAAACACCTAAATTCACAAAGTTGTTTACTGTATGGTTGTTTCGAGTATCTAATATTCTAATACCAAACATTGAAACTTTAATGTGCCTGCCAAGCTGATAGGTGGGGCAGAGTGGGGTTGGAGTGGAGAAGGAACCTGGGAACACTGGTGGAGGGAAGTTGACACTGGTGGAGGGATTGGTGTTGAATTATTGTATGTCTAAAACTTACCTATTAGTAACTTTGTAAATCATGGCTCTTTAATAAAAAAAAACCAACAACTTTATAACTGCATATTCCTTGCATGAGCCAAAAACTTACAAGGAAATACACTTGTATTGCATGGCTCCAAATAAAAGTAATAGTTCCTAAAAAGTTGTTTCTATGTGTTCTGTCCATGTTCTTATATGTTTCAAAGCACTGACAATATAATGTAGGATTATGTAAGTCTAATATGGTTACTTCTGTGTGTAACAACGGAAAGAGCATGAATAAAATCTTCATTTAATTTATGATATGGTCAATTTGATATCTAATAAAACTATGCTGCAATCATTTTGATAACCTGAAAAAACACAACAGCATTTGAATAGCTGGTATTTAAAACTGATGCTAACATTCCTCTAAGTTCTTGAAAATTAAGACCCTATGTACAAAACTTACTACTTCAAGCTGTATTGATATTTAAAGAAGACTTGACTGGGTTCACTAACCATCAGTGTTTTAAAACGTGTTCTACTGTCTCTGCTTTGTCTTCAGGCCAAAATTGGTTTCTCTCATGAGAATAAGGTAAACTAACAAACTAACCAACTTTTCCCCCTGGTGTTGCCATCTGATTTTGTTTCAAGCACAGATATAATTGATTCTGTGGGTATTTTTCTCAGAGGGAGATAACGCTGATCTTTCTTGAACTCTTTAACTCCTGAGGAGACCCAGTGATCCTTTGCTGTCAATAGCAGAGGGAAAACAGAGGTAGCCTCGGCTATGCACCTTTTGAATTGGGCAGTTTTCTAGCAGTTATTTGAAAAAAAATCTAGAGAAGTTGATAGTTACATTAAGTACTGAGAGTTAATGTTAATCTCCCCAAACTCCAGAATTAAGAATGTAGGGATATATACAACCTAAAGTGGGGAACTTAGTCTTTTGTTTTATGAAAGAAGATAAACAGGGTTTCTCCTATATTTCACTCATGGATTTAATGAAAACAGTAAACCAGAGACATTGAAAATGCTTCACATATCTACACTCTACTTTGCTCAGGCCATAAAATATGCATCTAAGTGAATTTCACAGCCAAGGGAAAAAATGAAATCAAACATAATAGAACACATGCAGGTCACTACATTTGCCTCAGAACAACTGGACAAATAGGGGGTCAAGCCCACGTGGAGAACACACAAATGAGATGACACTGGTGGAATATGGGCACAATAACACCCTGATTAGTGAGCACAGCTGCTCAGCATCATGGGTCCTTTCGGGTCAGTCTCCATTTCAAGCTTATTGTTGCCTTCTTCAGGTTTGGTGTCTCATCATTGAATTCTTCAGTGGTGTTCAAATGTAGAGGGAAGCTAACATTTATATGTTATCAAATGATTGGCTCAAATCTGAGAGTTTGTGTTTTTTCTTAAAGACTTTAAACATCTCATCAGCTTTTTGATTATGGTGGTTTCTCTTTTGCCTCTGATACTGTCTGAATGATACCATGAGAGCTGAAATCAGTTCATACAGGAGTAGTTCTTCCCTACACAGAAGTACCGTGTGTTCTGAGCTTAGAATTAGACAGGAATGATACCAGTGCATGAACTGGAGATAGTTTCTAAAACTTTTTCTGGTAGTTTCTTCACTATTTAGGCAAGGTAAGAGGAAATAATATTCTACTCTATCTCTAGACATCACTATATAGGTGCACTTTGGTGCATTTGATTCTGAAGAGGAAATGTGAGAATGAAAGGCAAAACACTTTTGGTGAGATGGATTGGCATTTGTTGATTTCAAAGCAGTGAACTCCCAAGGCTGGAAATACTCCTTTAAACTATATCAGAATATAAGGGGAAAAGGGACTTGTAGTTCTTAAAAATATCTTTGAAATTCCAATTGTTTAAAATAAAACAAGGGGAAAATGTTCCTCAGTATCTTCATAGCTATTGGAGGAAATTCAGATGCTTAATTTAAAAGAAAAAGTTGGGGGAAAGAAGAGAAAAATATCCATAGAAAGGGGATAATGGAATGCAACATATGATTATATGAATTAGACAAAATATTTAAAAAAATGGAGTTGCTTATTAGCAGCTTATGTGTTAACTAGTACATAACTCTGTTAATGAAATATTCATAAGAAATAGGTCTAAAATGCTAGCTTAAAATACTACTATATTAAATAATTCTAAAATACTACTATCTTAAAATGAATTAAAAATGTTCAAAAATGAGGAATAGAAAATATATAATTTTTTAACCTAAAGGTTATATAGATCTACCAATATGACTATATTTATATGTTCTGGACATAGGCTGAACAATTTAATAAGATTGCCATTTTACACAACTCATGGACAACAGGATAGAGAATGATAAAGATCAGAAAATGCATAAGTTGGGACCTGAGCAATAGTAGAGCAGGTAGAGAACTTGCCTTGCATGTGGTTGACATAGATTTGATCGCCAGCACCGTGTATAGTCCTAAGCCTGCCAGGTGTGATCTCTGAGTGCACAGCTAGGAGTAAACACTTAGAACCACTGGGCTTGCTGCCCTTCCCAAATGAAAATACATGAATTTGCAGCATAAATATTAGTAAAAATAGTGAATATCAAATATGCAGGTGAACACATTAAAACTTCAATGATTGTTTTAAAAAGTTAGAAGATGCAGGATTAATTAAACAATATGAAACAAAGTTATAAAAAAGAAAATAGAATAAATTTATCACTTGATCACTTGAATCCACGTTATTCATCGATTTGCACGAGCGGGCGCCAGTAACATTTCCATTGGACCCTATCACGTGCCAATGTAGCCCAATGGCATCTGGTTGATTCAGGATTTTGAAGAGCCTCAAACCGTTCCTTCAGGGTCTTAACAAGGAAGGCTGACCATCTTGTAGGTGGGCAGTCACGTGATCTTTTGACATCCCGTGGGATCCAGTCGGTAACAGCTCTAGTCCAGCGGTTGTCTCCAAATCGCATTACATGTCCAGCCCATCTGATTTTTGATGCCTTGGCAAACGAGACAGCGTCCCTGATTCTGGAATAGCGACGGAGGTCAGAACTCCGGATTCCTTCACTCACTTGAGTGAGGCGTGATATTCCAAGCATAGCTCTTTCTATGCCTCTCTGGGAGACCCGAATAGCATTCTCATCCTGCTTTCGCAGGGCCCAGGTCTCTGAGGCGTATGTTAATGCAGGGAGAACGGTGGAGTCGAAGAGATGTGCCCGGAGCCGGAGGTTCTTTGTCTTTTTAGCTATTTCTTCGATGCCTTTGAAGGCATTCCATGCCGCTCTCTTCCTCCTGTGCAGCTCAGGTTTTAGGTCATTCATCATGTTGACTTCTCGACCTAGGTACACATAACTGCTGCATTCAGAGATGTTTGTTCCATTGAGAGTGAATGGGGCCTCGGGAACTAGTTCATTTCTCATGAAAATAGTTTTCTTCAGATTCAGCTGTAGAACTACCTTTCCACATTCTTGGTCAAAGTCAGCCAGCATTTGTGCCGCTTGGCTAATGTTTGGTGTTATTAGAACGATGTCATCAGCGAAGCGGAGGTGGGTGTAGTTGCCAACCATCTATCTTCACTCCCATTCCTTCCCACTCTAATTGTCTCATGATGTTCTCGAGGGTGGCACTGAAGAGTTTTGGTGAGATGCTATCACCCTGTTGAACCCCTCTTTTGACATCAATGATCACTTCTTTGTAGAATGGTGAAATCCTGGTGGTGAATCCGTAATACAGCTCACGAAGGATCTTGATGTATTGGGTTTGAACACCCTGTTTGACTAGAGCTTCGATGACTGCTTCAGTCTCCACAGAATCAAAGGCTTTCTTTAAATCAATGAGCGTGAGACAGAGCGGCATCTTGTACTCCCTACAAACCTCAATGAGCTTGGCTACTGTGTGGATATGGTCGATTGTGCTGAATCCTTTCCGGAAACCTGCTTGCTCGCATGGTTGTCTTTCATCTAGTGTTCTGCTAATCCTGTTCAGGATGACTCGTGTAAACAGCTTGTAGATGACAGACAACAGGCAGATGGGGCGATAGTTGCCGATGTCGTGAATGAATTTATTTTATAAATAAATTTATAAAAAGAAAATAGAATAAATGTGAAATGTGAAAAATTATAGTCAATATGTAGTAGATATTAATAAAAAAATAAGATATCATAGATTGGATTTTGGTAGAAATTAGGCTATTTTAAAAGTATATTAAATAAATATTGTTTTGGAAGGTTGATCAAGAGTGGAAGGTAGAATGATTATACTGAGTTCTAGGAATAATAAATGGAATATACCATAATATAGATGCATTTGTACTGTATCACTGTATCACTGTCTTCCCGTAGATCATCATTTTGCTTGAGCAGGCACCAGGAACATCTCAATACGTCCTGTCACATGAGAGATAGCCCAAGGGCATATGCCCTCTCCAGGAACATAAAGAGTCTCAAACCATTCCATCAAGTCATGGGAATGAGGTCCATAATTGTTACTGGTATTCGGCTTGTCAAAATACGACAGGGGTAGCTTGCCAGGCTCTGACATGCGGGTGGGATTTTCTAAAGTCAAATATAAAAGTCTGGGCCGGAGCGATAGCCCAGCAGGTAGGAGCTGACACCATTGGAATGTGGATACTCACAGCACTATACTGTGAGTATAGTGCTGTATATACTGATTATATAATAGTCAGTATCATGAGGATACTCATGCTGTGATTATAATAATAATAATAATAATAAATACAGATCAATTAGAATTTATAATAAATTGTCTTATGTACAAATGTCGCTCCGGCATTCATGATACTATTATATGACCAGTATATACAGCACTATACTCACAGTATAGTGCTGTGAGTATCCACATTCCAATGGTGTCAGCAGATCCTTTGGATTCATGTTGCTGCCGATAAACAATCCAGCCCCAGACTGCCCTTCCTCACTGGTCCTCAGAACTCCCAACTCAGACACACGACGCAGAGCTGCTATTGGCTCTCCCTGTGCTCAGCTGATCATGAGGCACTCAGGGTGGTAGGCAGGTTCTAGCCCTGGCCTCCTGTCCCAATAGAGCCTCACAAGAAGCCAGAGGAACCCCCCACACCATGTGGACCACCATTTTCTACATCGGGACTCCACAGCTTGTAAGAGCTCCACTCAACAGAAAAGCCTATCTCTCCCAGTTGCAGTTTATCAGAGCACGAGATGAGAGCCTACTACTAAGAGTATAACATCCGCACAGCAGAGCCTGACAAGCTATCAATGTCATATTTGATACACCAAAAAACCATTAACAGTTATAGACCTCATCCCCATGACCTGAAGGAATGGTTTGAGACTATTTGTGTTCCTGGAGTGAGCAGATGCCCTTAGGCTACACTAGCACACAACAAGCTGTATGGAGATGTTACTGGTACACACTAGAGCAAATTGATGAACAACGGGAAGACAAGTAATACCGGTGATGATGGTAATGATGATGATGATGATGATGATTTTTCTTTTGGGGTCACACCTGACAATACTCAGGGGTTACTCTTGGCTTGCACTCAGGAATTACATTGGCAGTGCTTGAAGAATCATATGGGATGCTGGGGATCAAACCCCCGGTCAGCCACATGCAAGTCAAACACCATCCCTGCTGTACTATCACTCCAACCCCCATGGTTTGCATTTTTTAAATTAATACTTTTGTTAAACACCAGAGTTTATAAATTGTTCATTGTACAGTTGTTATGAGATTTTGATGTTCTAATAGCAATCCAAGAACCTTAATAAAATTTCCACCACCATTGTTCACATTTTCCCAACCATTTCCCAAGCCTGCCCCCATTGCAGACTTATTTTATATTGCTGTTATAACCACAGGTTAAAGGAAATATAAGAAATACTTCAGTAAAGGAGAATTTATGCAAATTGTTATATATCACTATGAGGTTGTTAAATCCTTGATTCAGCATTTATTGAACAGCTTGCTGTAGATTGAGCTTTCTGTGTTATTGTGTTTGTTGAGTTTTAGTTAGCTTTTATTCACTTTCCCATCTAATTTGGTGTGCTCCAAATTAGTACTGGAATTTTGGTGTAGTGGAATACTGTTATGGTAACATATGTAGTGATTAGTATGTAATACATTATAGTTACATCAGTTCCAAGGCAAAGAAATAATACCTAAAATGGAAAAGAAGCAGATGCTCCAATGGAGAATATTGGTGCTTAAATTGTAGACATAAAATCCTATTATGAACAATGTTGTAATTCTTGGTGTATCAAATAACATTTTTAAAAAAGAATATTGTTTAGGATATATTAAAAAAAGGTGAAAGTTGTGATGCCAAAGCTGCTGTTTTAAATGTTTCAAATTTTAAATGAAGATATTTATATTTATATACAAATAAATTTGAACATTCATTAGTGGGATATAAATATATATCAGTGTTCTACTAATATGGGAAATGGTAATGCCAGACTAGAACTGAGCATTGAATGTACACAAAGGGACTAATGTGATAATCCCCAAATGTCTGCCTGGCAAGCCACAATGTGTCATAGAAGAGGAAAGGGGAGGGAGAAAAGAAAAGGAAAAGTGCCAGTGGAAACACCATCTGCACTTTTATTTTCATAGCAACACTATTCACAATAGCCAGAATCTGGAAACAACTATTGTGCCCCAGAACTGATGACTGGATAAAGAAACTGTGGTACGTCTACACAATGGAATACTATGCAGCTGTTAGGAAATATGAAGTCATGAAATTTGCCTATAAATGGATGGTAATGGAGAGGATCATGTTAAGTGAAATTAGCCAGAAGGACAAAGACAGATATAGAATGATTTTATTTGCATGACATAAATATATATATATATATATTTATGTAATGTTTCATATGACCTTCGATATTGGTGTCCTAATATGTGTATATATATGCATACATATGTGTATATGTGTCCTAATATGTGTATTGGTGTCCTAATATGTGTATATATACACATATACATATACACACATATTAGGACACCATTATCCAAGGTCAGAGGAAACATGAATCAGGAGGTCTTGTCAAAGTTGGAAATTACCACAGACGTGTTGGAGTCAGAGGTTAGATAAGATAGAGAAGGGAACAGTGTGCTAATAATTGTTGAAAGTGCTAATACCAACCTAGAACTGAGCATTAAATACAGGCAAAAGATGCACATGGTAACCTCTAAGAGTATGTATTATAATCCACAATATGTAAGAGAAGGAAGAGAGAAAGAGAGAGAGAAAGAGAAAGAGAGAAAAAATAAAGAACCTGCAATAGAGGCAGGCTGGGGGAGGGGGAGGGAATCGGGGACATTAGTGGTGGGAAATGGGCACTGGTGAAGGGATGGGTGCTGGAACACTGTATGATTGAAACCCAAATATTAATGTCTTTGTAATTGTATACCTCACAGTGATATAATAAAATATTAAAAAATGGATCCATTTCTTACATGACATTTTCAGCTCAGTTTTATTTAGCTTAAAAAATTTACGTGAAAAACAAAATGTAATAATATTATGGAGATAGTTAGAAACTATCTGTAAAACTTTGTAATGGGCACGAGTTTCTTAAGTGAAGTAAAAAAAAACTGAAAAGTAAAATTAATAAGACTAATTAAATTTACAAAAACTATACGCAAAATTAAATAAGCGACATTAAATATTTTTTTCATAAACATAATTTTCTTTAGATTCAGCTGTAGACCTATCTTTCCACATTCTTGTCGAAGTCAGCCAGCATTTGTGCCGCTTGGCTAATGTTTGGTGTTATTTGAGCGATGTCATCAGCGAGGGGTGGTGTAGTTGCCGACCATCTATCTTCACTCCCATTCCTTCCCATTCTAATTGTCTCATGATGTTCTCGAGGGTGGCACTGAAGAGTTTTGGTGAAATGGTATCACCCTGTCGAACCACTCTCTTGACATCAATGATTACTTCTTTGTAGAATGGTGAAATCCTGGTGGTGAATCCGTAATACAGCTCATGAAGGATCTTGATATATTGGGTTTGAACACCCTGTTTGGCTAGGGCTTCAATGGCTGCTTCAGTCTCCACAGAATCAAAGGCTTTCTTTAAATCAATGAATGTGAGACAGAGTCGCATCTTGTACTCCCTACAAACCTCAATGAGCTTGGTTACTGTGTGGATATGGTCGATTGTGCTGAATCTTTTCCGAAGCCAGCTTGCTCGCATGGTTGTCCTTCATCTAGTGTTCTGCCAATCCCGTTCAGGATTGACTTGTGTAAACAGCTTGTAGAGGGAGGGAGGGGAGGAGAAGGGAGGGGAGGGGAGGGAGCTTGCAGATAGGGTGATAGTTCCAGAGGCCCCATTCACTCTCAATGGAACAAACATCTCTGAATGCAGCAGTTATGTGTACCTAGGTTGAGAAGTCAACATGATGAATGACCTAAAACCTAAGCTGCACAGCAGGAAGAGGGTGGCATGGAATGCCTTCAAAGGCATCGAAGAAATAGCTAAAAAGGACAAAGAACCTCCGGCTCTGGGCACATCTCTTTGACTCCACTGTTCTCCCTGCATTAACATACGCCTTAGAGACCTGGGCCCTATGAAAGCAGGATGAGAATGCTATTTGGGTCTCCCAGAGAGGAATCGAAAGAGCTATGCTTGGAATATCACACCTCACTCAAGTGAGAGAAGGAATCTGGAGTTCTAACCTTCATTGCTATTCCAGAATCAGGGATGCTGTCTTGTTTGCCAAGGCATAGAAACTCAGATGGGCTGGACATGTATTGTGATTTGGAGATGACCGCTGGACTAGAGCTGTTACCGACTGGATCCCATGGGATGTCAAAAGATCACATGGCCGCCCACCTACAAGATGGTCAGACTTCCTTGTCAAGACCCTGAAGGAACGGTTTGAGGCTCTTCATATTCCTGAATCAACCAGATGCCATTGGGCTACATTGGCACATGAGAGGGTCCAATGAAAATGTTACTGGCGCCCGCTCGAGCAAATTGATGAATAGCGGGATTCAAGTGAAGTGATCAAGTGACATTAAATATATAATATCTGCATAAAAACACATAAGAATAGAGTGGGAATGTATTTTCTACTGAATACAAAAGTATTCAGTAGCATTCATAGATTTTTTGCATAACATTTGTCTAGAAGGTAAGGCTATAGAGACAAATAGCAATTTGATAATAGGCAAAGTGTATGATTAGACAAATCAATAAAAGAAAACTCAAAGGACAAAAAACCTGGACAATGTGTAACATTAATCATATTTTAAAAAGTCAACTTAGACTACAATGAGGAATTATTTAGAGTGAATGAAACTGATGAAATTAAAATGCTACTGATTTCATTTGTTACAAGGAAGTGGATAAAGTGTATATTGATTTGTTGACTTGGGAAAGCAATTGACAATGGTTGGTAAATGTGCGCCTGGTCTGTGACCTGTGTATTAGATTATTCATTGAAGCATTGCTTGTAATGGCCAAAAATGCATACAACATAAAGGCATAAATGTCCATTAAGAGAAGAAAAAGTATAAATCAATCTGCTATATTTATATAACAGAAGTTCTTCACAGTGCTTAAAATGAATCAGAGATACATGAATTCATGCAAATAAATCACAAAAACATAATGTTAAGTGAAGAAGGAAATTACAAAAAGAAAATTCTGTTAGTGAAATTTCCCTAAAATACAAGTGCTGACAATATTAGATATGCAGATAATTTATTTGGGGAAACATTTGTTAGGAAGAAAGAATCAGTGTGAGAGAAGGTCAGTTTGGTGGGCTGGGGCAGTGGCAAATGTCAGATCATAGCCCAGGTTTAAATCCTTTTTTAGGAGCCAAAATGAGAGAGAGAGAGAGAGAGAGAGAGAGAGAGAGAGAGAGAGAGAGAGAGAGAGAGAGAGAGAGAGAAAGTGAGAAGTGAAAATTGCCTGTCATAGACGCAGGCTGGGGATGGGGGGAAATCATGGGACATTGGTTGAGGGAAACAAGCTCTGGTGGAGGGATGGGTGCTGAAATTGTATGGCTGAAACCCAAATATAATCACTTTTATCACTGTATATAAGTGGTATACACAGTAGTATAATAAAAAATTGAGAAAATAGGAGCCAAACTAATGAATTGAGTCCTGTGTCTTGTAGGAAAGGGTCTGGATTAGTAATATTGTTCTGTTACTTTGAGAGCATACATAGGAAGCTTCCCAGAGGCTGGAATGGACCAAGAGGCAGGAAGCTGAGACAGACAGGATGCCAGGTCTATGTGTGAAGCCACCACAAAGTAGGTATAAAGTAGGGTTTTGACCATATAGCATAAAGCTCCACAACAAAATTTTATATATATTTGTGTGTATATAAAGGAAATTCTTTGGAACATACTTTAGAATTAGCACCAAATTCAGAATAATGGGTTTTTTTTTGGTCGGTTTTGATCTGGGGCGACATCCATTTCTTATGGAATTTTGTAACAGTTGTTTTAAGTTCCATAAGTACATCAAGATATTTTTGCGTCACACTGTACACAATATGCACTATACACAGGAATCTCATCTGAAAAGTTATGTCTTCCAATATTTACTTTGGTGAAGTTGGTTTTGATGTGGGGCCTACATACAGTGTTCAGGGCTTACTCCTGATTTTATGGTCTTGGATCACTTTATTTTTTATCTATTCGCTTTTTTGGTTCACACCCAGCAATGCATAGGGGTTACTCTTGGTTCTGCACTCAGGAATTACGGTTGGAGGTGCTGTGGGACCATATGGGATGCTGGGGATTGAACCCGGTTTGGCTGCATGCAAGCCAAAAGCCCTCCCCGCTGGACTATTGCTCCGGCCTCTCAGAGATCACTTTTTGAGGCACTGAAAGATAGTATGGAGTGCCAGGGATCAAACTCGGCTTTGTTGTATCATAAGGCAAACCAGCTGTACGCTCTCTAGCCCTGTGGATAATGTGGATTACAGGAATCACTAAGAGAAAAATGGGACAAACAGGGGAAGTCGATTGTGAAAATTGTTTTTAAAATTCTAGATGGTGATTTCATTGGTATTTTCCATATTAAGGTCTCTATTGTTTTCATTATCCTAATGTTATTTTGTAATAATAACACACTACATATAAATATTTGCAAAGCAATGTATGGTTTACAAAAGACAACTAGGCCATCTTGTTTTAATGGAATAGTAAGTCAGGGAGATGTGGGCAAAATTCAGTTTTTATTTAAGACCACTGATGTGAAACAGTGTAGTAGAAACAAAGTAATCAGCAAATGAAAAATTTAATACAGATTCGTTTCTTTTTTTCTATCTGGGCACTGTAAAAAAGAAAGATCTTTATGAGCAGAAGATGAGTCACCAGTTAGTCTGTCTAACAATTGCAAGTGTCCCAAAGAACAGAAGGAAATTTTGTCCTCGGAGGAGGAAGAGGTAGGTGGAACATTGTCATTGCTGTTGAATTCTTGTCATTGTTTTATTATTAATATTTGCTCACCAGAGTTAGCACTTTACCAAACTATTTAGGAGTTTAAATATGCTCCACTGAGACTAGAAAGAAAGAATTAATAGTGAATTCTATTGCTGAGGTATCTAAATTCTAGTCCATGATACCAGTCTGGAAAAAGACTTTTAACTATTGCAATGGAAATAATATAACAAATGCTTTATAGCTCTTTCTGTAGGTCAGGGACTGTTGAAAGGTTATATATTCCATAATTTGTCAAATTATTTCACTTAAATAGTATCTTGTTATTACAGTTTTGAAGGTAAAGGCAAAGAGCTTAAGTGAATTTCCATATTTGTAAACCTCGGAAACTCCCTACAGTGGTTTCAAGGTCACTTCTTAATAATCAAGGGATACATATACAGGAAGAAATTACACTCCCAAGGAGGGGCCAGCAAAATACCTAAAAAACTACTAATAGACTTCAAAGAAGATGTTGACAGCAACACAATTGTAGTTGGAGACTTCAACACTACTCTATCAACTCTTGATAGATCAACAAGACTGAAACTTACTAAGGAAATACTGACCCTAAAAGAAGAGATAAAAGAAAGAGGGCTAGTAGATATATACAGGGTATTTCATCCCCAAAACGCCAAATACACATTTTTCTCCAGCTCACATGGAACATACTCCAAGATAGACCACATGCTGAACCATAAAAACTACCTCCATATAATCAAGAAGATAGAAACTGCGTCAACTGTTTTTTCAGACCATGATGCACTGAAAATAGAAGTTTATAGCACAAAAAACGGAGAATAATATCAAGTACCTAGAAACTAAACAGCTCACTGCTGAATAATCAGCAAGTCATTAAAGAAATCAAAGAGGAAATCCAAAAATTCCTGGAAAAAATGAGGCTGAAGACACGAATTACCAGAACTTTTGGAATACAGTGAAAGCAGTGTTAAGAGGCAAGTTCATAGCTCTTCAGCATTTATCAGAAAAAAAGGAAAAGTCCATGATAAATAGTCTGACTTCACAACTTAAGATCTTAGAAGCGAATAGCAAAAGGAACCCAATCCAGACAGAAAGAAATAATAAAACTTAGAGTGGAAATCAATGAGATGGAATCCCAAAAACCAATCCAGAAGATCAACAAAACTAAGAGCTGGTTCTTGAAAAAATAAACAAGATTGACAAACCACTTGCAAGACTCATAAGAGAAGGAAAAGGGAGAACCCAAATAAATAGAATCAGAAACGAGAAAGGGTACATCACACTAGAAAACACAGAAATTCAAAAGATCTTCAGAGATTACTATGAGAGTCTATATGCCACTAAACAAGAGAACCTAGAAGAAATAGACAAATTCCTGAATTCCAATAGCCTCCCAAGGCTACAAAAATAAGATTGGAATACCTCAACAAAACAATCACACATCAAGGAGATGGAATCAGTAATCAAAAGTCTCCCCAAGCACAAAAGTCCAGGTCCAGATGGATTCGCCAGTGAATTCTACCAAACCTCTAAAGAGGACCTACTCCCAATCCTTTTCAAACTCTTCCAGGAAATTGAAGAAACAGAAACACTCCCAAATAGCTTCTATGAGGCACATTTCTCCCTGATACCCAAAGCAGAAAGAGATGTCATGAAAAAGGAAAACTACAGACCAATCTCCCTGATGAACACAGATGCTAAGACCTTCAATAAAAAACTAGCAAATAGAATCCAAAGAGTCATCAAAATGATTATACACTATGATCAAGTGTTATTCATCCTGGAAATGCAAGAATGGTTCAACATCCACAAGTCAGTCAACATAATACATCATATCAATAAGAAGAAAAATAAAAACCATATGATCATATCAATAGATGCAGAGAAGGATTTGACAAGATCCAGCACCATTCATGATAAAAACTCTCCATAAAATGGGAATTGAAGGAACTTTCCTCAATATAATCAAAGCTATCTATTACACGCCCACAGCAAGCATCATTCTCATTGGGGAAAAACTGAAAGCCTTCCCCTAAGGTCGGGGACAAGACAAGGCTGCCCACTGTCACCACTTCTATTCAGTATAATACTGGAAGCACTTGCCATAGCAATAAAGGAAGAAAAAGACATTAAGAGCATCTGGATAGGAAAGAAAGAAGCCAAGATATCACTATTTGCAGATGACATGGTATTATACCTAGAAAACCCTAAACTCTCTATCAAGAAACTCCTAGAAATAATAGATTCCTATAGTAGAGTGTCAGGGTACAAAATCAATACCCAAAAGTCAATGGCTTTCCTGTATGCAAATAATAAAAGTTAAGAAAGGGATATTAAAGAAATGATACCATTCACAGTTGCGCCTCAGAAAATCAAATACCTAGAAATCAGTTTGACAAAGAACGTAAAGGAACTCTACAAAGAAAACTACAAAATATTGCTTCAAGAACTAAAAGAGGACCCGAGGAAATAGAGACACATTCCCTGCTCATGAATTGGAAGAATTAACATTATCAAAATGGTACTCCCTAAAGCTTTATACAGATTCAATGTGGTCCCTATAAAGATACCCATGACGTTCTTCAAATAAATTGACCAAACACTCCTGAAATTTGTATGGAATAATAAACACCCAGAAATAGCTAAAGCAATCCTTGGGAAAAAGAAGATGGGAGGTATCACTTTCCCCAACCTCAAATTCTATGGCAAAGCAGTCGTAATTAAAACAGCATAGTATTGGCATAGAGACAGACCCATAGATCTATGGAATAGAACTGAATATTCTGAAACACTCTCAAATATACAATCACTTAATCTTCAATAAAGGACCAAATATATTCAAGTCCTTTATGCCCTCATGGAGATTCTCATCAGATGCAATTACTGTTATGTAATTGCATAACAATTACCGTAAGATTGATGTGAAAATCTCCAGGTATTATTACATATTTATTTATCCCACTTTATGTCTAGTTTTGCTTCATATATTTTTTCCTGTCTGTTATTAGATGAAGGAGCATTTAAGAATGTTACTTCTTTGTGCTGAAATTATTCCTTTCATACTATTGAAAAATGATTTATATCATATAATATACTTTATGCTCCAAAACTTGTTTTGTCTGAAAGAAATGGAATCCCTCCAAAGTTTTTATTCATGTCAGCATGGTATAGTTTTCTATTTCAGTATATATAACATCGTTTATGTAACAGGAAGCAAGGAATCTGTTCTGTTTAGAAGAAAAATCTGTCTTTTAATTGGAATGTTTTGACCATACATGTTCAATGTGTTGACTGGATATGGCTGAACTTGTCAAGCTGTTACTATGTCCTTCTCTCTTTTCATATTATTTTGATTCCCCCTTTAATCTGTCTTCTTTTAGGTAAACAATTTGTTATTCTATTATACCATTTTATCTTTTGTTTTTACTTTTTCTTTAACATCTATATTTTTAACTTATTGCAGCAAACTTTTGAACAACATACCATGGAACGTGTGGTGTAAAAGAACTTTGTAACAGTGTTCTTTCATCTTTTTCTGTGGGTATTTTTGTCATTTGGGCTTACATTTTACATCTCCACATACTCAAAATTTCTTAAATTCTTGTTATTATTTTACTTGAGTTTTTTGTTTGTTTGTTTTAGTTGGGGGACTTCAAAAGGTTCACGGGCCCTACTAGTGGTTCTGGCTAACCAAGCCAGACACTCACTACAAGGATGTGATGCTGTTTATTCCTTGTGTGCTGGGGATTTCCTGCGCTGTCCACAGAAGACTGAGAGTCTCAGCCCCACACCTAAGGATTCTGCTGTGTTATGCATGCCAGGAACTGAACCCAGGTCTAAACACAAGCGAGACACTCTAACAAACTGCTATACTATCTTCTTACCATCTTGAGATATTTAAAGAAGTAAAAAATACATGTTTAAGAATATTTTGTAGTTTTCATTTCTAGTGTTCCTTATGTCTTTGAGTCGAGGCATTTTCTGACTGATACCAATTATTTCTGGCCCTAGGATTTTCTTTAATTTATCTTGTATGTACAATTAAGTCTGTTGGTGATGAATTTGCCCAGCTTCAATACATTCAAATATATTTATTTTCTTTAGTTTGTAAATAGTATTTTTTTTGTAGATATGGAATAAGCATTTGGCAATTTTTCTCTTAAGAATTTAAAAATCTTTACTATCTCATTAGAGGGGGCATTTTCCTTCTATTTTATATACCTGCTAATTTTAAAAAATTGGACAATAGCTAGTCTGAATATTTCCTTAATAAAGGATGAATATATTTGTAACCCTACAAATATGCTTGAATTTCCTTCTGATGTGTATTTAATTGACCTTAAAATAGTTTTCTCCCTTCAAGGCTTTCTGTTAAATTGTTAGGTGGGACCACAGTACCTTTTATTTTCGAACTAATTTAGTTTCATAATGATTTGGTTATTTTTTTGAATACTCTATACAAAGCTTGATTAAAGTCCTTTTTTTGCTTGTCTGCTTATATTCAAGTATGATTGTGTTGTATGTTCTCCATAGCAGGATTTCTCTATTTCTTATAGCAGGTTCTTTATTTGACCTTGAGGTGTTTTTCTCACCTGCTAGTGATGATCAGTGCTCAGCTGAAGATATGGGGAGCAATCTCTGGCACATTTCTTCAGTCATCTGGGCCTCTTCCAACTTCCAGCTCTCTTCCATTTAATAGGATCAGAGGATTTGCAAGATTATTTTCCCTTCATCAGAAGTGAAAACTGTCTCATGGCAGATAAGTGGGGGGTAATCACAGGGATGCCTCATCCATTTCTTCATTCAGGGATAACTTTCTCCTTTATGTTTAGTATCTAAAAGGAACTGTCTGGGGACCAGACTGATAGTACAGCGAGTTTGGCACTTGCCTTGCACACAGCTGACCCAAGTTTAGTCCCTGGCTCTTTATGTGGTCCCATGAACCAGTTTGCAGAGCTAGGCTGTTTCTTAATTAAGTTGGACCATATATAGAATTGGTTTCTCCTATTCCATCTTTGCCAAAAGTAGTTGCTTGCTTATTAGGCATAGTATTAGTACCATTAATATCTCTCCCCTAGATATTCCTTTTCTAATTACCCCGTAGAGGGTGGGCTCTCTTATATACTCTCATAGCATTTTTTGTTAAAAAGAAAACTTAGAGTTTTTAGGCAATGTAAAATTGAATTTAAGTAACTCATTTTGCATTTCCTTAGTCTATGACCATCTCTAATTAGGAAGCTTTGTGCAGGGATTCTGTCTGTGTATTCTTGGTGCTTAACAGAGTGTGTGACATGTGGTACCATTTTGAATATGGTTTGAACAGAAACAAGATTGTAAAACAGGCTCAGTCTACTTCTTTGTGTTGGATTAGTTCCAATGTATTCTGATCACTGGGAATTATAGTTCCCTTCAATTGTTTTGTTAGCTATCGCTGGAATGAAAGAAATATTGTAAGTATAGATTATTTTAGAGTATTTTTATTTATTTAATCAACATTTACTTTAGCAGGCCCATGATGTCATTACCAAATTGTAATCCCAATGCTAAATTTTACCTTGTGGGGATTTCTACCTAACAATTCTGTGTGTGTGAAAGAGAGAGAGAGAAAGAGAGAGAGAGAGAAGGAGAGGGAGAGAGGGATCAGAAAGTAACTCATTTGGACTTAATATCATCAAACCCTCTCTACTTATTTTTGTGACTCTGTGATGAATATTTTCAAGGCTTCTAGATTTTTCCCCAAAATTTTATGTTCGGCTTTCCTTATTTTAAAACTGCATTGCTAGGAGAATACATTTATGCTTCTTATAATTTAATTGTTCTTTTATCATGATGAAATATTACTTGCCTGTTTCATTAATTACGCCCCTAATTTTGTGGTGGCATCGTTACCTTGTTTTGAGATTATTTGCTTGAAATTTTATCTTGTAATCCATTCATTTTCAGTCTTTGGATGATTTTAGTTTTTTTCATTATATATGAATTCAAACTTATTTTTATATTCTTAGGTTTTTTATGTCTTTGTATGGTTTTGACATTTAATTTTGCTACTTTTTCTTCTGCTCTGTTAGACTATATCTAGTATCAAAATGTAGTAACTTAGGACCAATTTATGTGGTCCTAAGTTACTACATAAATTCATAAGTGAATTTATGACACTCGTATAGTTTCTCTGATAAGGATTTCAGATGGGGCAGAATGGAGGTGACTTTTAGTGTGTGGGGGGAGCAAGCTCCTAAATAGTGCACTGAGGCTCCAGGAACACTCTTGGACATAGTTGGCTGAGTTACATGATGCTGCTTAGACCCAGTAGTGTTGGGGGCCACCAAGAATATACCTGATTGTGCCCACGGGGCTACATAGTGCTAAAGATCAAATTTGGGCAGACCTTTGAGTCTTTGCTTTGCTTTAGCAAGTTAAGTCATTTGAAAAATTATTCATTTATGTTGCTTGTGACTTAGCATTTAGTTAATATTTGCTATTAAAATTGAGAGAAGTCAGCATTTACACTATTTTATCATTTCTTATTTCTTGCAATGACAGAAAAAGTACTTCGTTTCACTAATAAGCTTTCCTTAGTTTGACTTTTGACTTTAATGCTTACTAGTAGTGTGACTTGGTCATTATTCTATTAATGTTTCAGTTATTTTGTCTTTAAAATGTGAAAAAGTTATAAAATATTTCTACTTCAGAGGTATACAAATGAGACATATTAAATATATAGCACAATATCTGATATGTAGTTAACTTTCAATATTTTAAATATTAGCAATGGCTTCAAAATTCATAAGCATAAAGATATTTTGTAGCTCCTATTATTATTTCTTGGTGTCATCTTTATTTAATTCAGCTGGAAAAGAGCTTTAGGCTCTATCTGCAGTTGCCTGCCACCTTCATGTGCACCGTAGCTTTCCATAGAGACAAACCGGACTAAATTGTCCACTTTTTTTTTTTTTTTGCTTTTTGGGTCACACCCGGCAATGTTCAGGGGCTACTCCTGGCTCTGCACTCAGGAATTACTCCTGGCGGTGCTCGGGGGACCATATGGGATGCCGGGGATCGAACCCAGGCCGGCACGGGCCGCGCCGTGCAAGGCAAATGCCCCACCCGCTGGGCTATTGCTCAGGCCCCCTAAATTGCTAAATTGTCCACTTTTTATTTGTCTGTGCTCCGTCCCATGTGGCTGGAGGTTGCAGACAATTAAGTTATATGATTGGATATTTATGGCAAACGACCTCTGGCAAATGGATAGTTTTGGCAAATGATTTATGGTAAATGTTATGTCTAATGACGAATTGCTAAACGTGCTCAAAAAACTTTCAGACTCTGTTGTTGAAACAACAAAAGACAGGTATCTTTACCATTATTCACCTTAAATTTATCTTAAGGAGAGCTACTGGATAACACTGATGCAGACTCAAAAACCAGTCAATTCACCTAAGTAAAAATTGATTATAAATGAGTAGTAGGTCAAAAAAACACCTAATTTCTTTCAATATAAAGTCTTAATTTTAAATTGCAAAATGCTGTTCTAACCTCCCGGATTGGTTCATATGTTTAACAATGATAATCTTGCTTTGCATCCTGTTGAACATGGTCCATCTTTAATAACAATAATTTTACTTCGCAGCCTGTTGATCTTGGTTCATCTTTAATAAAAATAACCTTGCATTGCAGCCTGTTGATACTTTAGCTGGAGATAACCCCTTTCTTTCTTAAAAAAAACTGCCTTGGAGTGAGTTTAAAGGTAAAAGCACCTAAATAACCCTCCAAAAGCAGGTAACATAAATATATATATATATATACATATATATGTATATATATGTTCTAAGTGTTGAGTGTGTAAATGTCTTAATATTTCCTTTCTGCTTTGAAGTGTTTAAAGGTGAAAGCACATGAATAATCCTCAAGGAGAAGGTATTTTGTAAGAATTTTGTAAGGTTTTTATTTACAGAAATGACTAATGAAGTTTTCTGATTTTTCGAAGAAAAATGAAATGGATTCCCATGTATAATGTTAATTGTTAAGGTTTTAAAAATGAAGTTATAAAATTTGCCTATAAATGGATGGACATGGAGAAGATTATGTTGAGTGAAATTAGCCAGAAGGAGAGAGACAGATACAGAATGACTGCATTTATTTGCCTGGCATAAATATATATGTACACATTATGATACCAATATCCAAGGTCAAGTGAAACATATCTCAGGAGGTCTTGTCAAAGGTGGAAATTATCACAAACGTGTGGGAGTCAGAGTTTAGGTAAGACAGAAAATGGAACAGGGTGCTAATAATAGTCGAGGGTACTAATGCCAACCTAGAACTGAGCATTAAATAGAGGCAAAAGGATACACATGACAACCTTTTAATGTATGTTCTGTAATCCATAGTCTGGAAGGGAAGGAAAAGAGAAAGAGAGAGAAAGGGAAAGAAATAAAGAACCTGCTATGGAGCAGGGCTGGGGAAGGGGAGGGAACTGGGGATGTTGTTGGTGGGAGTTGGGCACTGGTGGAGGGACGGGTGCTGAAACACTGTATGACCAAAACCCAAACATGAACTTTTTAATTGTATATCTTTTTATTTGTATATCTCACGGTGGTATAATAAAATACTTTAAAAAAATTAATGAGTTTTTTAATGTTTTGTTTCACGATCACGATCTTCCCGTTAATCATCTATTTGCTAGAGCGGGCACCAGTAATATCTCCATATGTCCTGTCTCATGCCAGTAGAACAAAGGGCATCGGCTTGCTAGAGGAACATAAAGAGCCTAAAAACCATTATATTAGGTCATGGGAATGACCTAATATAATTGTTACTGGCATTTGGCATGTCAAATACAACACGAGCAGCTTGCTAGGCTTGCCGTCCGGGAGGCATATTCTTTAAACACCTCCAAATAAAGCATTTATTGATGAACCGCTGGGCTGCAAGCGGCCGCGCCAGCCAGGCTGTGATGGGCTGGTTGGCTGGGTGGAGTTCTGATGAGAGGGAAGTCAAAATGTAGAAAATGGCGGCGCCCGTGGAGTGGGGGTGGTCTGGCTTGTTGTGAGGCTCTGCCGAGGTGGTGGGCCAGGGCTAGAACCCGCCATGCCTCCCGACTGCCTCATGAACGGCTGGGCACAGGGAGAGCAAGGAACCGCTCTGCCCCATGTCTAAGAGTCTCTGGACCAGCATACCTGGGCCGGATTGAGGAAGAAACGGCTGCAGGGTGGGTGTCGATGATCCGGGCTGTGATGGGCTGGTCGGCTGGGTGGAGTTCTGAAGAGAGGGAAGTCCGGATGTGGAAAATGGCGGCACCCATGGAGTGGGTGGGGGGGTCGTCTGGCTTCTTGTGAGGTTCTGCGGGGTGGTGGGCCAAGGCTAGAACCCACCATGCCTCCCGACTGCCTCATGAACGGCTGGGCACAGGGAGAGCAAGGAACCGCTCTGCCCCATGTCTAAGAGTCTCTGGACCAGCATACCTGGGCATACCTGGGCCGGATGTTTTGTTTACAGGTTAAAATAAAATTTAAAAAAAATTTTGAAAACTAAAAAAAAGATAAAAAAGGGGAAAAAAAGGGTGAACTCCAAGTATAGTGCTCAATATCAAAATCTACTAAAAACTAATAAAAAGTTTTTAATGCTTTTGTTCAGAGATTTACAGGGAAAGAACTTGGCTGCTGCGGATTCCTTCTATGATGTTCAAGGCTTTGGACTCTGATCACTGTGCTCATTACAAAAATGTTTGCCAAATCAATGGAAAAAAGTTTTTCTAATGATTCTGTTCACAGAATAATATATTGGAATGCACTAAACTTGTACTACTGTGCCCAGCCGCTCATGAGGCGCCCAGGAGGGATGGCAGGTTCTAGCCCTGGCCCGCCACCCAGTAGAGCCTCACAACAAGCCAGATGACCTCCCACTCCATGAGGGCCTCCATTTTCCATATCCGGACTTTCCCCTCATCAGAACGCCACCCAGCAGACCAGCCAATCACAGCCCGGCTCGCGGCCGCTGCGGCTGTGCGGTTCATCAATAAATGATGGATTTTGAGATGACTACAAGAGTATGCTACCCGCACGGCAGAGCCTGGCAAGCTACCCATGTCTTATTTGATATGCCAAATACAAGTAACAATTATAGACCTCATTCCCATGACCTGATGGAATGGTTTGAGGCTCTTTATGTTCCTGGAGCAAGCAGGTGCCCTTGGGCTCTACTTGCATGAGACAGGTCATATGGAGATGTTACTGGTGCCCGCTCAAGCAAATTGATGATGAATGGGAAGACAGTGATACAGTGATACAGTGCTCAATACTCGAGATTCCTAAAACAGTGCTCACTACAAAAAACTTAATAATTTGCAAAAAACTTTTTCCTTATGTTTTCTTTCACAAGGTGTGTGTGTGGTGGCCATTTTGTTTGTGAATAATGTTGTGCGTGTGGTGGCCATTTTGTTTGTGAATAATGTTGTGTCTATGTTATGTCTAAACTACTGCCTTCTCAATTGGATTCATCAGCTCCTTTGCTGACCTGTTAGACTCCTCAATTTTGATTCATCAATTCATCAATACTTATCTCACTGCTCTACCTTCATTGGAGCTTCTTTATGTTCTTGTCTCCATACCAGACTTGGATTCCTGCCAAACCCCTCATGATCTCTATTTGTGACTAATTATGAAAAGTGTTTTTGTCTCACCTAAAATTAAGTTATAGGTATGGTTACCAGTGCCAATGTTCCCGTGCTGAAGATGCCTTGGGAAATGCCTGTACCGCTGTTCCAGAGACCTATTCCAGTGTTTGAGAAGTTTGTTCCAGTACTCATGAAACCTGATCCAGTCCCTGATGATTGCTCTCCCGAGATTCATTCCTGTCTTCACCGATGCTGCTGTTCCAGAATCAGTTCTTCGGACCTTATTCCAGAGACGTGACTTCATGGGAAATTGACTCTCACTAATTTAGGACAATACAGGCTGTAGTCAGTTATGACCAAACAGCCAGAGACATTTTACTATGAACTTTACTCAGTTCAAAATGAATTTGGACATTGGGACAACATATGATATTACCTTGTGATTGGAATTGTTCCTTTTCTGTATCACTCCTCTGTATGTATTATTTAGAATACTTGTATTTTTATATTTTTGTAAAAAAAAGGGTAGAGTTGTTGGAGGACAGGTTTAGTTAGTTTGGGAGTTTTGTTGTTTTGCTCACTCCCAACTTAATCTATTTAAGCCAAGGTTCATTCTAATGAGACCTCTCTTCTATGTAAACACTGCTAGAGGGTGTGGAAGTTACAGAAGTCACCTTGATTGAATAACTTCTGACATACATCTACTAAGACTTCTATGTTTTATAGATTGGGCACAGCTCCTCTTTATACCCACTGCACCCAGCGTGGGACAGTTAGAATTTTCCAGGAGACTACCACCCTGGCTACGTTGAGACTACGTTACTACGGAAGACTATAGGAAGGATCATACTAGTTTGCTCTAAGCAGGCAAGTGTGACCCTTTCAGTACAGGAGAACAAGATACTCAGAATCACCCTGGTGCAGATAATAATAAGAAGGACCTTGTGGGTACCATCTAGATTACATGAAGCTCATGAAATTAAGATGTATTACTTTATATCAGCCCCTCTCTCTCTCTCTCTCAGTGTTTTACATAATAGATAATCTCGGGATTAGTCCTTGGCATAACCTTTGTTTATACCTGCAATAGGGTGTGGCACTATACTCTGTTTAGAGTTCTTTGTTGACATGACCCTCCCGGTTGGATTACTTTGGTGTATATAAGGGGACTGACTTGAGGCCCCTTCACTTTGGGCCTTTTCGCTTTGGCTTTTGGCTCCTGTGACTTTGGGCCTTTTAGCTTTCGGCTTTTGGCTCCTGTGGCTTTTGGCTCCTCGGCCTTTTGGCTTTTGGCTTTTTGCTCTTAGGCCTTTTGCTCCTTCTTCTGGGTAGGACTCATCTTGGGTGAGATCCTCTCTCTTTGGTGGGAGACTTAGGCTCTTTTGTATGGTCTAAATTCAGACCAGAGCTAGAGTTAGTTCATTATATTGGATTGCTGTGGAAGAGCTTTTGTACTATTAAAAGCCTTTTTTGAACTGCACAATACTTGTGAGTTTTCATCTGTTCCCCTGGCATCCTCGGAGGTAAAAGAGAACTTCTGTCCTGACACTGTCTGGGACCCTGGCGCGTCCCCGACAGTTTCTGTTATAGAAATTATTTGGATGTTGATTATTGTTCCCTTAGTTACATTTCCTCTAAGAATTACCTGACCTGTACATTAAATATATGGCTTAAGTTTGCTGTATAAGCACAGAAATTCATAGGTATCAAGTTAAACTTTGATTACTTCTCTGTCAAACAGGGACAGTTTAAATATAAGTATGAAGGAAGCTTTTTTTTTTTAATCACGTAGGATTGATTTTGACATTGATAATTTTAACTAGCAACCATAAAATATCCTTGCTCTAAGATTAGAATATCTTTAATTGTATCTAGGCATGCATCAGAAGTGGAATATTTCGTTTAGGATGAGAGAATGAGAGAATAGAATTTGATTGATGATGGTGGATCTCTCTCATTTGCCTCTATCTTAGAGAAGATAATCGACATCAAGATGACCTAGAAGCAAGGTGTGTGTGTGACCCTTGCTTCTCAGGACCCAAGCAGCCCCAGGAGAGAGAGGATATTCCATCAACAGGAACCAAGGCAAACTGCCTTGGTTTCACCCTGTACCCCTTGGGCCCTGCACTTCTGGCAACGTCTGCAATCTCCACCCACATCCCAAAACTAAAACCGCGGACGCTAGCGCATCCACACAACCCTCCTAATACCTGTCTTGCATGAGGTACCAGTGAACCTTGGTTCCTACATCCCTGCCACCCACCCAAACTTTGCAAACAGACCAGACACCTACTAACTGTACTATATAGTCACCCAAGAATTCACATTTGCAACCTACAATAGTCATAATGGTAAAGTGATGCAAAATTCCATCAAGCTCTGTGAGTGAAAACACTAGTCCAGGTGAGCCAAGCAATACCAATGAGTTGTATAGCCTCTCTGATAAGGAATTTTGGAAAGAATTGTAAAGGATTCATAAGGAATTCAAAGAAGCAATGGAATGCAAAATCAATAAAATACAAGAGGACATGATAGAAGAAGTGAGGAAAATGCAAATGGAAATGACAGATATTAAAAATGAGGTAAATGAAATGAAAAATACAGTGGAAAGCCAGCATAGAAGAATAATAGCTACTGAAGAAAGAATTAGTAGCTATTATTTTGGAACTGAAGACGAAGTTCCAAAGATTCTCTACACAATACCAGATGATAGAAAAAAAAGACTCACAATTACCAAACAGACAACAAGAAATAATCGGAGCGAAGCCAGAAGAAACAACATACGGATCATTGGGGTCCCAGAAGGGCAAGAAGAAAACCCTGATGAAGAAGAAACTGTCAAAGCCATAATTGCTGAGAAGTTCCCGGAACTAAAGAATGCTTGCCTCAAGATCCAGGAGGCCTGTAGGATACCAGCTAAAAGAAACCTCAACAAGAATACTCCAAGACACATCTTAATTAAAATGACAAAAACTATAGATAGAGATAGAATACTGAAAGCAGCAAGATCAAAGAAGGAAATTACATAAAAAGGAACATCCCTTAGATTTACAGCACACTTCTATGATGAAACACTCCAAGCCCGTAAACAATGGTGGGATATTGTGAAAAGGCTCAATGAACTGCAGGCCTCACCAAGAATTCTTTACCCGGCCAGACTCACATTCAGATATGAAGGAAAGATACACAACTTCATGGATAAGCAACAACTCAGGAACTTCATGGACTCAAAACCAACTTTAAAAGAAGGACTTCAGGGTCTACGGTAGTGCGACCAAACACATAAGCACAACAAGCACAAACAGAAAGATGACACAAAATCCGATGACAATAATCTGTCTCAATGTCAATGGTCTAAATGCACCAATTAAGAGACACAGAGTGATAAAATGGATTTAAAAACTTGAACCCAACATTTTGCTGTGATCCAAAATAATAGAAAAAGAAATAAAAATTGCATATAGATTTTATTAATCAAGCTTCTTAAATGAGAGTTCAAGCTATTAAAATAATAATTTATACTTAATAGATATGATTAGTTACAGTTTAGCTTATTTTAATTATGTATCTCAGCTTAGTCTGCGGCTTGAAAGGCAAACACTCCCCCCCCCCTGTTATCACTCCCCCTCTCTCTATCGCTCTGGCCCGCATTTTTTGGGAAGTAAGTCTTGGTCAGTAACCAAGGCCAAGAAATAATAGAAGCACGAAAATAGTATGCTACCCATGACGGGCAGAGCCTGGCAAGCTAACCTGTCAGTATTTGATATGCCAAATACCAGTAACAATTATAGACCTCATTCTGGAATGGATTGAGGCTCTTTATGTTCCTGGGCAAGCAGATGCCCTTGGGCTCTACTAGCATGAGACAGGACATATGGAGATGTTACTGGGGCCCGCTCGAGCAAATTGATGATGAACGGGAAGACAGTGATACAGTGATACAAGAAACACATCTGAATAATCAGAACAAACATAGACTCAAAATCAAAGGTTGGAAGACAATTCTACACGCAAACAACTCCTCCAAAAAGGCTGGAATGACCATATTCGTATCAGATAATATAGACTTCAGGCTGAAAAAGGTTAGAAGGGATAACAAAGGCCATTTCTTATTAATTAAGGGGTATGTACACCAGGGAGAAATTACACTACTAAACATTTATGCACACAACGAGGGGCCAGCAAAATACATAAAACAACTGCTAAGAGACCTCAGAGAAGATATTAACATTAGCATAATAATAGTTGGAGACGTCAACACTGCTCTATCAACGATGGATAGATCAACAAGACTGAAACTCACCAAGGAAATATTGGCCATGAAGGAAGACATGGAAGAAAGAGAGCTAGTGGATATATACAGGGCTTTTCATGCCAAAAAAGCTGAATACACACTTTTCTCTACTGCACATGGAACATTCTCCAAGATACACCACATGCTGAGCCACAAAGCATACCTCAATAAAATAAAAAATGATAAAAATTGTGTCCAGCTATCTTTTCAGACCATGATGCACTGAAAATGGAAGTTAACCGTACACAGAAACAGGGAGTCAAACCAAACACCTGGAAACTGAACAGATCACTCCTGAACAACAAATGGGTCATAGAAGACATCAAACAGGAAATCCAAAGATTTCTGGAAACAAATAAAAGTGAAGACACCAACTATAAGAATTTGTGGGACATGGCAAAAACCATGGTAAGAGGGAAGTTTATAGCTATGCAGCATTCATCAGGAAACAAGAAAGGGTCCAACATAAATAACCTGAATACACAGCTGAAGACATTAGAAAAAGACCAACAAAAGGATCCAAACCCAGGCAGAAAAAAGGAAATAATAAAACTTAGAGAGGAAATCAATGAATTGAAAAACAAAAAAAAAAATCCAAAAGATTAATGAAATCAAGAGCTGGTTTTTTGAAAAAATAAACAAGATTGACAAACTATTAGCAAGACTTGTAAGGACAGGAAAAGAGAGAATCCAAATAAACAGTATCAGAAATAAAAATGGTGACATCACAACATAAACCACAGAAATCCAAAAGATCATCAGAGATTACTTTGAGAGCCTGTATGCTGTGAAACATGAGAATCTAGAAGAAATGGATCAATTCCTGAAGTCCTATAACCTCCCACGGCTGAAACAAGAAGACCTCCAATACCTGAATAAGCCTATCACCATCGAGGAAATAGAAACAGTAATTAAAAGTCTATCCAATCCACGAAAGCCCAGGTCCAGACAGATTCACTAGTGAACTCTACCAAACCTTTAAGGAGGACCTACTGCCTGTCCTTTTCAAGCTCTTCTAGGAAATAGAAGTAACAGAAACACTTCCAAACAGCTTCTACGAGGCACATATCACCCTGATACCCAAAGCAGGGAGAGACAGCACAAAGAAAGAAAACTATAGACCAATATCTCTGATGAACACGGACGCTAAGATCTTCAACAAAATACTATCAAACAGAATCCAAAGACTCATCAAGCAGATTATACACCATGACCAAGTAGGATTCATCCTGGGAATGCAAGGATGGTTCAACATTCGCAAGTGAATCAACATAATACATCATATCAATAAAAGAAAAAATAAAAACCATATGATCCTTTCAATAGAAGCAGAGAAAGCATTTGACAAGATCCAGCACCCGTTCATTATTAAAACCCTCCAGAAAATGGGAATTGAAGGGACTTTCCTCAAGATAGTTACAGACATCTACCAAAATCCCACAGCAAGCGTCATTCTAAATGGGGGAAAAGTTGAAAGCCTTCCCCCTGAGATCAGGGACAAGACAAGATTGCCCACTCTCACCGCTTTTTATTTAATATAGTACTGGAAGTACTTGCCATAGCAAAAAGAGAAGAAAAAGGACATCAAGGGCATCCAGATAGGCAAGGAAGAATTCAAGCTATCATTATTTGCAGATGACATGATATTATACCTAGAGAACCCTAAACTCTCTACCCAAAAAACTCCTAGAAACAATAGACGCATATAGTTGAGTGGCAGGATACAAAATCAACTCCAAAAGTTAGTGGCTTTCCTATATACAAATAACGGAAAGAGAAGAAAAGGGATATTGAGGAAATAATTCCATTCACAATTGTGCCCCAGAAAATCAAATACCTAGGAATCAACTTACCCAAGTGTGTAAAAGGACCTGTACAAAGAAAACTACAAGACACTGCTCCAAGAGATAAAAGAGGGCACAAGGAAATGGAAACATGTTCCCTGCTCATGGATGGGGAGAATCAACATTGTCAAAAGAGTAATACTTCCTAGAGCTCTGTACAGATTCAATGCAGTCCCTATAAGGATACCCATGACATTCTTCAAAGAAGTTGATCAAACAATCCTGAAATTAGTATGGAACAATAAACCCCCAATATAGCTAAAGCAATCCTTGGGAAAAAGAATATGGGAGGCATCACCTTTCCCAACTTCAAACTGTACTGCAAGGCAGTAGTAATTAAAACAGCATGGTATTGGAATAAAAACAGACCTGTGGACCTATGGAACAGAATTGAGTATCCTGATACCTAACCTCAAACACATGATCATTTGATCTTTGATAAAGATGCAAACAGTCTAAAATGGAGTAAGGAAAACCTCTTCAACAAGTGGTGTTGGGAAAACTGGGCAGCTACATGTAAAAAAATGAATTTGGACCTGTGTCTAATACCATGCACAAAAAATCAGATCAAAATGGATTAAAGATCTGAATATCAGAATTGAATCCATGAAGTACATTGAAGAAAATATTGGAAAAACCCTCCAGGACATTGAAGCTAAAGGCATCTTCAAAGGTGAAACATCACTAACAATGCAAGTAGATGAAAAGATAAACATATGGGACTACATGGAAACAAAAGCTTCTGTAACTCAAAAGAAGCAGTGACTAAGATACAAAAGCAGTCCACAGAATGGGAAAGAATATTCACCCAATACCCATCTGATAAGGGGTTAATATCCAGGATATATCAGGCACTGGTAGAACTTTACAAGAAGGAAACAAACAACCCCATCAAAAAATGGGGAGAAGAAATGAACAGAAACTTCAACAAGGGAAGAAATTCGAATGGGCAAAAAACATGTGAAAAAATGCTCATCATCACTAATCATCAGAGAGATGCAAATCAAAACAACAATGAGATTCACTTTACACCACAGCTACTGGCACACATTCAAAAGAGCAAGAACAACAAGTGCTGACGTGGGTGTGGGGAAAAGGGAACACTCATCCGTTGTTGGTGGGAGTGCCGGATGGTACAGCCTATCTGGAAAACAATATGGACATTCCTCCAAAGACTAGAAATTGAACTACTATTTGACCCAGCCATACCACTCCTCGGAATCTACTCTGGGAAACCAAAAATATGCAGCGGAACACCATCCCTACTTTTATGTTCATCACTTGATCAGTTGATCACTTAAATCCCGTTATTCATCGATTTGCTCGGGCGGGCGCCAGTAACATTTCCATTGGACCCTATCACGTGCTAATGTAGCCCAATGGCATCTGGTTGATTCAGGAATATGAAGAGCCGCAAACCGTTCCTTCAGGGTCTTAACAAGGAAGTCTGACCATCTTATAGGTGGGCGGCCACGTGATCTTTTGACATCCTGTGGGATCCAGTTGGTAACGGCTCTAGTCCAGCGGTTGTCTCCAAATCGCATTACATGTTCAGCCCATCTGATTTTCGATGCCTTGGCAAACGAGACAGCGTCCCTGATTCTGGAATAGCGACGGAGGTCAGAACTCTGGATTCCTTCACTCACTTGAGTAAGACGTGATATTCCAAGCATAGCTCTTTTGATGCCTCTCTGGGAGACCCGAATAGCATTCTCATCCTGCTTTCGTAGGGCCCAGGTCTCTGAGGCGTATTTTAATGCAGGGAGAACGGTGGAGTCAAGGAGATGTGCCCGGAGCCAGAGGTTCTTTGTCCTTTTAGCTATTTCTTCGATGCCTTTGAAGGCATTCCATGCCGCTCTCTTCCTCCTGCGCAGCTCAGGTTTTAGGTCATTCATCATGTTGACTTCTCGACCTAGGTACACATAACTGCTGCATTCAGAGATGTTTGTTCCATTGAGAGTGAATGGGGCCTCAGGAACTAGTTCATTTCTCATGAACATAGTTTTCTTCAGATTCAGCTGTAGACGTACCTTTCCACATTCTCAGTTAAAGTCAGCCAGCATTTGTGCCGCTTGGCTAATGTTTGGTGTTATTAGAACGATGTCATCAGCGAAACAGAGGTGGTGTAGTTGCCGACCATCTATCTTCACTCCCATTCCTTTCCATTCTAATTGTCTCATGATGTTCTTGAGGGTGGCACTGAAGAGTTTTGGTGAGATGGTATCACCCTGTCGAACCCCTCTTTTGACATCAATGATCACTTCTTTGTAGAATGGTGAGATCCTGGTGGTGAATCCATAATACAGCTCACGAAGGATCTTGATGTATTGGGTTTGAACACCCTGTTTGACTAGGGGCTTCTATGACTGCTTCAGTCTCCACAGAATCAAAGGCTTTCTGTAAATCAATGAACGTGAGACAGAGCGGCATCTTGTACTCCCTACAAACCTCAATGAGCTTGGTTACCGTGTGGATATGGTCGATTGTGCTGAATCCTTTCCGGAAACCTGCTTGCTCGCATGGTTGTCCTTCATCTAGTTTTCTGCTAATCCTGTTCAGGATGACTCTACAAGCTGTAAACAGCTTGTAGATGACAGACAACAGGCAGATGGGGTGATAGTTGCCGATGTCGTGAATGTCTCCCTTCTTGAACAGTAGAACTGTCCTGCTGGTTTTCCATTGGGAGGGCACCTTGCATTTGGACAGGTAGCATGTGAAGAGCCGAGCTAGTGTATTGATGAGTACCAACGGTAGATTCTTCAGGTGTTCGGTTCTGACTTTGTCTGGGCCTGGTGCTGTTCCCTTCTTTACCAATGAGATGGCATGTAGGATTTCAGAAGGGAGAATGTTGGGAATGACATATCCATCCTGTGGAATTTGGTATGTGGGTGGGTGCATGTGGCTATCAAAGAGATTTGAGTAGAAGTCCTGGATAATCTTCTCTATTGCCTTTCTGGAAGATGTGATAGATCTATCAGGGCGTCGGAGGGCAGTCATCTTGGTCTTATAGTTGGCAAAAGGACAGGCGGGCAGTGCGAATACTTTTCCCGGCTTCTGCTGCATCTTCCAGTATTTCTGCTCTTCTGTCTTTGAGGTCTGATTTTATCACTTCTCTGCAATGTTTAGGAAGCTTGGACGTTAGCATTTGGTCTCCTCAGGCTCCCACCTTGCCACGTTGGTGAATGAGCTCAAGAGTTTCTGAAGACAAGCGTCCTTTTGTGTCTTTCTCTCTCTCGGCATTCTTCGCACAATCATGGAGGTGCTGAACCAGTCGGTTGTATTCTTCATCGATGTCATCAATGATGGTATCTTCCCATGTTGCCGCAATGGTGCCAAAGAGTTCCCAGTTGGTGGTCGTTCTGGGAGTTCTCTTCTTAAACATTGCAGCTTTTTCTCCCGTTGCGGGAAGTAGAATTTTGCATGAAGGAGACGGAGGTCCGATCCTGTCTGGAATTTGGGGACGACAGCAACATCAGTCAGAAAAAACCGTCGATTGAAGATGATGTGGTCAATTTCATTGTGGAACTGTCCGCCAGAAGATTCCCATGTCCAACGTTTCGCTTCAGCCTTCTGAAACTGTGAGTTTCCATGAATAGTCTTGGTGGACATGATGAACTCAGATAGTCTCTCACCCTGTTCGTTCCATTCTAGGCCATGGGTCCCGATGTGGCGTTCTTCAGCCCGATCTTCTCGGTCCTATCTTGGCATTAAAATCACCGACTATGATCTTGTAGAAGGTGTGATCTTTTTATAGAACTCCTCCAATTCCATGTAGAATTTCTCAATTTCATCTTCTTTGTATGTGGTTGTTGGTGCATAGACGATGAAGATAGAAATTGCTGGCAGTGGGCCTCATCTCCTCAAGTGTAATCGTCCTATTCGGTTTGTTAGGCATTCAAATGAATCAATGTTGACAGCCATGTTTGTGTTGACAAGGACACCAACGCCACCGGCGCCTCTTTCGTCACATGTTCCAAGGAACAATTCTTCTCCTGTGTCAAATACAGCATGATGTGACTGGCGCCTCCCTCGTCTCAGTCAGACCAATGATGTCGTACTTGATCTTTTGCGCTTGCACCATCAGATCCTCAATATATGCTTCCGATGCCAGCGTACGTGCATTGAAAGTACAGACAGTCATTTTAGTCCTTCTTCGTTTTGGCAGCCTAGGACTGCCGTGAAATTTTATCAGGCACTGCTTGTTTGCCTTTCTTACTGCTGCCGTATTAAGGGCTCTTTCGGGGTCAGGAAAATAAACATTTTTGTTACTGGATTTGGCATATCGTACATGCATTGGACAGTTTGCCAGGCTCTGCCATGCGGGCGCTATATTCTCATTACTTTGTGGGGCTCTCTCAGAGGGGTGGGTAGAATATTTATGGTAATTTGGAGGTAAAACGACGCGCAGGAACGGGAAAGCTGGTTTCTGCTCTGCCGGGTGTACCTGTGTCTTAGGCTCAAGCATTCCTGGGCTTGAAATACTCTCCTCTGAAGGGCTGGTCTCTGCAGGGCGGGTCCTTGTAGGCTGGGTTTCTGACAAGCTGGGCTGTAGACTGGATTAATCTGTGGGCTGGAGACTGGATTAACATGCTGGGGGAGATCTTACTTACTTTTATGTTCATAGCAGCATTATTCACAATAGCCAGAATCTGGAACCAGATTGCAACCAGAGTGCCCAAAAATCGATGACTGGATAAAGAAGCTTTGGTACATCTACACAATGGAATACTATGCAGCTGTAATGAAAAATGAAGTTATAAAATTTTCCTATAAATGGATGGACATGGAGAAGATTATGTTGAGTGAAATTAGCCAGAAGGAGAGACAAATACAGAATGACTACATTTATTTGCATAACATAAATATATATGTGCATATTATGATACCAATATCCAAGGTCAAGTGAAACATATATCAGGAGGTCTTGTCAAAGGTGGAAATTATCACAAAGGTGTGGGAGTCAGAGGCTAGGTAAGACAGAAAATGGAAAAGTGTGCTAGCAATTGTCGAGGGTACTAATGCCAACCTAGAACTGAGCATTAAATAGAGGCAAAAGGATACACATGACAACCTTTTTAATGTATGTTCTTTAATCCATAGTCTGGAAGGGAAGGAAAAGAGAAAGAGAGAGAAAGGGAAAGAAATTAAGAACCTGCCATGGAGGAGGACTGGGCGAGGGGGAGGGAACCGGGAATGTTGGTGATGGGAGATTGGCACTGGTGGCGGGATGGGTCCTGGAACACTATGACCAAAACCCAAATATGAACTTTTTAATTGTATATCTTTGTAATTGTAAAAAAAAATAAAAAGATGACCTAGAAGCTCTCTGTCTTAGTTGGCCAGTACCATGGATAGGTCCTACACATATAAGGGCATAGATGCTCACTTAGCCTGTCTCAGTGGAGGAAAGAGATGAGAGAAAGATGTGTACATAAGCCATTCCAAAACTTAAAGCTTTGTCTCTGGAGAAAGCAATGTTAAGCATCAAATACATTTTATTTTATTGTTATTATTTTTTAAATTCTGTATGCCACCCGCATGGCAAGCCTGGAAAGCTGCCCGTGTCGCATTTGATATGCCAAATACCGGTAACAATTATATTAGGTCATTACCATGACCTAATATAATGGTTTATAATTATATTAGGTCATTACCATGACCTAATATAATGGTTTGAGGCTCTTTATGTTCCTGGATCAAGCAGATGCCCTTGGTCTCTACTAACATGAGACAGGACATAAGGAGATATTACTGGTGCCTGCTCGAGCAAATAGATGATGAACAGGAAGATAGTGATAGTGATAGTTATTTTTTTTTAGCAGTCAAGCAAACAGATTTTATTTAGAGACTCATTAGGGAGAGGAAGGAAGGAGAACAGAGAGAGAAAATATCATACTCAAGAGAGAGCCTGAGTTTCTCCGAAGGTGGAGAAACTCCAGTCCAGGCATCTGAGCTTTAGGTATGAAATTCCACATCTCAGGAGGTGAGCTGCTGCAACACATGAGCTCGGCCACATGGGCTCAAGCAGCACATGGGCTCGGGCAGCATTTGTGCCACAGTTTAGATTTAGACATAAATTCCTGGGCCGTGAATACTTCCTGAGCCCATGTCGAGCCCATGTGTTGTATGTGTCTACAGGGCTGAGCACATGTGGCACCCAAGCTCATGGGTTGCTCGCATCTCCCTTCTTGAGATGTGTACTCTCTCAATTTCCTCCTTCCCTTCCTAAAAACCTCCAAATAAACTGTTTTTACTTCACTGCTCGGTTATTCCTGAAATTCCTTTCTGTGAGAAATACAAGGAATCTGAAACCCTGGGTAATGTGGAGGACTGACTTTCCTTTCCTGCAAAGAGCCGTTCCTAGCTCCAGCCTGACTCCAAAGCTCTGGGAGAAATCTTGGGTGGATGGGCTCAAGTCCTGTGCTGAGAAAACCAAGAAGATGTCAGATGTTGCTTGCGGGCCATTTTCCCTTAATGATCTAAAGCGGTGAAATCTTTAGGGGAGGGTATGATGTAGCAGGCAGACAGACCGGGAAGGTCCCCATGGAATGAAACCCCTGGGCAAAAATAAAACCACATAGCCCTCAGGCCAACAGGACTTTAGCACAGGAGCTAAGGCCTGATAAGACTTTTTTAGCTGAAGCTGGACTCACTTTCCAAGAGAAGATCCAGTAGGAACAAATATCAGGAGAAGGAGTTTTCAAAGAAGACCACTACCAACTCTACCCTCCTTGGAACCTACCCTAGCAATCTCAGCTAGAAACCATACCTGGAAGCTTGTAAAGAACCTATAAAAGCCACTTTGAACAAAGGAAGGTAGCTCATAAATTGCCAAGCTCATGAACTGAATGTGTGCATGTGGTCAAGCACATGTGGCATCCACATCTCCCCTTGGAGATGTGTGCGCTCTCTCTCACTCTCTCTCCTCCCTCGCCTTTCTAAAAGTCTCCAAATAGGATTTTTCTTGCCCTTCTGGGACCCCAATGATCCGTACATGGAGAAGATTATGTTGAGCGAAATTAGCCATAAGGAGAGAGACAGATACAGAATGACTGCATTTATTTGCATGGCATAAATATATATGTACATATTATGATACCAATATCCAAGGTCAAGTGAAACATATATCAGGAGATCTTGTCAAAGGTGGAAATTATCACAAACGTGTGGGAGTCAGAGGTTAGGTAAGACAGAAAATGGAACAGGGTGCTAATAATTGTCGAGGGTACTAATGCCAACCTAGAACTGAGCATTAAATAGAGGCAAAAGGATACACATGACAACCTTTTAATGTATGTTCTGTAATCCATAGTCTGGAAGGGAAGGAAAAGAGGAAGAGAGAGAAAGTGAAAGAAATAAAGAACCTGCCATGGAGGTGGGCTGGGGAAGGGGGAGGGAACCGGGGACGTTGGTGGTGGGAGATGGGCACTGGTGGCGGGATGGGTGCTGGAACACTGTATGGCTGAAACCCAAATATGAACTTTTAATTGTATATCTTTGTAACTGTAAAAATAAAAAAAATAAAAAAAGAAAATAAAAAAGTCTCCAAATAGAATCTGTTTTTACTTCAAAAATAAATAAATAAATAAATAAATAAATAAGTACTAAGGAGTAATTACCTGTGCATATATTATTTTATATATATTAATTTATAACACTGTGAGATAAACATTTACAAAGCAGTTCATTATTGGGTTTCAGTCATACAATGTTGCAGCACCCATCCCTCCATTAGTACATTTCCCACCACCATTACCCCCAGATTCCCCTTCCTACTCCCTCAGCCTACCTCTATGGCAGGCATTCTTCCTCCTCTCTCTCTCTCTCTCACTCTCTTTTTCTCTCTCCCATGAATGTTTTTATATCTCTCTCACTCCCTCTCTCCCATCTCTCAAACTTTGTGGCTTGCTTTATATATATATATATACACACACATATATATATATATATATATATATATATATATTTATATGGGTTATCATGTATATACATTTGCCTAAGTTCAATGTTCAGTTCTAGTCTGGCATTGCCATTTCCAACAATTAGTAGAACACTGGTATATATTTATATCCCACAGACAAATGTAGTCATTTTATATCTGTCCTTTTCCTTCTGACTGATTTCACTGAGCATGACAATCTCCATGTCCATCCATCTGATTTTCGATGCCTTGGCAAACGAGACAGCATCCCTGATTCTGGAATAGCGACGGAGGTCACAACTCCGGATTCCTTCTCTCACTTGAGTGAGGCGTGATATTCCAAGCATAGCTCTTTCGATTCCTCTCTGGGAGACCCAAATAGCATTCTCATCCTGCTTCGTAGGGCCCAGGTCTCTGAGGCATATGTTAATTTAGGGAGAACGGTGGAGTCAAAGAGATGTGCCCGGAGCCGGAGGTTCTTTGTCCTTTTAGCTATTTCTTCGATGCCTTTGAAGGCATTCCATGCCACTCTCTTCCTCCTGCGCAGCTCAGGTTTTAGGTCGTTCATCATGTTGATATCTCGACCTAGGTACATATAACTGCTGCATTCAGAGACTTTTGTTCCATTGAGAGTGAATGGGGCCTCTGGAACTAGTTCATTCTTCATGAACATAGTTTTCTTTTAGATTCATCTGTAGACCTATCTTTCCCCATTCTCGGTCAAAGTCAGCCAGCATTTGTGCCGCTTGACTAATGTTTGGTGTTATTAGAACGATGTCATCAGCGAAACAGAGGTGGTGTAGTGCCGACCATCTATCTTCACTCCCATTCCTTCCCATTCTAATTATCGCATGATGTTCTCGAGGGTGGCGCTGAAGAGTTTTGGTGAAATGGTATCACCCTGTCGAACCCCTCTTTTCACATTAATGATCACTTCTTTGTAGAATGGTGAGATCCTGGTGGTGAATCCGTAATACAGCTCACGAAGGATCTTGATGTATTGAGTTTGAACACCCTGTTTGGCTAGGGCTTCGATGACTGCTTCAGTCTCCACAGAATCAAAGGCTTTCTGTAAATCAATGAACGTGAGTCAGAGCGGCATCTTGTACTCCCTACAAACCTCAATGAGCTTGGTTACCGTGTGGATATGGTCGATTGTGCTGAATCCTTTCCGGAAGCCTGCTTGCTCGCATGGTTGTTCTTCATCTAGTGTTCTGCTAATCCTGTTCAGGATGTCATTTTAATCATTATATAAGCAAGGAAATCTATAAGTACTGTGATAACTCAGCTAATGATGACATCTCAGGAAAAAAACTTCAGGAAGTTTTCTTCTCCAACTGTAGTAGATCTTTGTGTTCATCTTGATATCTGCCATGCACAGGTTAGCATGGCAGAGTATTTCCATTTTAAATTGCTAATCTGTGAGTAACAATACTTAGTAAAATATAGTTTGGAAAACTTAGGGATTTAATTTTTTCCATAGTGTTAACCTTCATACCATTATCGGTATACCTAGTTTCTTTATGTGAAAATACATATTTGTCGGTCTCCGTCATTGAAATATAGGTTATTTTCTCTTGATTATATATTAGAATTGCCCACTAGATAAAAAATATAAGGCAGAGGAAGATGAGTTTCACCAAGGCAGTTGGCCATTTTTTTGGAGAATATTTTCCAAGTATGTCTTCAGCAGCCTGTGCGTATATATTTGTTACCAGAAAGCATCATGGTCACTGCTGGTTTTAATGCAGTCTGGAAAATGGGATTTCTTTACTTAACTAATGCCTCCTTCCTTCCTTCTTTTCTTTCTTTTTTCATTTTCTAAACGTGTATAATTACAAAAAATGAATTCATTTAGTATGGAAGAAAAGTGAATGGATAAACAAAAATCTCTATATACTAGAGTCATTAAAAATTTAGTCTAAATTTATTTTACATTTCAGCTATAGTTAATTTTCATTTCTTAGCCTTTTCTGTTATTTTAAGAATAATATTAATTAAATTTTTCTTTATTTCATCAATGAAAATTAATTTTGTTAGCAGTTATTTTCCAGTAACTTTATTCCTTCATTATCCTCTTTGTTTTGATTTTGATCTACTATCTTTTTTCTTTTTCTGTTGTATTTAATGACTTCTTGCTCATCTAATTAAGAACTACTGGGCAAATTTAGATAGGCAATGATCAGAGGTCCAGATTGAGAAGAATAATAAACATATATACAGTGATGATTCAGGGTCATAAATAATAACACATATAGTGAGGACAGAAATATGAAGATAAAGTCATTTGACTATATCAGTTTGTGGGCTGGTGGTAGCAACTGTAGCATATATATGTATATACTAATATAGATGATTTATATTATAACTCTGGAAATTAATCTTTAAGTTATTCTGCAAATAACTTGCACCTGAGTACAAAAATTTTTCCATTTTTCAAAATAACTTATGGGACAAGTTAAATTGTTCCCTCTAGGCAGTATCTGAAATTTTATTAGTTATGATGGGAATGTATATTTGTATTTAGGGAGATGATGACTCCATTAGTAGTTCTACTTGTATGAGGATTTGGAAGGGTTATCAGTAGCCTGAGATAAAGACAGGGCAATTAACATAAGTGGAAGGGTCTTTGGTCCTTTGAAGCATGTGAAAAAAGAGGAGCATGTTTTTGTATCACCTACACACAGAAGCAAACCTCTCTTGACACAGTTGGGATGAAACCTCTTTCTGGTAAACTTCTGCTATGAATATCCTTTGTAAAATGTATTTTTCTTGAATCACTGTGAGTTAAAGAGATACAAGTTTATTGATGATTTTTCAGGTCTGCAATATTCCAACACCAATCCCTTCAGTAGTTTCTACTTTCCTCAACCAAATATTTCTTTTCCCTCTTGCCAACATGTCTCTTGGCAGTCACTATTTTCTTTTTCTCCTCCCCTTTTCCTGTTAGGCATTGTGATTTACCTACTGTTACTGACAGAGTCTTATGCATGTCACTTTACCTCTCCAGCACTTCATCCAGCACTGGTCCAGAGTGACCAGTTCCCTCTATCCTTATCGCATTATCGTAGTGACATATCCCCTTTTGACATATCCCCTTCCTGAGATATCCCACTTCTCTCCCTTGCACCCTACTCTAAGTGTCAATCTTCCTACAAAGAACCAATTCTCCTGCTCTCTATTCCATTGCTTTGGGACCTTGATTATTTCCCTGCTATATGTCTTTCTGTCCCACTCTTCATATGAGTGATCGATCATTCTGTGTCTGTCCTTCAGAGGGAGCTCTGACTCATTTCACTCGGTATATCTTCTAGACCCGTCCATGTATTATCAGATCATGTGACTTCATTTTTCCTTATAGCCATACAGTATTCCATTGTGCATCGGTACCATTGTCTATTTATACAGCTATCTATGCTCTGCATATTTTGTAGCCATAATAATTTTTTTGCGCAAAGAAAATGGATAGAATAATAGACAAACAAGTGACTTTTGGATTGATTGTCAGGATATAAAATGTGATCCAAGGAAACACAGAGGGGGAATAACTAATGACCAAAGGCAACAGAAACTGTGAGTTTGTCTTCAAGAGGTTTACCAAGAAGGATGTGGGTAGGGCGGGGAGGGGACACAGGACAGTGCTAGAGGAAAGTGGACATGGGAGAACAGGTGGTGTTGGAATGTTTTCTGCCGGAAACCATGCAATAACATATTTTAAACTCACTTATAAATGAGTTTCTAAAATAAAATTAATAAAAAAACATACCAGCGAGGCTGGAAATATTGTAGCGGAGTTAAAGCACTTTACATTCAACCACAGGTTGATTCCTAGCAACAAATATGATCCCCTGAACAGAATCAGGTTGATAACTGAGCATAGAGTCAGGAGAAGATCCTGAGTAACATTGGGTGTTGTCCATTCCCTCCAACTTCTAACAAGATCTTTAGTTTCAATTTTCAGTACCTAAAATCTGTAGATATAAAAAAAGACCTGCTAGTACTGACAGATGGACAACTTAAGTTTTATTTGCTGTACTTCTCCCTTATATAAAGTGAAATGCATATTGAACTCTCTTAGGGCTATTGTGAGAATTACATGAAATAATACAGGAGAAATACTTAAAATACTTATTACAATACTCTGAATCTCCTTGACACACATTACATATTAGCATTGATACTTAACATTTGAGAGATTGAGAGTAGGGCCTGGACAATAAGGGTAGAGTATTTGGGATACATTCTTGGGATGTTTCCTTGATTATTTATCATTATAGATTTTATTATTATTATTTTTCTTTTTGGTGATGGGAGAGGGAACACCAGACTGTGCTCAGGACTTGGCCCTTGCTTTGTGCTTGGGGATCATTCCTGGTTGTGTTTGGGAGACCATGTGTCATGCTGAGGATCCAAATGGATTTGGGTACAAGGTAAGTGCCTAAGCCCTATGCCTAAATCTAGGAGGGCCTCTCTCAGAATGTTCTTAAAGAGAGCTGATGATTTTTGAGATTCTTAGAGGTGATGCTTAAAGCAATGCAAAGAGCACAGCTCTAGGCTCTGAGTTCTACTTGTGAACTTGGAAAATTTATCTTAGCTTTTTTTGAGCCTCAGTTTCCTTTTTATCCTGACAAAGCTATTAATCTTTGTTTATCTTCCCTTACAGGGTTGTCATAAGATGGAATGCTTTATAAATAATGAAGTGCTAGAGCTGTCTCACATCCTTTTGGGGAGCAGCTGTGTATAAATTATAAATAAAAGTACTATGTAAGTAGAAGGAATTATTACAGTTATATATTCTGGAGGTTGTACCATTCTGATATATGCATCTACTTAATATTAGCATGTGTATGTTTTGCAGAGTAGGAAGGCTCAGAGTTCTAAATGACTGTGTGTGTTGGAGAATGAAATGCATATATATTGAAAAATGTAATGTCTTATGACAAGTTTATTGGCTTCTAGAAGGAAAGGGAAAAGAAAATCTTAAATTTTTCTGAAAATCAAAACATCTGACAGTTGCATTGTGCTAGAGTACCCAAGCCCAGCTGTCAGAAAGCACAGCGCTATTCATCAATCAAATCTGGAGACAGTCACCAACGTGGGTGTATAGTTTGCCTGGAAGAACAGTTCTATGAACATAGAGTGATATGGGGAAAATCTTTCCAGGCTTTTATGTCTTTATCGTTTAAACTGAAATGATCATCTCAGATATATCCCTAACGAAGTCTATTCTGGTGTGGATTGAATAGGTAAAAAGGAATTGATGGCGTATATCTGGGTTGAGGAGAGACGATCTGGTGAGGATTCCATAAGTACATAATGATTGAATACAAACGCCTTTCACGTGCAGTCCTTGGATACTTTTTTGCACTCATCTTTCCTTGCTTTCTGCTAGAAATTTGTGCTCTTTCCCCTCTATTTTGCTATTTTCAGGAGTCATGATATTTCCCCTTGGGAATCCATTGTTCCTTCTTTCTGTAGCATTTAGACTCTATTGTAGGGGTTCCCATAGTCTCCTCCCAGCTTCAGTTAACTTGTTAGGGGCCCAGAGAACACAGGGTAACACAATACCAGTTTATTAAAGTGTATGAAAATGATCCAGATGAATGCTCAGATGCAGAGGGTGGTGACTTCTGAGAAATTCCCAAAAAGCACCAGTTTCTGCCTTGAGAGACAAGGTATATATATCACTCTAACCATAAAAATGTATTTACCAATATGGAAGCTCTCTGAATCCATACTTTAGTATATTTATCTTGTAGACATGAATAGCTCATTTTCAGCCATCCTCTTTTCCCAAAATAATAGGAAGTTTGGATAGGACTGAATATCATGAGCATTCAATCATGATTTTTCTTTTCAGTGACTATATTGCGTCCAGGGTTCCACAAAGTCCCCTCATTAGAACAAAAGACAGTTCTATAATCCAGGAAATTACAAGGTTTTCAATATCCCTATATTGGGAACCAGATCAGAGAGCAAATTATGTTTTAAGTGTTCTTTCTCTCCAGGAAATTACAAGGCCTTTAGAAGTTCTGTGCCAGAAACTGAGGGCAGATTTGTTTTTCTTCTTAGATCAGCTTAAAGAAAAACTCTCCTCTGGCATTATTTAAATGCTTTATGTTCCAAAAGGTTTTTTTTTTTTTTTTGGTATTATACTTGACTGTTCTCAGCCAGGGAGTCACAAAGATGGTACTCTGGTGAAATAGAAACATGGAATTTGATGTCAAATCTAGTTTTGAATCATAACTTTTTTGCTTACAAGCTGAATGCTTTGGAAAGGTTTCATCCTTATTTATCAAGTGAGAATTCTCACATACTTTTTCATATGTCTCTTTAATATCAATGTGTCATATGCAAGTTTAAGGTACTAATATTTATCTAGTCACCAGCTTTTTGAATACTTTACAAGACTATAACTTAATATTCACACGAACACAGCTAGAGACTGGCATTCATACCCTCAGATTTAAACTCTAGTGCTTATTTAGTATTTAACCCATCCATTTTCTACCCTAAAGTGTGAGGAAGTATTCCAAGGCGAATCAGGAGTGAAATGGGTTTCAAGACTAGAATTCATAAATTTTCATATGCTTTCTCATCTATCATGATTGTTAACATCTCTCTGTGCTATTGACTCTCACATCTGAAAGCAGAGCAAGGAAAAGTTTCAGGAAAATAAACACTAATACCTCTTTGCTAGAAGTTTCACTTCAAATCTTTGTTCAGTCTCCCATGTATATGGTAATATGAATATAAATATATATGAACACTAAGGCTCATTTTATTTTCACTTTGCAAGATCCAGAATAAAGATAGACTTAAATTCTTGAATCTCCCATAGAAAGAGAGCTTAGATAGGGAAGATTTCAACTAAAAAAAAACACAAAGCAAAATCATAGGGGATAAAGATTAAAAAAAGGGACTTAATCCTAATGTTTCCTGAATTGGTCCATGGTGAAAGATGCTATTTTCTCTGGAGTTTACATTTAATAAGTCAATAACTTCCTTTTCATTATTTAAGCCATTTAAACCAGTGTGTGCTGGTCTCTAATACTTGGATTCCAAAGATTCCTTCCTTATATAGACAATAAAGCTATGGATATGTATATTATGAAGGGAATCTCCCAGATGTGGTAGATGGAAAGTTAACATGGTATCATAACTGAGTGTAAAAGGAGCTTTGGGGTAGAACTTGAATCACTTGAATCCTGTTATTCATTGATTTGCTCGAGCGGGTGCCAGTAACATTTTCATTGGACTCTATCACGTGCCAATGTTGCCCAATGACATCTGGTTGATTCAGGAATATTAAGAGCATCAAACCGTTCCTTCAGGGTCTTGACAAGGAAGTCTGACCATCTTGTAGGTGGGCAGCCACATGATCTTTTGACATCTTGTGGGATCCAGTCGGTAGTGGCTCTAGTCCAGCGGTTGTCTCCAAATCACATTACATGTCCAGCCCATCTGATTTTCAATGCCTTGGCAAACGAGACAGCATCCCTGATTCTGGAATAGTGACAGAAGTCAGAACTCCGATTCCTTCTCTCACTTGAGTGAGGCGTGATATTCCAAGCATAGCTCTTTCGATTCCTCTCTGGGAGACCCGAATAGCATTCTCATCCTGCTTTCGTAGGGCCCAGGTCTCTGAGGCATATGTTAATGCAGGGAGAATGTTGGCATCAAAGAGATGTGCCTGGAGCCGGAGGTTCTTTTGTCCTTTTAGCTATTTCTTCGATGCCTTTGAAGGCATTCCATGCCGCTCTCTTCCTCCTGCGCAGCTCAGGTTTTAGGCCTTCAACATGTTGACTTCTCACCTAGGTACACATAACTGCTGCATTCAGAGATGTTTGTTCCATTGAGAGTGAATGGGACCTCAGGAACTAGTTCATTTCTCATGAACATAGTTTTCTTCAGATTCTGCTGTAGACCTATCTTTCCACATTCTCGGTCGAAGTCAGCCAGTATTTGTGACGCTTGGCTAATGTTTGGTGTTATTAGAACGATGTCATCAGCGAAGCGGAGGTGGTGTAGTTGCCGACCATCTATCTTCACTCCCATTCCTTCCCACTCTAATTATCGCATGATGTTCTCGAGGGTGGCACTGAAGAGTTTTAGTGAAATGGTAGCATCCTGTCGAACCCCTCTTTTCACATCAATGATCACTTCTTTGTAGAACTTTGAGATCCTTGTGGTGAATCCATAATACAGCTCACGAAGGATCTTGATGTATTGGGTTTGAACACCCTGTTTGGCTAGGGCTTTGATGACTGCTTCAGTCTCCACAGAATCAAAGGCTTTCTGTAAATCAATGAATGTGAGACAGAGCGGCATCTTGTACTCCCTACAAACCTCAATGACCTTGGTTACTGTGTGGATATGTTCGATTGTGCTGAATCCTTTCCAGAAGCCTGCTTGCTCACATGGTTGTGCTTTATCTAGTGTTTTGCTAATCCTGTTCTGATGACTCGTGTAAACAGCTTGTAGATGACGGACAACAGGCAGATGGGGTGATAGTTGCCGATGTCGTGAATGTCTCCCTACTTGAACAGTAGAACTGTCCTGCTGGTTTTTTATTGGGAGGGCCCTTGCATTCGGACAGATAGCGTGTGAAGAACCGAGCTAGTATATTGATGAGTACTGACGGCAGATTCTTCAGGTGTTCGGGTCTGACTTTGTCTGGGCCTGGTGCTGTTCCCTTCTTTACCGACGAGTTGGCATGTCAGATTTCAGAAGGGAGAACGTTGGGAATTACATGTCCATCCTGTGGAATTTGGTATGTGGGCAGGTGGATGTGGCCATCAAAGAGATTTTAGAAGTCATGGATAATCTTCTCCATTGCCTTTCTGGAAGATGTGATAGATCCATCAGGGTGTCGGAGGGCAGTCATCTTGGTCTTATAGTTGGCGAAGGACAGGCGGGCAGTGCCAATCCTTTTCTCGGCTTCTGCTGCATCTTCCAGTATTTCTGCTCTTCTGTCTTTGAGGTCTTCTTTTATCGCTTCTCTGCACTGTTTAGCAAGCTTGGACGTTAGCATTTGGTCTCCTGAGGCTCCTGCCTTGACACGTTGGTGAATGAGCTCAAGAGTTTCTGAAGACAAGCGTCCTTTTGTGTCTTTCTCTCTTGGCATTCTTCGCACAATCATGGAGGTACCGAACCAGTCGGTTGTATTCTTCATCGATGTCGTCAATGATGGTATCTTCCCATGTTGCTGCAATGGTGCCAAAGAGTTCCCAGTTGGTAGTCGTTCTGGGAGTTCTTTTCTTAAATTTTGTAGCCTTTTCTCCCCATTGCGGGAAGTAGAATTTTGCATGAAGGAGACGGTGGTCCGACCCTGTTTGGAATTTGAGGACAACAGATACATCGGTCAGACAAAACAGTCAATTGAAGATGATGTGGCCAATTTCATTGTGGAACTGTCCGCCAGGAGATTCCCATGTCCAACGTTTCGCTTCAGCCTTCTGGAACTGTGAGTTCCCATGAATGGTCTTGGTGGACATGATGAACTCAGATAGTCTCTCACCCTGTTCGTTCCATTCTAGGCCATGGGTCCCGATGTGGAGTTCTTCAGCCGATCTTCTAGTTCCTATCTTGGCATTAAAATCACCGACTATGATCTTGTAGAAGGTGTGATCTTTTTTATAGAACTCCTTCAATTCCATGTACAATTTCTCAATTTCATCTTCTTTGTATGTGGATGTTGGTGCGTAGATAATGAAGATAGAAATTGCTGGCAGTGGGCCACATCTCTTCAAGTGTAATCGTCCTATCTGGTTTGTTAGGCATTCAAATGAATCAATATTGATGGCCATGTTCATGTTGACAAGGACACCAACGCCACCGACTCCTCTTTCCTCACATGTTCCAAGGAACAATTCTTCTCTGATGTCAAATACAGCATGATGCAACAGCATCATGTCAACAGCATGACACCTCCTCGTCTCAGTCAGACCAATGATGTCGTACTTGATCTTTTGCGCTTGCACCATCAGATCCTCAATATATGCTTCCAATGCCAGCGTACGTGCATTGAAAGTACAGACAGTCATTTTAGTCCTTCGTTTTGGCAGCCTAGGATGGCCCTGAAATTTTATCAGGCACTGCTTGTTCGCCTTTCTTACTGCTGCCGTATTAAGGGCCCTTTCGGTGTCAGGAAAAATAAACATTTCTGTTACTGGTTTTGGCATATCGAACACACATTGGACAGCTTGCCAGGCTCTGCCGTGCGGGTACTATATTCTCATTACTTTGTGGGGCTCTCTCATTAAATGGGTAGAACATTAAATGATAACATTGGGGTTGATTCCTTTTGTCTTTGTCTTTTTTTTTCTGCTTTTTGGATCACACCCGGCCATGATCAAGGTTTACTCCTGACTCTTGGCTCAGGAGTTACTCCTGGCAGTGCTCAGGGACCATATGGGATGCTGGGGATCCAACCCAGGTCGGCTGCGTGGCCGCGTTCAAGGCAAATGCTCTACCCACTCTGCTATTGCTCCAGCTCCTGGGGTTGATTCCTTGAGAGGTAGAATTATCCCAACAAAGATTGTTTCCCAGAGTGTGAATTTATGCCTTTGTCTTTCCAAATACACATGGTTACCTTTTCTGCTTTACATTTTGTCCTAAGATCTTGACCTGTGTGATATGATGTATTAAATCTCCTGAATCTTTTGGAGCTGGTAAGATGTAGCCATCTATTCAAGGGGAAATCAGAATCGAGTCCTTTACTGTGAGGTTAACTAAGCTTGGCCTAGGTCATTTCTTCTGTTAAGGTATCCTGAGTTTCATGATTTTTTTAGGCCATCCCAACCACCTTCTGTTCTTTGGGTACAGAACAGAGTCATAATGGTGTTAGTCTCAGCATCCAGTGCTATCCTGTGTGGTTCTTCTGCTCTGGTTCGGCTCTTCCTTTCCAGGTAGCCACTATGTAAAGCAACTTTCTTGGTCACACTACTTTTGATGTTGCACCCATTTCTTCTAGGAGTACCAAATATATCTAGCTATCTGAGTAATTAATGAAAATGTTTAATTTGGAAACATTTTTACCATTGATATAGAGTACAGAAATACAGAAAATCTAAATTTTCTCATGAAAAAGGCAGGTGAGGTGATATTTTCCCCAATTTGTAAGGAAACAAACTTCATTAAGAAACAGATGTCTGAAGTCACACAAACCAGTAGGCTATCATTGAACATGAATCTTCTGATTCTTATTTCTACGATTTTATTTATTCCATCACACTTTGATTTTTCCCAAATTAATTCATTTATTAAAGCAATTGCATTTTATTCTTTTATCTTTATCCCCTAACCAGTAGCTAAGTAATATTAGAATAAACATAAAAATACACTTCTCCATTAGGTAGAGCAGACATGTGATCAATCTACACACAAAAAAGAAAACTTTTAGAGGGGCTGGAAAGATAGTACAAAGGGTAAGGCAATTACCTTGCATCTGAGTCTGACTTGGCTTGAATCCCTGGAATTCTGCATAGTTCCCTGAGTTCAGAACCAGGAATTAGCCTCGAGCACTACTTGATGTGGCCCCCAAATTAAAAAGTGTGTAAGAGGGCAAGTAATGAAACTATATTTGATATATGAAGAGCCACCTTAGATAGATAGAAAAAATGGAGCAGGTCAACAATAGTTATGGATATGCTTGTACACCCTATAACAACAAGCAGTTCAATATGATTTATGTAGTTGAGATAGGCTAAAACCTCACTAGTATAATAGCTGAGTCATTCGTCTTAGCAAGTATCTTGTTATTGGCAATCAATAATGCAGCCGAGATGACTGATGGCTTTGTTTTCTTGTGGTGCCTCAGCTGGTCTAAATTATTTATTTGACATATTACCTCTTGGCAGATTCGAGGAAGCCAATGATAATATGTTTGCATTGCCTGACTGAGAGGGAAAAATATTCTATGTTTCGTGTGTCAGATCTTTGTGGATATAATACATGTAAGACTATGTTTTGTAGAATTTTCATGTCATCAGCTACAGGTATTGGGAGGAATGAGGTTGTGAGTTTTCAAAAGTGCTGTTCTTGGTTGTTCTAAAATGGGCTGATCTTCATTAGCATCAAGAGCATGATTCATTGGCAAATAGCTGACTTCTATTAGCCCCTGTGAATATATGTGGACCCAGGTCCCAAGGTTCTAAATTCCTCAATATGTTGTGATTTATATGCTAGGATGTCTTTCTTTTCCAATAGACAGGGAGGTCCTTGAGGACAGGAACTGTGTCTTATTTATCTTTGTAATCCTATTTCCTGACACAGTGTCTGACACACAATAGTCACTTAATAAATGTTTGTTGATGAATGAAAGATAGGAATGAAAGAATCAGGCAAAGAATTTATAGCCTTTGCCTTAGGTTTAGAAGTTATTAACCTTATTCAGTAAAGTATTACTTTGGAAAGAGCACAAACTACATTGTTTTTTCAGTTCAGTGACAATGGGCAAGTTATTTAAGTACTTTAAGTTTTCTTTGTGCAAAATGGGAGAACAAAACCTGATAATATTATCATGGAAATTGCAAGTGTTGCAATATACTTGAAAAGCTGAAAAGTTTATTTATTTATTTATTTAAAAAAATTTTATTATACCACTGTGAGACATACAATTACAAAGCTGTTCATAATTAGTTTTTGGTAATACAGTATTCCAGCACCCATCCCTCCACCAGTGCCCCATTTCCACCACCAATGTATCCCACCCCTCCCACCCAGCCCCAGGCTGCCTCAATAGCAGGTAGCCCCGTTTCTTCTCTTCCTCTCTGTTTCTCTCTCTGTCTCTGCATCTCTCTCCCTCTTCTTTTACACATTGTGGCTAGCCCTACAGATATTTAGAGTTTATCACTTAAGTGTCTTTGTGTATATTCAATGGTGAGTTTTTTCCCACACTTAGTATAACACTAGTATCTATTTATACCCTATTAATGAATGCAGTCATTCTATATCTGTCCTTTTCCTTCTGACTAATTTCGCTCAGCATGATAGTCTCCATGTCCATCCATTTGCAAGTAAATTTCATATTTATCTTTTCTGTCAGCTGCATAGTATTCCATAGTGTAGATGTACCACAGTTTCTTTAACCACATCTCTGTTCTCGGGCATTTAGGTTGTTTCCAGATTCTAGCTATTGTGAATAAAGCTGAAAAGTTTAAATGATGGAAGGAAATAAGGTGAGCTAAGGGCTTAATGGTAAACTATGCTGAAAATATTCAACAACTCTGATATTGTTTGCCAATTTCTGTGGTATAAATATTCCTAGTATGGTTGACTTCATACAAAAGAATGAAAAAAGTCAAAAGATTTAGGTATATTTAACAACTGGTTCTTGCAAGCTTATTTCTAAAGAGTATTGAATGACATGGGAAATTCAAAGTGAATGACTATGATGCCTTTTGTCTTTGGTTGGCAAAGGGTGGAGAGAACTTTTATTTCTGGCATCAAAATGTTGAGATAGCCAAATTATACAAGGTCGATTAATGTGGCACAAAGGATTTTCTTTGATAGCTACTCAGAAATTCTTTTTCCTCTTAATGGGAAATTTGGGAGCACCAAAAATGGAATTGTTTATTCCACAAATAGATGTATTTTTTATTTTGAGTGGGTATAGGATCAATGTTGAAAGATTCTGACAGTGGGTGATTTGTTAACTGAGTGTGGTGATCATTAGGTGACTGGTGATTCATGGAGCAAATTCAGATTTTGCTTGTAAAGAAAAAGAATTGATGGAAGGACACTATAGAAATAACTAGGAGACATTCAAATCTGCGATGTCATCATGGATTTCATTTCTCTCTATCTTCATGATCGCTCAGGGCATCTCTGGTTCTTTTTCCTGGCCTTTGTCTTTTGCATATTTCTGGTCATGTGGTTATATATTAATAATTCACAATTTTCTGGTGGGTTTAGCTTTATTAATGTTCATAAGAACATGGAAAAAATTACAGCGTGACCAAGTAAATGTTCATATCAAGAAATGGTTTTAAAATTACACCATGCATTGTAGTCACTGAAGAGTTAGTTGACAATTAGGAATGCAGGTAGTCCTGATATTCTAATTCTGGTGTGGACCTCAGGAAAATCAGCAACACTGATGATGATGATGCAGTAGCTGGAGAAAGATATTAAGGGGAAAAAAGTCAAATTTGTAAAGTTAACTTAAGGTTGTAGATTATCACTTAGGGATGTTCTGAACTGTGACTGAACATTGCAACCACTTAGGGGTTGTTACAGATCCTAGACACCCCCAGAGTCTATGGCTCTACCACCCTGAATGCTCCTGATCTAGTCTGACATTCCCCGAATCTTATTTCCTTCATCTGGGATCTGGTTTGGTACTGGAAGCTCTTGCAGTTCAATGGCTGGAATCTGCTGACTCATAAAGATCCATCATGTTATGGAAAAATTTGGAGGATTTTAAACAGATAAGCTGTTTGGAAGTAGAAGAGTCAATTTTGTCTTGGAATTATTCTAATGGTTGAGTGGAGAAGTTTTAATATTGGTAGTCTGAAACATGAATAAATAATAGAATGTAGTATTTTTTTTAAACTTAAGATTTCAAACATAGAATACAGGTTCCAGGGAATATAAGCATGAAAATATTTCTGTGGAGTTGAGTGACTTAATAATAAAATGAGAGATGATCATTAGAGTTAAGTAGTTCAATGAATGGATAAAATGGGTGAATGGGTGTAGATAGCAATTAGGTCGAGGGATAGAAAGGTAGAGTAAGAACATGACAGGAAGATGTGTTTTATACAAGGGTGGAAGAGTAGTGGTGTGGTGGTAGGAAGCATGAACCAATGATTGGAATCCTGAAAGTTAAGCCGGAAGTGATAAATATTAGTGAGCGTAGAAGAGCTAAAGGAAAATGAGAAAAGGGAAGAAGTTTGGATAGGGGAATCTGGCATATTGTTATCTAAGAGAACTTTTCATTAGAGCAGTGGGATTAGACACACATTTAACAATGGAAAGTGTTTTAGAAGGTGCATTTGGAATGTCGGGATGGGGATGAAGAATGAGTTGATTGGGGTAGTATAAAGCTGGTAATCATGAGGATCAACATCAAATATTATTGTTCCCTCTTTGGGCACATGGTGTGGTTGCAATTTCCTGTCCCCTGAATAAAGGGACTTGCTTAGACAAATGTGACAAGAAAGCAGATGTGAGGAAAATTTCTAAAAGGACACTTTAAGAGTCAGAGCAGGACAGACAACATCCTCTGTTTTAGCAACCACTGAAATTTCAAATACTGATATCTGTGATGACCTGAGGTCTAGCACCAGGGTCCTCTTGATGACCTGTGATATTAACGAAGTATAAAGATGGCCTGAACTATGTTTAAAATAAGTGTATGGATTTTCTCAGGGATAGAGGTAAGGAATAAGAAACTGGAATATACCAAAGACTGGAAAAATATCTATCATACATCTCTCTCTCACCCCCTCTCTCTATCTACCTATCATCATCATCATCATCATCATCATCATCATCATCATCAACATCATCATCATTACCTACTACTCATTTATCTTTGGTCAGTTCTAGAGTGCTTTGGACTGATGGGTAAGTATTAGTTGTTTCATTGCCATTCTTCCTTAGGAAGATAACCTTAGACTCAGAATCTCTGTGATTGAATGTGAATGAGACCTGGGACTTTTATTTTTATTTACTTTCCCCGTTCAAATAAAATGAATATGCATTGGACTGGGAAGGCAGACAGGCCATTACCAGGACAGCTGAGAATAATTAGTTCTTATTTGCTTAACACCATTTCTTAATGTGCAATTGTAAAACTTTTCACAGAATGTCTTAAATGTAATCAATTTTTCATTGCTGTTTCGAATAATTCAAAGACCCTGACATTTGCAATCAAGCCAACTGTGGTCAATACCCATTTTCTCTTAGTTAAATAGGAGTTTAACTCAGTGACACAGCAGTGACTTTGGGAAACCATTTTGTGTCTGTATTCTTTTGTCAGGGCTCCACTCTGAGTCATGACTTCTTAGGAAAAATTTCAAGCATTATGAAGCCAGTTGGGCTTCCTCGAATGGAGGTCATGAACCCCACCAGTATACAACATCTGGCCCTTCTATTTCATTCATGAGTGCACCTTGATGATAAGCTTCAGTTCTGTCACGTATAAAATGAGAATCTCTTTTGTTCAGTTGTGTTAGAACTAAATAGTGTATTGTTTTGGGGGGGCAGAGTGATGGTAAAACAGTAGGGCATTAGTCTAGATGTGGTAGACCTGGATTTGATCTCTGACATCCCATTTTATCCCCTGATCACTGCAAGGAGTAATTCCTAAGAGCAGAGCCAGGAGTAACCCCTAAGCATCACCGGATGTGAACCCTAAAAGCCAAAAAAAAGATTATATTGTTTATTAGGATCTTCTAGACACCATTTAGCTGCTCATGCCATGAATGCAAAGACCCAAAGCTCACTTATGAAAGTCAAAAGGAGCAGTAGAGGCTTGACTGGTTTCAGGACTGCTTCTGCAAATGGGTGATCCCTTGGCTGATGCAACAGGTGAGTCAATGCTCAGACAACAGGTGAAGGAAGGATTTTCAGCATTTGCTGGAATTATTGCACAAGTGGAATCCTTGTTGGAAGAGGTCCCTGCCCTAGAGCCAGAGTTGGTACTTTGTTTAATGACTAAGGTTGGAAGTCTCAAACCTAGACTCAGAGTCAATACTTCATGCCCCTTCCTGTTATCATATCTTTCTCCTGCTTCAAACAATTTAGTATAAAGGAACTGAGATGAAATCTTCTTATCTTCATTTTCTTATGAAATACCCCCTTGTTGCTTTACACATCTGTACTATTTTTCTCTTGTTAGTCTTCTTTTAAAAAAATTATTATGAAGATCCAGCTAAGAGCCCAAGGTCCTATCCTCCCCTTAAGACTCATGAATAAGAGCATAGTCCTGGTTTTTCTGCTTTCAGAGAGTGGGACTCTGGTCACTTCTGATGTTGGAGCTCACTGCGTTCTATATTCATCTCATTTTCTATTTCAGATCCAGTTTCTAAATAGGGGTAACAGGTCTGGAGTTGTGAGGAAAACAAATGGGAAAGGATAAACAGAAAAATCTATTTAATTTGTTCAACAACACGAGTCAGGACTTCACACATACTGACTCCTTATGCATCTGTTTATCATACACTGAGGCAGGGACACAATGAACTGTGACTAGTGGGGGCCAAATTTTGCCACTGCCTGTTTCTTTTTTGCTTTTTTTTAGGGGTCACACCCAGTGTCCTGGCTCTTTGTTCAGGAATACTCCTGGTGGAGTTTGGGGAACCATGTGGGATACTGGGGATTGAACCCAGGTCAGTTGCATGCAAGGCAAACACTCTACCTGCTGTGCTATCACTCCAGCCCCCACTGCCTATTTCTATACATGGAATTTTATTGGCAAACAATCACACCTGCTCATTTATATTTTCTCTGTGGTTGTTTTCATGCTTCAATGGCATTTTGGATTAGTCATGACAGAAACCACATGGCTTGCAAAGCCTAAAATTTTTGTTATCTGGCCCTTTACAGAAAAAAGATTCTCCTAAGTGGCGTATTTACCAGGTGATTGGCAAGAGAACAGAAAACCATATTTCACCTTATATTTTTCCTCTACTTAAAAAAGTTAGCTTTGCTTACTTATAAGTGGGAATGTTATAAAATGTATCTTGTAGTGATTTGACGTATATAGACATTATGAAATAATTCCTTCTTATTTTGTTAACGTATTTATCACCGTGAATATTTAACTTGTTTCTCTTTTTAGTGGGAATATTTATATTCTACTCTTTTATCAAGGTTTTTAATTATGCAGCATAGTGTTATCAACTATAGCTACCATGCTTTATTTTAATCCCTAACCTTCTTTTTATTATGTTTATGCTTTTACCAACCAATCTGTATTTCCATATTTCAGGTCCCTGGTAAATGCTTTTTTACTTTTTTGTTTCCATAAGTGTAACTTATATTGTTTTTCTCATAAACATAATACCATAATATATGTTTACGTTCTTCCTCTTATTTACTTGGCCTAATGATTCCTGGATTTATCCATGTAGTTGCAGAATTTTTTTTCTTGCTCTAATTTAAATGATAGCACAAAATATGCATAGAGAGAAAACAATTTCCTTTTCTAACTAGGCTATTTGAAGAATAAAACGATCTAATATTTACTATGCATGTCTTTATGGTTTTTTATAACATAATACCAATATAATATTTATATAGTAACATAAATATTGATACAGTAATATTTATATTAAGCATCAATTATATGTCTACCATTGTGTAATCATAATTCATAATATTTGACATATTATTGACATTTAACCTGTACATATTTTTATATAAATATAAAGAGATATATGTCAGGTCAATATCCTTCTCTATATCTTTCTGGCTAATGAGGAAAAAAGAACTCACAATTTTGTACTGGTGATCAGAGTTTCTTTGCATAATATCTCTCTGTCTCACACCATTCTCTCACACGATTCTCTGTCTCATACCAGTTGGTTGTTTCTGTACCTAGAGTCAGTTTGAGTTTCTAATTCTTGAAGCTAGGCACATTTTTGAAACATTGGAAGAATAAACAATCAAATTTGTCTCATTTCTGAATTTTAAAAGAGAATGGTATTTGTAGCTATCATTTATCTCACCTGGAATTTGAACTAATATAGGTTTTATGGCCACAATTATTGATTTTCCAATATTTATTAAAAAATGACACATGTCCTGCCAAATGTGATATTTAGGAAGTGAGGGGAATTCTATAAATCCAGAGCATTGGTGTTCAGAGTACCAGGACAAATTTGTAAAATATGTTAAAGCTGATTAACAAGAAATAGAAATGTCAATGAGTCATTAAAGTGAAACAATGAAAGGGAACAGGAATTCAGTGGTAATACCCTCCGGTTGTTTCTTTGAAGAATGGCAGGACTTGAAGCGTGGAGGCAACCTTCATCCTCCTAGAAATAATACTTATTTACCAGGTGAGGATGCCTCTATTGGAGAGGCAGAGGTGAGGAAGGGGGAAATATTTACTGAAGCTCTTTCATGCCGCCCCCCCATCTTTTTTGTAGAATTTGCTGCTTGTATCAATTGGATTCAGCCCTTGTTTAGAGCATTTATATGAGGGAAAAATAAATATTTTCATATAGGTAAGTTGCTTACACAATGAATACTAGAACCAGAGAGAAAGTACAAGGAGGTAAGGTGCTTGCTGATTTGATCTCCCCACACTGCGTCTGATTCCCCAAACACCTCCAAAAGTGACTGCTGAGCACAGAACCAGGAGTAATCCCTGAATACTTCTGTGTGTCAAGAATATGGATTAATTTGCATAAGAATTTGAGAGGAAGAATGCAGATCTTATTTTTTCATTCTAAAATGAGAAGATACATTTTTGGTGGACTAGATTTTAATACTGACCAAGTTCCTAGACTTCTGCTGGGGCCTGCAAGGCTTCTGTTGCTACTAAGTCTCCACTAGAGAGGAAAGATAAAGGTTCTTGCTCTGAATCCATTGAAAGGGAAAGGAGGAATAATAAAGCTGACCTGTGACCAAAATTGCCCTGTCAGAACAATTAGGCAAGAAAAACATTCACGGAATCCAGACAGGAAAATAAAAGCTAAAACCATTTGTAGATGAAATGATCATAAAAGAAAAACCTCAATACTTTGCCATAAAACCAACTGGAAATGAAAAATAAATGCAAAATTGTGGGGCATATAAAATCATTAAACAGACATCTGTTGCATTTTGATTTGTAAAACATGAATTCAGCTAAAGAAAAATGAAGAAAACAATCTCATTTGCAAGCTCATCCAAAATGATAAAAAAATAAACCATAGGGAAAAAACTTATAAATGAAATGAAACTTCCACAGTGAAAATTATTGGTGCTGTTAAATAAATGGAAGAGACACTGAGAAGTGAGGATCTTCTTCAGATCATCTTCATCTTTGAAGAATAAACACTGTAAATAACTGCCAACCTTATTATCTAAAATGATTCTCAGACTCAACGCAATCTCTTCTTTTTTTGCAGGGGCAGTGGACTTTCACACAGTACTTAGGATATCTGGCAAAGACCATTACTATGTGGTCCTTTGGGCTAAATGATTCCTTGCCAGGCTTGTCAATGCAGTGTTTGCTGCTGCACTGCAGTGGGGCTGGGGATTACTAGGGTCACTCACCACATGTGTGTGGAGTCATGTGGTACTGGTCATGGAACACTGGCCTTTTCAGGCAGTACTTATGCTCTGGACTGCTATCACTCTGTCCTCTCAACACAATTCCTCCCCAAAACCCAGTGGAACTACAAAGACTCAATTATGAACCAACCAATTCTAAAGAGATATGTTGCCCCCAACTTCAATTCATACTATAAAAATAATATCCCAGCACGGAACAAGACTTTAGAGTCCAGAAATTTTCCACACAGGTATAAATAGTTAATGTATTAAGAAGGAGGTGATTTATGACAAAGGAGAAACAAGTGGTGCTGGGTGGACTATGGATTCACCCAAAGATGAATACCCCCAAAGTATGGCTACCCCCCAAAGTAGAAGGAAAGTGTATAGTTACTGAACAATGTGCTGATAAATGAACTCAAAGCAGATTAAATATTTGGAATAAAAGGTGGACAGGGTGTGACAGTGGCCTGCTACAGTGTCTCGGTCACTTTGGTTGTGGTGAGGTGGATATCAAAACCATAAATATTAACATCATTGTTTACCTAAGGTATAGTAGTTACATTTAATTCAAACAAATAACTGAATGCTTAAGATACATAGGAGGAAACACGCAATATACTCACAGATGTTGACCTCAAAGATGTCTTTGGAGACAATCCTGTAGCAAAGAAAGAAAACCAAAAGTAAGTCATTTGGGCAGTATCAAACAAAAAGTCTTTGTACAGTGAAAGAAACCACAACACACACTCATACTCATACACACACACACACACACACACACACACATAAAGGCAATCTAGAGACTGGAGGAAATACACATCAGACATCAGTAAAGCAACAGCCCATAGATATAAAGAACTCATATGGGTCAACAATAATAAAATAATAAAAATCCCATTCATAAAACTGATAGAAGATTTGAGTAGGCATTATTTTAAAAAAGACCCGTATATTTAACAGACACTTCATGAAATGCTACCTTCACTTATTATGAAAGAAAGGTCAATTAAAACTAAAATGAAGCATAACCTCACCTGTTACTCTCCATTGCCTTAAGGACAAATTTGTCATAGGAAATTTGGACAGGAAAAGAACATGCCTAGAGCATCATTTGAGTTGTTTTGTGTTTTTCAATTAACATTACTAATTTGGGGCCAGGGAAATAGTATGGAGGTGGATTCCTTATATACAAGTGAGTCTTGTATCAATTCTGGTACCATAAAATCCCCTGAACACAAGTGTAATTCTGGAGACCCTCAAGAACTGTCATAGACTCAGTCTGGGGAGGGGGAATCAGAGGATATTGGTGGTGAGAAATGGGCACTGGTGGAGGGATGGGTGCTGGAACACTTTATGACTGAAACCCAAATCTGAACACTTTTGTAACTGTATATCTCATGGTGGTAAAATAAAAAATTTAAAAAAAATTACATATAAGATTAAATAAGTATACACAAATCCTTTTGTACTAAGGAATTTTAAAATAGAATTGCTGGGGGTCCAGGCGATCCCAGGCACTGCACGGTCCTGAGCAGCAGCTCATGTGGGGGCCTCTGCATGAATTCTCACTCCATGTCACTGAGATGAACTGAGAGGGAACCTGGGCTTTCTCAGCACCACTAGGATGTCCCATACTCAAACGTTACAAATTTATCATTAATAGTATTTTTTTTGTAGAACAGCTTTACACCTCTGTATGTGTGTTATGTTTTACCACAGCCAATAGCAAATTTCTACTGTCATGCCCGTTATTGGACTGACATCTCATCTAACCCTTTCCCTCAGGCCAGCCATTTAATTTTTCCAGATTCAGTTTGTTTTGAAACTGTGTTTATTTTTTTAAAAAAGTTTTCTTTGGTTATTTATATTTCATTTATGAGAGAAATACTCTGTAATATAATAATATTATTATATAATGCACATAATATGTATCACTTGTCTTCCTGTTGATCATTGATTTGCTCGAGCGGGCACCAGTAACATCTCCATACATCCTGTCACATGCTAGTGTAGCCCAAGGGTGTCTGCTCACTCCAGGAACATAAAGAGATTTAAACCATTCCATCAGGTCATGGGAATGAGGTCTATAATTGTTACTGGTATTTGGCATATCAAATACGACACGGTAGCTTGCCAGGCTTTGCCATGTGGGTGGGATACTCTTGTAGTCACCTATAATCTCAAGCATTTATTGATGAACCACACGCCACACGGCTGCTTTGCGACCATATGAGCTGGGCTGTAATTGGCTCTTCTGCTGGGTGGAGCTCTGACGAGAGGGGAGTCTGGATGTGGAAAATGGCAGTCCTCATGGTGTGAGGTTCCTCTGGCTTCTTTCAGGGCTCTGCTGGGGTGGTGGGCCAGGGCTAGAACCCACCATCCCTCCTGGGCACCTCATGAACTGCTGGGCACAGGGAGAGCTGGTAGCAGCTCTGCCCCATGTCTATGATTATAATGTCATTCTTTACATTGTAATATGTAATATAATGTATAATACGTAATTATAATGTCATTATATTACATTGTAACATGTAAAATAATGTTTATATAATAATGTAATATTATGATAATAATCTGTAATCTGTAATGTCTTTTACTTCCTGGCTTAGTATACTGCATAATCATCTCAATTATACCTACCTTAAAGGCATGATTTTATCTTTGTTTATTTTAATAGTTGCATAGTATTCCATTTGATGTTACACCCAAATACAAAAAGTAAGAGGAGAATATAAGCAAAGTTCTCCATGCTATTGATTTAAATGATTCAACATAAGAAAGAGTCTGAATTTTCATTTGGAGGAGGGTTGAGGGCATAAAAGAAGTTCCTAGGGGTTTCTTCTGGCTCTATTTTTAGGGATCACTGTGGTGGTTAGGGTTCTATATGTGGTGTTGGGGATCAAACCAGGTTAGCCATGTGCAAGGCAAACATCTTAAACTCAGTACAATTTAATCGGATGACTTTGCTTTTGACTCAGAATTTTTTAATTTATCAGATCAAAGAGTCTAATATAAGTAATATTTATTAAATCCAGAAGAATCATATTTATAATAATGAGCTTTTTTGTCTTACATGACTATTTATAATTAAAATACTAGTCTAGATGTCAAATATGCAAGCATGAAGCAAATTTTTTCTTTCTTTTTTTTTCCAAGAAACCTCTTGGTTATTCAATAATTCTTCCAGTCTTTTAGATGGCATTGAGCATTCTGGCATCTAGGAAATAGATGAATGATATTCTGAATAATTGACATCAGCTCTACTCTTATAGAAATTTGAGTGATAATACTACATATTCATGACAGAAGCTGGGGAATTGATGACAAAAGTAAATGCTGATTTGTTGATGGAGATAGAGACGAGGCACAGATAATGAAGATTGGGTTTTGTTTTATGAGATGAACATTCTAGAGCAGATACATTATATAGTTGCGAATGTTCTGCATAGGACATTTTGTAACTAAGGCAGTAAAATGCTGCTTAGATAAAGGGGTTAAAATGCAGACAGTTTTGCTATCAAAAAATAGAGTGAATAATATAGATGCATTGTTTGCTCTGCTCCCACACACCCCCACTCAGCTACCTACTATTTGTGTGATTTTGGACAAGATGATTAACTTTTGCATATCTCAATTTTCTTCCCCATAAATGAGGCAGATTATCATGCCTACATCATATCATGGTTACAAGGACTTAATGAGGTCATTCATGTGAATCATTGGATGTGGGAACAGTTCCTGTTTATTATGCACATGTTGTGTTCGTTGCTATCTTGTGCTTGGTATTGTTGAGGTAGGCGGGATATAAAAATGAATCAGGTATCACCCCTGCCCTAGAGATCATCCCAAACCTCAGCCCAGTGGAAGTAAATGATATGATTTAGGGTGGGAACTAGGTCAATAAAACATGAATAAGAGATAGTGCAAGGAGAACAAACCAGTGGGAAAGAGATGTGGGTTTGAATCCTGGCTCTACAACTAGTAGAAATTTACATAAGTGGAAACGTTTCTGCTTTTAATAGCATGAAAAACAGGTTCATCAGTAAATGCACAAGATGAGAGCCTATTACTGAGAGTATCCTACCCACACGGCAGAGACTGGAAAGTTACCCGTGTCGTATTTGATATGTCAAAACCAGTAACAACTATAGACCTCATTTCCAAGACCTGAACGAATGGTTCGAGGTTCTTCGTGTTCTTAGAGCAAGCAGATGCCCTTGGACTACACTAGCACAGGACATATGGAGATGTTACTGGTGCCCGCTGGAGCAAATTGATGAACACGAAGAGCCTCAAACCATGTGTGAGCAAACCTTTGGAGCAATGTTGGACTCAGCCAGGGGTTGGCGAACCCCTTACCAGGAGGTCAGCTCCATGGGTAACTTCCATGTGGGGCCGAGTGGCGTAGCTGTGGGTCTGGAGTGGATGGATCTGGATCTCTTCCAGGGTTGCCAATGGAGCTGTGGGTCTGGCGTAGGTCTCTCTTCCTGAGTAGCTGGCATGTAGGTGGAGGAAAGGTGGTGGATAGAAATGAATAGTATGAAAAATAGAATAATGCTACAGTGAGGTGTTAGTTATGATGATGTTAATTTATTTACTATCTAGCTGGCAGTGAGCAGCACAGAGCAGAAATTCTGTGGGTGAAGTGTTTTCTGATTTTTAATTTTTTTTTTTTTTTGCTTTTTGGGTCACACCTGGCAATGCTCAGGAGTTATTCCTGACTCTGCACTCAGGAATTCTTCCTGGTGGTGCTCAAGGGACCACATGGGATGCCAAGGATTGAACCCAGGTCGACCGCATGCAAGGCAAATGCCCTACCGCTGGACTATTGCTCTGGCCCCTGCTTTCTGATTTTTGTCCTCCTGCCTACTCTGGGAAATTCTTCCAGAGGGATGTGCCTCTCAGTTTGCCCTTCTCCTCGCACAGTGAAGAAGGGGACTTTCATGGTACATGCCAAAGTCCCCCACCACTGGTTTTCCACCACCAAGTTGTTCCCAGCCTTGTTTTTGGAGAAAGGAGAATGTCTCCAGAGATGTGGTCATGGCCCACCACACTATTTCCTCTAGCTCCTATGTTTTCTAAAGCTACTCAAGACCAAAATCTGTGCAAGAATCTCCCCCTGTAATGACCCTACGGTTTCCTCTCCATTGAGTCCTGTATTGCTTTCCTTATGTTGGTCAGCAGTGATAAAAGCTCAGGTTGGTCATTTATATGCAGTAATGTTTCCTAGCTCTGGGATCCTCATAATGGAAGATATTGAGCATTTAAACTCCATGCCTTGGAGTTTTGAAGTCTTGCCAGGTGGTGTCTTAGTATTGTTTGTGCGTTTATATGTAGGGTATATGTGAGCTTATCTATCTATCTATCTATCTATCTATCTATCTATCTATCTATCTATCTATCTATCTATCTATCTATCTATCTATCTATCTATCTATCTATCTATCTATCTATCTATCTATCTATCTATCTATCTATCTATCTATCTATCTATCTATCTATCTATCTATCTATCTATCTATCTATCTATCTATCTATCTATCTATCTATCTATCTATCTATCTATCTATCCATCTGTCTATCTGTCTATCTGTCTATCTGTCTGTCTGTCTGTCTGTCTATCTGTCTATCTATCTATCTATCTATCTATCATCTATCTATCTATCATCTATCTATCTATCTATCATCTATCTATCTAGGGTCGTCCCAGCCTACAGTTAAGAAAGGGGCCAGGATAAAAATAGGCTTTTCAGCATGGAATCAAAGAAATAGGTCTCTGTCCGTCTGTCTGTCTGTCTGTCTCTGTCTCTGTCTCTCGCTTGCTCACTCTCTGACTCCTACTCTTTCTTTACTTCACTGCATGAAAGGAATCAGGTCTTATTTTCAGTGCTATATGTTGGCCCTGCCTCTGTGGAGGATGCTTTTGAAACAATGTTATCTCAGGCTTTTGAACAGAGTTGAACTGTCAGGCACAGGAGAAGTAAAGGCAGACTCTGCAGGAGAGGGAATCAGCCAGAAAGGGGAGCGAAAGCATCTCTTTCATCAAATGATTTTTCTCCCCGTGTGCTCACTATGGGTTTTGTTTTTGTGTTTGTTTCTGATGCCCTTTAGAGGGATAAAACTTTCATCATGTCAGGAAAGCCCTATCTCCAGGAATAAGACTGTATGATGAACTCTACTGAGAGAAGCCCCAATGGCTGCTTGGCTATTGGATACAGAATTTATATTCTTGGTCCCTCCGCTGTCTTAATGAAGAAAAGGAACTCTGATAGATCACCAACAGAAGTGAGTATTGATGAATATTATATTGAATATGGAAATTTTCCAGAATTTAATAAAATACACATATATATATTTTCATACATATAGCTCATGATTCAATGAGTTATAGGCCACATTGAATTTTTCAAAATATTCTTAGACCAATAGGGAAAGTTGTATCAGAATAATTGTTGCATTGTTTGTATCTGAAAGCAATCTGTGATCAACACACTCATCACTGGAAAAACAATGAAGTACAATATAGTAAATGCCATCCAGAGCACAATGTAGTAGCATTAGAATAAATGAATTTATATGTAAATCTTTGAAATGAAGAACTAGATGTAACTATAAGTAAAATAATAAACTGAGATTCATAGCAAACTACTTAAGGAATTTTATGCTGAGAAAAAACAATAATACATATTTTTGCTATAAATAAGATGATGAACATCAAATACAATACTTGGGATAAGTGAAAATAAATATCAATGATGGTATAATAAGTAATGAATATTATTAATTCTGTACACAAAATAAAATAAAAAATCGTTTGGAATGAAATCAATCAATCAATTAGTAAATAAAGCTACTTCAAGTTAAATGAATGAGGAAAAAAAGTGTCATTTTTGTCTAACAGGTTATCCCCTGATCTGGTCATATTTGGAGCAATATATTATAGTTAATCTTGTTTAAGTCAAAACATTTTCCACCAGAAAACTCCTGGGAAAAGACAATAAGTCTTGTCTTGTAACTCCCTTCAGCTGTTTTATTGCTTCTTCTAGGAACTTCCTTGTCTTTTTGTGGAACTTATCCAATAATTTCCATTTCTTCCTTCTCTTTATGTTTTTTTAAAGAAAAATGGTTACTGACTCTACAAACCCATCGTAGGAAACTTTAGGGGTACTTAAAATATTACTCACATAGCCAAACAGGGTGTTCAAACCCAATACATCAAGATGCTTCCTGAGCTGTATTAAGGATTCACCACCAGGATCTCACCATTTTACAAGGAAGTGATCATTGATGTCAAAAAGAGGGGTTCGACAGGGTGATACCATTCCACCAAAACTCTTCAGCGCCACCTTCGAGAACATCATGCGACAATTAGAATGGGAAGGAATGGGAGTGAAGATAGATGGTTGGCAACTACACCACCTCTGCTTTGCTGATGACATCGTTCTAATAACACCAAACATTAGCCAAATGGCACAAATGCTGGCTGACTTTGACCAAGAATGTGGAAAGATAGGTCTACAGCTGAATTTGAAGAAAACTATGTTCATGAAAAATGAACTAGTTCCAGAGGCCCCATTCACTCTCAATGGAACAAACATCTCTGAATTCAGCAGTTGTGTGTACCTAGGTCGAGAAGTCAACATGATGAATGACCTAAAACCTGAGCTGCACAGGAGGAAGAGAGCAGCATGGAATGACTTCAAAGGCATCGAAGAAATAGCTAAAAGGACAAAGAACCTCTGGCTCTAGGCACATCTCTTCGACGCCACCGTTCTCCCTGCATTAACATACACCTCAGAGACCTGGGCCCTACGAAAGCAGGATGAGAATGCTATTTGGGTCTCCCAGAGAGGAATCGAAAGAGCTATGATTGGAATATCACGCCTCACTCAAGTGAGAGAAGGAATCGGAGTTCTGACCTCCGTCGCTATTCCAGAATCAGGGACGCTGTCTCATTTGCCAAGGCATTGAAAATCAGATGGTCTGGACATGTAATGTGATTTGGGAGACAACCACTGGACTAGAGCCGTTACCGACTGGATCCCACAGGATGTCAAAAGATCACGTGGCCGCCCACCTACAAGATGGTCAGACTTCCTTGTCAAGACCCTGAAGGAATGGTTTGAGGCTCTTCATAGGTCCTGAATCAACCAGATGCCATTGGGGTACATTGGCACATTGGCACATGATAGGGTCCAATGGAAATGTTACTGGCGCCCACTCGAGCAAATCCATGAATAATGGGATTCAAGTGATCAAGTGATCAATCTTTGGCTTACAGTCCCTATATTTTAAGACAGAAATGTCTTTTTTGATTCTATCCTCTAATGACCTTCTTTGTCTTGAGGGTAGATTGAGTCTAGTCACTTAGTCTAGGGACATTGTTCCTACCCTAGACTATAAATTATGTCTAAATTCTTGGGATTAGGACAGGAACAGTCTTTGAGGGAATATTTAGTCAGACTCAGAGATACTTTACCTATTCATTGCTTCATGAGAGACACCAACTAAATATGTTATGTAATTATCATGTTGGATGGACATTATTATGATGACCGAAATCACTAAACTTTAGTCTGGTATTATATCTGACTCCTCAGAGTTACATTCAGTAGAGTTGTAGACTCCTAAGGTGTGGCTACGTGGGGGCGAAGTCAGGGCGCAGAACCGGGAGTGAGTGAGAATTAGCAGAGGCAAAGTTGCTCCCCTTTTTTGAATCTCTCTCACGTGACTCTTTATTTCACCTCACAATATTTGTTGATATCTTCTTATTTTTTGTTTGCAATGCTTCTTTTACCACTCTACATAGTTTAATAATTTTTTATTTGATGCTTCTAGGTTAAACTGCAGCGTCCTAAAGGCCATGAGGCCATGTGGCCACGGGCCTGTCTCCCTGTGGGCTCTGGGTGGGCTGGGCTGAGTGACCTTGTAGGAGCTGAGCGGAGAGCTGGGGCCTGTTGCTGGTGGTCTGGGTGCCCCCTGTTCCCAGGGCCCCAGAGTCCCGCGTGCGCTGCGGGGGCGCAATCCCGCAGACCTCCCGGATTCGCTTCCAAAGGTTTGTGCGTTCATGGTTTCCGAGGGGGCTTTGGAGCCTATTGCATGGATCTGTGAAAAATGAGGGTGAATCCCCCCAATACCCATCTGATAAGGGGTTAATATCCAGGATATATCAGGCACTGGTACAGCTATATAAGAAAAAACAGCCCACCCCATTAGAAAATGGGGAGAAAAGATGAACAGAAACTTTGACAAGGAAGAAATTCGAATGACCAAAAGGCATATGAAAAAATGCTCTTCATCACTAATCATCAGAGAGATGCAAATCAAAACAACAATGAGATATCACCTTACACCACAGAGACTGGCCCATATCCAAAAGGGTAAAAGCAACAAGTGCTGGCGTGGATATGGGGAAAAGGGGACTCTCATACATTGTTGGTGGGAATGTCGACTTGTACAACCTTTCTGGAAAACAATATGGACATTCCTCCAAAGACTAGAAATTGAGCTCCCTTTGACCCAGCCATACCACTTCTGGGAATATACCCTGGGAAGCCAAAAACACACAGCGGAAACACAATCCGCACTATTATTTTCATAGCAGCACTATTCACAATAGCCAGAACCTGGTAACAACCAGTATGCCCAAGAACTGATGACTGGATAAAGAAACTGTGGTACATCTACACAATAGAATACTATGCAGCTGTCAGGAAAAATGAAGTTATGAAATTTGCCTATATATAAATGGATGGACATGGAAAGAATCATGTTGGGTGAAATTAGTCAGAAGGATAGAGAGAGACATAGAATGACTGCCTTTATTTGCATGACATAAATATATCAGGTGATCTTACCAAAAGTGGAAATTACCACAAGCGCATGGGAGTCAGAGGTTAGGTAAGATAGAGAAGGGAACATGTGTGAATAAATGTCAAAAGTCTGATACCAACCTAGAACTGAGCATTAAATACAGTCAAAAATGCAAATGATGGCTTCTAAGTGTATATAGTGCAACCCACAATGTGTAGGAGAAGGAAGAGAGAGAGAGGGAGAGAGAGGAGAGATAAAGAACCTGCAATTTAGGCAGGACGTGGGAGGGGGAGGGAATTTGGGACATGGGCGGTGGGTGATGGGCACTGGTGGAGGCGGGTGCTGGAACACTGTGTGACAGAAATCTCCAAATGTGAACAACGTTGTAATTGTACATCTCATGGTGGTATAATAAAATGAGAAAGAAAGAAAGAGAGAGAGAAAAAGAGAGAGAGAGAAAGAAAGAAAAGAAAGGAAGGGAAGGAAGGAAGGAAGGAAGGAAGGAAGGAAGGAAGGAAAGAAGGAAAGAAAGAAAGGAAGGAAGGAAGGAGAGAAGGAGGGAAGGAGGGAGGGAGGAGGGAGAGGGGAGGGAGGGAGGGAGGGAGAAGGGAAGGAGGGAGGGAGGGAGGGGGGGAGGGAGGGAGGAAGGAAGGAAGGAAGGAGGGAGGGAGGGAGGGAGGGAGGGAAGGAGGGAGGGAGGAGGGAGGAAGGAAGGAAGGAAGGAAGGAAGGAAGGGAGGGAGGAAGGAAGGAAGGAAGGGAGGGAGGGAGGGAGGGAGGAAGGAAGAAAGAAAAGAAAGAAAAGAAAAGAGAGAGAGAGAGAGAGAGAGAGAGAAAGAAAGAAAGAAAGAAAGAAAGAAAGAAAGAAAAGAAAGAAAGAAAGAAAGAAAGAAAGAAAGAAAGAAAGAAAGAAAGAAAAAGAAAGAAAGAAAGAAAGAAAGAAAGAAAGAAAGAAAGAAAGAAAGAAAGAAAGAAAGAAAGAAAGAAAAGAAAGAAAGAAAGAAAGAAAGAAAGAAAGAAAAGAAAGAAAGAAAGAAAAAGAAAGAAAGAAAGAAAGAAAGAAAAAAAAAAGTGAGTGAGGGTGAATCCAGGCGCCCCTCTCTGTGGTTGTAGAACATTCCGCATCTTGCAGCCCCCGGCCTCCGCGAGACCCCAGGCTGGGTCCCTGGGAGCTGTCAGGTGTGGTCCGGCAGCCCTGTCGCTGCTCCC